>JAOSBP010000006.1:18504290-18519325 GCA_027563825.1 Erythroxylum mucronatum
ATACCATTATCATAAGGTATGTACTTGGATGCCCTCAGGGTATTCGGGTATTTGCTTTATGGTAGTGGGATGTTGCAAATCTAATCCTAAAGCCTCTTTAACCCTGTGGCTAACCATTAAGGTGAAGCTAAACACCTTAGACAAGGTCAAGAAATTCAATGATGTCTTAGGAATAGGTATATGCAAAGTTGCTGAAGAATTAGTAAAGCATCTCTTTTTTGGTTGCAATGTATCTTTCAACATTTGGAGTGTAATTATGCATAAATGCAACCAGCCAACACCAAGGAAGTGGAAAGATCTTATCCAATGGTATTGCTTTAACTAGAAGAATAAAGACGGAGACTAGATTTCTTTTAAACCAGCTTTAACTAGTGTGGTGTATAGGATTTGGTTGGAAGGAACAAAAGAAGCTTATATTCACTTTTACTAATAAACGAGGGCTTTTTTGCTCTATAATACCTTCCATTAAAAAATATATTAGCACACTATCTTGATCAGGTATGTACAATTACCTTGGTGAACAACTAGAGGCTTAATAGAGGCACATCTACTAGAGTAGACTAGAGTAGAGTGTTCTTTTATGAGATTCTCTATCAAGCTAAAGAAGTTTGCTATCTTGGAGCTATGACTTTTGGACAATTTAGATGGAGAATAAGTTGATGTTCTTGGAGGATAATGATCGCTAGGCAAATGTCTCTTAAAAGATTCAGTATTTTTAGTACCAAGTTTAAGTTTTTCATTGATGGCTGAATTATTGTAGTTTATGGACTACATTATATTATCCTCTTATTTTATATTTCATACATTTAATTTCCCAAAGAAATGATCATAATTACAATTAACTTTAAGTTATGCTTTGGACCATATTTTCTTTTACTATTAAATGAGATCTTTAACACGTCCTAATCAAGTTAGTTTTATATGTGTAATTAGTCATTTAAATAAGAAATAAATGTTGATTTAACACATCTTCATAATTGAAATTTCATATCCATTCAATTTCATCTCTATTTCCTACTAGTATAAAAGTGTCTAACATACACGGTATATGTAACTTATGGTAACAGGACCTACATAACATGAAATAAGTAACAAGTTCTAATTAAATTCCTTAAGTTCATAATTATTATTTTGAGGTAATATAAAAGTAAAGTTAATAAATTTTAACGTATATACATTTTACATATTAGATTTAAAGGTCATACCACTATCATCTCTAAATTGTAGATTTGAAACTAAAAGCTTTAAAATGATTTTTAAATCTCTTACATTCATCACCAACTAAACAATATGAAACATTTAATCAATTCCGTTTCTTATCACAACAGCCGAGAATTGTCTTTTACAAATACCGTTTGAAAAATACCTATCTAGCCTTATTATCATCCATTATTCTTCAATCCGACTTCTCTTGTAAACATCAAAACTAACATAACACCTTCATAAATCCCTTTACCTTCCATATTATATAGTATATTATCTACCCAAATTCGTCTTGGGTTATTCTCTTTACCTTTTTTATTATAAATTAATAAAATAAGAAACATAGCCATATGACACCAATGCATAATGTTAATCACAACTTTCTTAACCCTCTTATGGGTGTTTAAACTTACATCTACCCTCAATAAAAATTTCAAAATTTACAATTTCTATGCTTGGATATGATTATATCCTATCTTTGTAGTGTTTTTTTAATTATAAGCTTATTAATCTTGGTAGTTAAACATGCATATATAAAGTTATCCCTCCTACATAACAAATTTATGTCATTTTTCTTAATGCTTGCAAAAAGTAATTAAGGATGATCTGGTCCATATTTTACTCTTATCATTGTCTCCTCATTTTTTTTTAAAAAATTCAAACCTAAACTATTTGTAATTGAATATTGTTAGACCAAGTAAGGTCCTAATCCATAATTTTTATGATAACAAAACATAATACTATTATTAAATTTACTTTTAGTGATATGAGTATATCTATTACAATGAAATTATTCAATACATATAAGAAAGGAGTTTAATGGAAGATGCTTCATAACACCAACAATTTCATTATTGACATCCACACTAATATCGACATCACACACTTTAGTAGGAGCATCAATATGCCACATTTTAGTGGTAGTATAAATATGACCCACTTTAGCAACAACATCCTCACCACTTATATTACCATAAGCATCCACACCACATATATTAGTGCCAACATCAACATCACCCATATTAGCACCAATAACGGCAACACCAACATCAACATCACCCATACTAGCATTACCAACAACACCAACACTAAGAATAATATCCATACCCAACCACTTCCTCATCCAACAACTTAATACTTTCATCATATAGTTTCTAGCACCTCTATGGTTCATATATAAGATTACAAGTTCTTCATCTTTTTAACTTGTAAACATCTTTTGGTCCTATAGTAAACTTTATCTAACCATTCATCCTAATTACATTTTATTTTATTCTCAATAATAAAACAACATAATTTGTTATGTTGAATACCCTTTACGAAAATACTTCTCTTATAATATTATACAAATGCATCTTTTCTAATAAATATCCTCATAATAAAAATATTTTAATCAGATTTGATGTCCTGTAATAAATAAATAAGAAAAATTCTATAAAAGATAAAGACCATTATAAATGGTCCTTACACTAGTGCCATACATTTGGTTACTTATACTTTGCATTGTTACTTAAATTAAGACATAACAAAGTTTTAACAAATTGTAGCATAAAATAAATGAATAAAAATAGGTAATTTTAAAAGATGAAAAAATGCTAATCACAACATAATATACTCAATTGCAAGACGTAAGGTATTCTCCTCCAATTTCAATAGATCAATTAGTATAAGTAGACAATTAAAGAGACAATAATAGTGATGGCAATGGTTTTCTATTGAAAGAGTTGCAAAAAACTCTAGTTGAATGTCCTGTAAGGAAAAAAAAAGTGTGTTTTATTCAGCAAAAAAAATAAGGATGCAATTGAATGTTCTAAAATTGCAACTAAATGGTACATAGAGAATGAGAGGTGTGTTCGTAAAACTCTTGTTGTGTAAAGTAGTTATGAGTGTAATTGATAGTAAGAAGATGGGTAAATTGTATTTTAAATTTGAAACTTTATCTAATTAAAACCTTTTGTGAAACATTAAGGTGAAAATTATACCCTCAGCAAGTGTTTAAAGAAATTATTTTAAAATAACATCAATACTTGGTAGGTCACAATTGCCTAGTTGTGAGATGGTATGGGCTAAATTTTTGACTTATATACTAATAGCTGCCAAAAACTTAACCCAATTACCGTAATATTTAAGGTAATATCGATACTATTTTGAAAACGTTAAAGTATAACGTGATACTATAAATAAGGATAAGGATTAACCTAGACTTTTTAAGAAATATTATGGGATGTTAGAATTGGAGGTTGTTGGGATGTTAGAATTGGAGGTTTCTAACTTAAAGAACATATGAGAGCTTGAGATCCAAGATATAAATGACTTTAGAATGTAGGTGAGAAATGTGAGAAAAGACTACATTGCATAATGTCCACGATAAAACTTTCTTTCTTGGAGTTGGGTTCATACTACCAAAAGTCCGATTGACTTCTATACTAAATAATTCGAATCCGACCCAAATTTTGAGTTAGACTCAAATCGCCTATTATAGAAGTTAAGCTAGATCTGGTCTGACTTATTTCCATTCCTAGCTGCTAAATCATACATCATAATGTCCCTGTAATTGTTTAAAGTGAAAGCTTTAGATAAAGTCCAGTCTAACTTCAGAAAAACGACGCCGTAATGATGAGTTATCCCTTATCAGGAAAAGAAAAGAATAACGAGGCATAGTTTCCATGCTACTTTCGAGCTTATTTGGGCGCATCTTATTTTCGAAGAACTGAAATAAGATTGAAAGAGAAACAGTGGGATGCGTTTAAACTTTAATGATGAAATGAGAGGTCTTCATCTTCAGAAGAATTCCAATCACACTAACGGAAGGAGAGCTTCAGTTTCAGCTTCAGCTATACCTCGTCTGGTCTGTGTCGCCGTTTTCTTCGCTCTACTTGTCTTCCTCATCCAGTCCTCTCTCTTCAATGGTTTCTCTTCTCTTCTTTCTGTAATTTTTTCCTTTAATTTTACATTATTAGTATGTTGATTGT
The DNA here is from genome assembly GCA_027563825.1 of Erythroxylum mucronatum. Classification (NCBI taxonomy): domain Eukaryota; kingdom Viridiplantae; phylum Streptophyta; class Magnoliopsida; order Malpighiales; family Erythroxylaceae; genus Erythroxylum; species Erythroxylum mucronatum. Next base: position 18,508,466 of record JAOSBP010000006.1, read on the forward strand.
TCTTTTCTTTTTCTTTGTACAGGTAATAGAAGCTCCATAGATCTCTCATACAAAGAAGAGATATCCGTTTTGTCAAATTTCCAGTCCACTGTCCAGCAATGCGTGGTATTACTACATTTTCCCTTGATCTTTTCCAATTTTATGTTGGATCTCCTTTCTCTTTCTTATTTTTGTTGAGGACCTGGAATTTGATCGATCGCCAGTTAAAGCGCTTTGCTTGATACATTCGCATCCATCTTTCCTTTTCTTTTACAAAGTTGGTATTGGGTTGACCACAAATTTCGGAATTTTAAGTTCCCAATTTTACTTTTAAGAATAGGAGAGATTATATTTCGGTACTGATTACGTATATACGCTTTTTGTTCTCTATCTCTTTATTACTATTATTGTTATAATTATTGGTTTATTGATGTTGAAAACCTACATGAATAGGCCAACAGGGGCCTAGGTCTCACATCACATATAACTGATCACTGCAAGTTGATTCTAAAATTCCCTCCTGGAACCAACAGCACATGGGTATCTCTCTTTCTTCCTTTGTGCTCTGATATGCTTCTTAGCCATTTTTCATTCATTTAAAACCAGCTAAGTGCTGACTTTTTCTTTTCTTTTTTTTTGTTTATATTCATTTCTCAGTACAATGCGCAATTTAAAATCTTTGAGCCATTGGAGTACCATTATGACGTTTGTGTGGCTATTCTGCTGTGGGAACAGGTTGGTGTACAAATCTACTTCTTGAGATGCTTTCTTTTGCTTTTTCTCAGTGCAAATGATTTGCTCTAATGGCTTATAAAAGTGCAGTACCGCAACATGACCACTGTGCTGACAAGAGAGTATCTTGACGCGAGGCCAGATGGATGGTTAGATTATGCAGCAAAACGAATAGCTCAACTGTATGATCTTTAACGTACATATCCTTACTTTTTGTGATTTTGATGTGATGTATTCCATGTGTATTGACTGGTATAGTTTTTGGATGTCTAGAATGACCAGCTTATTTGACTCTGTTTGTTTTGGTTACAGAGGAGCTGATAAATGCTACAATCAAACTCTTTGTGAGGAACACCTGAACTTGATTCTCCCAGCAAAACCTCCTTTCCATCCTAGGCAATTTCGCAGCTGTGCGGTTGTTGGAAACTCAGGAGATCTCCTCAAGACAGAGTTTGGAGAGGAGATTGATAATCATGATATTGTTATAAGAGACAATGAGGCTCCTGTTAACAAGGTAAAGTGGCAATACTAGCTTAGAAACTGATTATAAAAACTTCGTTTCTTTTTTATTATTTTCACTCTTTGGGAGGAGGGAGGAGATGCAGCTGGGTCCCATGATGGAAGTGACAGATCTTTTCCTACATATCTTGCAATTTTCTTTACATTTTTTTGTTTCTTCACTTTGTTCCCATAACATGAAGTTTGTTCTGCCCTTCTGCTAATTCTTTCTCTTGTGCTGGTTAATAATTCACTCAACACAGTATTGGAATTGACACTGGGCATATACTCCACTAAACCTATGCTCATGCTGACATCTTTTGTGGTCTTTGTTCATATTCTTGTTTCACTTTGCCGTCCCATTCGTTGTGATTCCCTTGATCCTATTAGCCATTTGCTTGCCTGAACTGTAGACATTCAAAGAGGAGACAAAATGTTTGAGCAAACTGATCATAGGGTGATGGTCGTGAATGAATTTCATTCCAGTTGGATCGTGATCCACTTAATGGTTCAAGAATGATTTTCGTATTTATTTTCATTCATCTTTGCCCTTGTGTAAGAAAGTAACCTTCTCATAGTTTTTCTAATCTAACATGCAGAAATATGCCAAGCATGTTGGGTTGAGGAGAGATTTTCGCCTTGTAGTTCGAGGTGCTGCTCGAAATATGATTAAGATTCTTAATGGATCCAGTAAGTTTTGTTAATTCTACCAACAAAACCTAATATGCTTAGTATTACTTATTAGTCGTTTAACGATTGTATATGATGAGTATTGTACCTATGAAATTCCTGTCCTTGCGCTTTTTCTGTCTCTGGGTGATACTTGATGGGATATGAAGTGCTTGATCTTTTGGTAGCTTCTATTCAAAACAATCAAGTGGTAGCTTTTATCTGTTGCTTTGTTTGTGCTTCAGTACTTCCTTTTGTTGACCTTTGCTTCAACCTTTAAAGTGTGGATGGAAGAATTTTGCATCAGACTAATTCATTTTTGCAAGATCCTATCTTAAAAGAAACTTTCAAGTCCCATTAGTTTTGTTTTAGAAATCAAAGGATATTGTCTTTTCCCTTAGTCTTCTCTCCTCTGCCCTTGCAAGAGGGATGGGGGGACAAGAGAAGACTAAAGAATTGGAGATGATCTTTAAGTTGCCTAAGGTAGCTCAGCTTATCACTTCTTTGATGCTGATTTTTTTTGTGATTCTGCATTACATTCCAAATGAACATACATACTTGTTTTACTTGACGACATGGGCTAAAAGTGGACATAATATGGTTTTTTACTTCCACTGCAGCTGACGAGGTCCTTATAATTAAAAGTGTGACCCACAGAGATTTCAACGCAATGATAAAGGTGAGCTATTCGAAACATAAAAAATTCTCTACTTTCAAATATTTTGAAGGTTAAGTGAAGGGCACTGTTTAAGGTGGACTTTGCTGAAACACCTGAACAGGATATGGTCCTGCATCATTTGAGAAAATAATATGCATGATCTTCAGAAACTTTGAATGAATGTCTTTTATGATGTAACTTCTATGTTAGTTTGCATCTCAGATATGTGTGGGGAATATGGAACTTTGTACTGCTTGAATAGCCAAGGCATCCTTGAAAACATGCTGACTCAATTCTGGATATGTATGGCAGAGTATTCCCAATCCTGTTTATCTCTTTCAAGGAATTGTGTTAAGAAGAGGGGCCAAAGGAACTGGCATGAAATCTATTGAGCTAGCACTTTCAATGTGTGACATTGTTGACATATATGGCTTTACTGTTGATCCAGGCTATACTGAATGGTAAGTTAAGTTTGTGGTTTTTGGTTCATCCACTACTTTCATAAGTGCTGCCCTAAATTCTATGTTTTTGTCTCTTCTTGTACGTTGTGGTTCTTGGTTTTCAGATATTGAGAACACGAGATTCGAATGTGATAAGGCTATGCAAATAGAATTTTGTTTTGTAGCATTTCCTACACTATCATTTGGTTCTTTACATTAAATGCACCACTGGTCAACTATTCCTTTCAGCAGTTTGGGACTGAGCATGAGATCCATCAACCTTAACAGCCAGTCATTGATACAAATGGAAATCAATATATAATCAATTAGAGAAATGACTTATGTCTTATGTTTCTTGTAGGACTCGATACTTCTCTACACCAAGGAAAGGGCATAATCCACTTCAAGGACGGGCTTATTACCAGCTCTTAGAATGCCTTGGTGTATGCCCTCTATCTTTTAACATCTACTCTTGCCCGAATATCACCATGCAATTTCCTCTCTATGCTTTATGCTATGTATATTCATTGCATTCTACTGCCAAAAATTTTCAGGTTATTAGGATCCATTCTCCCATGAGAGCTCAGCGGAAACAAGACTGGTCAGATGTTCCAAGTCGAGAAATGATAAGTAAAGCTCACGCTGCTGCTTTGTGCTTAAAGAGGGGTCGTGCTGATCAAGCAGCATTGGGACAATTTGGGAGTTGCAAAGTGTGGGGAAATGTGGACTCTGATAAGACTGGGCCCATCTCTGGATCTTCAGACATGAGTAAAGTGAGGAAATACTCAAATTATAGCAAGTGGGAGCTCATGCCATTTGGAAGTCTAAGAAAGGAAGCACAAGATCACTATGTTCAAATGGACGGTGTTTCTCTATACAAAATGGATGGCAATAAATTGGATGATTTGGTATGCGTAAGGCATTCCTTGAAATCTGAGGTATAAGCAGTGTCTTGTATTGGTGACATTATAACATGTGCATCTAAGTCAGTTAAGAGATGATTTTATTGGACAACCGTGGAACTTTATTTGAGATGTGCCTTCGGTCAATGAATCTGTCCTCTCTGGTACTGCTGTTATCTAGTCGTCCACAGTGGGCATCTTGGAAACGGTCGCATGGGAACAAACTGTAGCGGTTATGTGGTCAAATATTTCTTGTTATTTGAGAGTCTGACGGGGGAAAATGGAAACTGGGAGTAGTAATGGAACATCTAAACCATGTTGACAAAAAGTTTTCGTAGATGATGGTTTTTGATGTGTACTGATGGTATATATTTGTAGAGAATGATGATGAAAAGAAATGAAAAAGATTAATTACGTAATTCTTTGTTTCATGATATTAGAGTCGATAGTTTGGTCCGGTTATTACTACGTTTATTTCAAGTGACAACTGGATGTTTAGTCCTAGTTATACCTGAGAGGGAGTATTATAGTATCTCATATTGACTAAGTTTGAAAATATTAAAGGATTTATAAGTAGTAAGGGCCAACAATTTAAATTACCAGTTCTAGTCATTTTGACAATAATTGACCAAAGTCCAATTCTAATATAGTATCAGAGCTTTAGGTTTTCAGCCACCTGAAATTTTTTCTTCCTCAACTGTCACAACTATGTCTGGAGGTAGCGTATCGCCATCAACTAAAGAATATTCCAGTGTTATTTCAAGGAATACCAGTGGTGTAACCTTCCCTTCTCCACCAAATTTGAATCACTCACTACAAATAACCCAACACAAATTGAATGGGTTAAATTTTCGTGAATGGTTCCAATCTGTGTTGTTAGTTGTTCGAGGGAAAGGGAAAGAAGGTTATCTTATCGGTGAACTCTCTTCTCCAACCAAGAATGATGCTAATTTTAAGATATGAGAAGCTAAAAACTCTATTGTCATGGCCTGGTTGATAAATTCAATAGAGCCTCAAATAGGGCGCACTTACCTATACTACAAGACAACACACAAAATTTAGAGGGCAGTACAGGAGATGTATTCAGATTTTGGAAATACTTCTCAATGTTTTGAAATTCAATCAACTTTTCAAAACACAAAGCAAGGAACAAAATCTGTGACAGAATACTCCAATAGATTAATTGAACTTTGGCAAGAGATGGATTTATTTTATATAATTCCATAGAAGTGTGCAAACGATGGAGTACTCTATAATCAAGTACTTGAAAAGGACTGAGTCTTTGATTTCCTTCAAGGTTTAAACAAAGATTTAGATGAAATATGTGGGAGAATTCTAGGAACAAAACCCTTGTCATCACTCCGAGAAGCCTTCTTAGAAGTAAGGCGGGAAGAAAGTAGGAAAAAGGTGATGTTGAGCACAAACCTACTCCCAGCCATCGAAGAACATGCACAAGGTTCTGCCCTTGCCACAAATCATTCAAGCTCTTCTAATACCTAAGATTAGGAGCCAAATGAGAGCAAACCATGGTGTTAATATTGTAACAAGCCTTTTCACACAAAAAAGACGTTGGGATCTCTATGGAAAACCACGGAGTAAAAGAAGAAGCAAACTTGTTACCCATGTAGCTGAATCTATTGCAGAGACCAAGAAAACTGGCACTACAACATTTACAACATAACAAATGGAGATCTTAAGGACCTTTCTCAGTTAATAGGAAAACCTAGATCCCTCATCCACAACACCCAAGGTAGCCATGATTCAACGAGATAGAAGTAATTCCTTAGTGGCTGAAATTGGAGATGTTATCTGTAGTGGTTTTGTCTTAAAAAATGTGCCTCATGTTCCTAATTTAAGATATTTTGGGAAATTATTTCGTTGATAATAGAATTTTTCATCAAAGTTCATGTACCTATGCATCTCAACAAAATGTGATAGTTGAGAGAAAAAATCGTCACTTATTGGAAGTTGCCCGATCAATTATATTTGAAAATTTTGTTCCACACCATTATTAGGGTGATTCTGTATTAGCCGCTTCCTACCTAATTAATAGGCTTCCTTATAAAACTCTAAATTTTTGAACTTCTATTAGTTGTCTCATAAAATACTTTCCTTATGTCAGATTGTTTAATTCTCTCACTCCTAAAGTATTCGGTTGTTCTGTTTTTGTTCATAATACTCTTCCTACACGAGGAAAACTTGATCATTTTCTTAGGATATTATCCTACTCAAAAGGGTTACAAATGTTATAATCCATACTTAAGATTTTTTTTATGTGTCATATGATGTGACCTTTTTTGAAAATTAACCTTTCTATTCACATGCTTCTCTTCAGGGGGAGAATCTAGGTGAAGAAAACCATTAGGACCCTTCTATATCTAAACCTATTTCATTGCCAATACCATCAATTTTATCTCCATCTTTACAACACACATCCACAGGTGACTCAAGTCAAGGGAGAGAACCACCTCAACAAACCCAAAAACAGGGCGAACTACTTGTGTACTTAAGGAGACCACGAGTTACTCAACAAAGCCAAGCATCTAAACTATAAGAGGATCCCATATCACAAGTTTTGCCTCAAAGTATTGTTACAATTGATGACCTTGACATTCCCATTGCTATCAGAAAAGGGTAAGATCTTGAAATGAACATCCAGTTTCAAACCATTTGTCATATTGCCACTTATCTAACAAGTACAGGGCATTTGTCTCTCAACTTGATAATGTGAAAATTCCTACCAACATATATGAGGCATTGAGAGATTCAAGATGGAAAGTTGCAGTAATGGAAGAAATGAAGGCCTTGAAAGAAAATGACACATGGGAAATAGTTGAGATACTCGAAGGGAAGAAACTAGTAGGGTGCAAATGGATCTTTACTATAAAAGTTGGTTCAGATGGGAGAATAGAGAGGTACAAGGCTCGTTTAGTTGCTCAAGGATATACACAAACCTACGACCTTGATTATGAAGAAACCTTTGCACCCGTTGCAAAATTGAATTCTATTCGGGTTCTCTTATCTATGGAAACTAATCTAAACTGGGAACTATACCAAATTGATGTGTCTAATGCATTCTTAAATGGAACTCTTGGAGAAGAAATTTACATGAAGCTGCCACTTGGTTTTGAAGAAAAAATTGCTTTTGTGAGTAAACTGAAAAAATCTCTCTATAGGTTAAAACAATCTCTTAGAGCTTGGTTTACCCAGTTTAACACCGCTATGAAGCAATTTGGTTATACACAAGGGCAAACTGACCATACTTTATTCACAAAACAATTTATAGATGGGAAGAAATCCATCTTGATTGTATATGTTGACGACAGGTGATGATAATGAAGTCAAAAACCTGCTGAAAATTGAATTCAAAGTTAAAGATCTTGGGGAGCTTCAATATTTCCTTAGAATGGAAATAGCCAGAAGTAAGTCAGTCATTTTCATTTTTCTTCATTTAACTCACTCTAACTAAATAGTTAAAGATCATTCTAAAAATACCTTAAACTATAGTAATAATAACAGTTAAAAATTACCAATTAATCCAAGTTTTTATCATCTCACAATTACAATTTATTTCCACTTGAAAGGCTTTCCTGATCTACTTGGTATTTAAGTTAATGACAAATCCTAATCCAGTTAGAAAATCGGTAAATATTAATCCATATAATATAATGCACATCATTTTTAAGCAAAGTATAGCTCAGCTACAATTAAGAAGAATATTATAATAATAAATAAATTTAAAAAAATTTGCCCTATTCTATAACTTCTACTCCAACTCTTGTAATTGATCAAATAGACACACCCAATTTGATGGGCTAGATATACTCACATTAGGAATTGTATTGATATTTGTACAGAAGCTTCTAGTTGGGCCTAAGATAATGAACATATATCTTTGAATGATTTGGTTAGAGTTTTGCATTTCAAGTTTAGTTTCTTCCCATGAAATCTTCCCATGAATTCTTCTTATCTGCTAATTACGAGTGTCTCCATCATTTTCTTTTAACATTGGAAAGAAAGAGGCAAAACAATCAACGATGTTGTTAGTAAGTTGTTTTTTTAGGTTGTTTTCTTATTGAAAGTGTTTAATGATTGTATTTTAGATTGTTTTCTTATTGACAGTGTTTAATGATTGTATCAAAAAACTTTTTTCCTCATTGAAGAAGTGTAAACAAACTATTTTTTTTTTTGTCAAAAGTGCCTAGCGATCATATCAATAAGCTATTCTCTACTCAAGGTACCTATTGAGAAGATTAGTGACAACAAATCCATGTTACTAGGCATGTGTTTTCTCTCGTTTCTTTTCACCTAATAAAAATTAGGCTTTACAAAGGTACTATTTTTCCTCGTTGGAAGAAAACTACCACTTTATATGAATGTATTTTAAGCATATGATTGCATTAATATCATCATCAACAAAATAATTTTGTCGTAACTTTGGTTAAATACTTTTTGTTCCAAAGCAAAATGCAATGTCTTTTCTATCACAATAAGTGAATGTATGATAACACAATCTTTCTACATAATAACGTTTTTAAGCAATTATTAACTAATGTAATGCTTTAGCTTTGAAAATTATTTATATCATTCAATTTAGACTAGTATAAATATTTGTCAAGACAAACTTTGATTGAAAAAACGTTAGAGATTTGACATTACTTTTTTCAATTGGTTTGTTCCAATTTTCTTCTCTTATATGCAAAGTTATGAATACCATAGCGGCCCTAATATCAGATTGATTTATGATACGATAATGCATTAGTACTTGTTAATACTGGGTATCGTTTCAGGCAATTTTTTAAATTTATAAAATAGCTTCTAAATTTTTTAAAAATTGAAAATTAGTCAATTAGTATATTGTGTTGTATATTTTATAATTTTACATAAACCCTGTCTTCAAATATAATAATAAAAAATCTTAAAATAAAATAATTTTATTTATTTTTATTAACATGAATTTTCAAATATTTCATATATAAATAACACCACAATTAATACGCAAAAGATCATTTAATCATCATATAGATATAAAATTAAGAACAATACAAAGAATTTAAAATATTACAATTTCATCATCTAATAAATAATAATTACTTCAAAACATCAAATAAAAAGAACAATAAATATCCTTAACTCTCTAACTACTACAATTTATAACAAGAATTTGTGATGAGGAAACAACCAAGTAGAAGTGAAACCTAATGCAAAAACATTTACAATTACATTGCATATATAGAATTTAACATATTCATCAAATATAAGTAAAATTAAAAGAAGATGAGAAACAAAAACTTGCAACTTACATTCAATCGTCTAGGGTGTACTTGCCATAACTGCACTGACCTCAATTCTCATTTGGTACAAAATTCGCATCATTGAGATGAACTTCTTCATCATCATCGTTCAAATTTATTGTACTAAATGACATATCAATGCTTTCCCATCCAAGATTATCTTCCAAGTCACTCACATCTATCAAACCCGATTCCTCAAAAACTCAATATGTCAAAAGATTGATATTATCAATACAAATTAGATCTACTAAACTATTTGTTCTATTAAGAGTCCTAGAACAATAAAATTTAATTATTAAAAAATTATAAGAAATTATATATAAATTAATAATGATAATAACATACATTTTCGAAAGCTTTAAATTGTAACAAACGAAGACTAAGTCATTCAATTTCTTGTGCTCTAATCTATTCCTTTTCTTGGAATGGATGAATTCAAATGTGCTCCAGTTCCTTTCACAACCTGTTGCACTCACACATTGACTTAGAATTGAAATTGCAAACATTTGTAATTCTGAAATGCTAGTTTCGAATTGGTCCCACCAAGAAACTATAAGTCATAAGACAACAAAAGTAGCGTTATAAACAAAATAAAGTGATAGTTAAGTTTCAACAAGCAAAAAAAGTTAAAAAATATACCTTGATTAAGTTTTGCTCTTTGTCGAATAAAAATTAGCATCCAAAAATCCCCAGAAGACTACTTATAAAGCCATATTTGTGAGCTCATGAGATCTTGCATTATCTCATGGGCAAAAATTGTTGTAATAGTAAGTAGCATTCTCCTAATAACTTCAGCTTTCTTTGTAAAACCTAGTCTGAAATAGACATTAGGATTCAAAAATACCCTAGCTGCAAACAAAGGAGAGTAAAGTTGCCTTTCCCATCTGTTATTGATAATTGCAAGATAATGTGTGTACAAAGAAGACCTATTTTTTAGATTGGTCTTGATTGCTTCCTTTGCATCAAAGAAATAATTAATTGTTGCCTTTTCATCATTATAAACTAGATGAAACACTCTCACCAAAGGCTCACAAACTCGGATGACAAATTGGCATTGGGACCAAAATTTAACATCTTCAAGTATAGTTTTGGAAATATCCAATCTAGCATGCTAAGATGTAACTCACTTATCACTTGTAAACATTTGTCTCAACTATTTTTTCATCATAATAAAATACTCAAGTGATAAGAAATTTGTTGAAAATCTTGTAACAGTAGGGCGACACAAATTCATACAATTGGTAAAATCTTTTCTTATTAAATTCAAGACCTATGTACAATTATAGATGAACTTGATCATTTTTTTGGCCTTCTACATAGTATCATCAATAATAGGAAAATACCTATCCTTCCCTATATTTTCTAGCATTAAATCAAGGCAATGTGTAGCAGAAGGAGTCTATAAAAAAGAATTATACTTGCTTTGTGATCGCGGCTCTGTCGTTCGATCTGAAAATTGACCTTGGAAACCGGTCAAAATAATAAAATTCCAAGATTGCAGTAACTGAAACCTCGGGTCGTCTCCCTTGTTGGAACCGGCGAAAAATGATTTTTAAAGCTAGCCTAGGTCAAAATTATGCAATTCAAAGCTGATAAAAGTGGGGGTTTGGTTTGTTGCTTGAAACTGGTAAAAGCAATTAAAATTGAAATAAAAGTATAAAAGAATCTTTTTGGATTTTTGGGAATTA
>JAOSBP010000006.1:18547320-18558641 GCA_027563825.1 Erythroxylum mucronatum
CGATAAGAGAGAAGGTCATAGTCCAGAATTTTTGTGATTTCCAGCAGTTGGTGGAGGCAGCTTTGAGGGTAGAGAATCTAACACCATTTTTGCCATGATACTCTCCTTCACGGTCAGATCTAACACTTTGGATGAATTTTCCCAATTAGTTCTCAACCTTCAGTCTTTAAGCAAGATCATATAAGTGTAATGGGAATAATCATCAACAAATGTCAGAATACATTTAGAATTGCACAATGCAATTGTATAAGGTCTACCAATATCTTTATGTATCAGACTCAACAAGTCAGAAGCACAAGTTGACCCCTTCATCCTTATTAGCCAACTTACCTCTGCAACAGTCAGCACATGTTTCTAGACCATCATAATCTAAAATTGAGAGAATGCTTTCCTTGATCAATCTCTCAACCCTAGCTCTGAAAATGTAGCCTAAACTTTTATGTCACACCATGTGTGACTTTTCATTCATTAGGGTTCTTCTTTTTATGACTTGTTCAGTAAAATACGAAGAAGCATATATCTAATTCGGGGTAAGACACATTCTATACTATCCACATGACAAGAAAGTTGTACCATTATGTTTTTCATTAAACAAAACTGTACAACAAAAGTATTAAATACAAAACGTCAACCAAAATTGATCCAAAGATCACATACAAAATGTGTCATGTAAAAACCGAAATAAACCTTACAACAAGGTTCAGTACATGCATCCCCTATAGATATTACTTCCACTTCTTTATTGTTATCAATCGCCAGTTCCTCCTTCTCTTTATTTGGCTTTATCATGTATATAAACCCTTGTATTGTGGAAGTACCTTGATCAGATACTCCATTATCTAGTCACCAAGTACTTAGTGCGACTATTGCAAATTAGAATGATAAATTGATAGGCTAAGGAGTTACCTGATGGTCAAATTCTTTCTTTCAAGGCCTTATACTGCTGACTTCTTTATGTCATGCGGACCTTTACCAGTACTGGATTGACCAGCATCAGCATGTGGAGAACATTTAGTCTTTCTAACTTTGAATTTAGTGGGCTTCATTTTTGCTTTCCCTTTATTTACTTCCAAGGCTGTAGGAATAGCAAGCTTGAGTTTCTCCTCCTTAGCAATGCAATGGGCAATCAAAGCATTGAAGTCTCATTTCTCATCTCGCGAATAATATGTCATGACCAGATTAATAAACTTTGGAGGGAGTGTACTTAGAGTTTGGTGAACTATGAAGACATCAGGAAGAGGAATGTTTAACATCTTCAGTCTACTGTGAAGATGGATCATTCTTGATATGTACTCCATTACTTCCCCTTCTCTTATATACTTCACAGAGAATAATTCTTTCATCAAGGCACTTATCTCAACATTAGGTGAGACTATATAACTCTGAGAGACATTTCCAAGAAACTCCTTTGATATGTCTGTGTTTGAAAGTCCACTAAGTAGATGATCAGGAATGGATCTATTAATGATCATGCGACATAATCTGTCAGACCAATCCCAGGCTTCATATGCTGCTTTATGAGCTCTCGAGCTCATGGAGGTGGAAATGGCTTATCCGTACGTATGGTCATATGAACCTTATCTATATCCATAGCATTCAATACATCGTATGTCCACTTCTTTGTATTGAAACCAGTCAGGGTTTCAATGGTGACATTGATATTGTTAATCAAAAAGGTGACTGCATAGTAACTTTGATTAGATCAACATAAATATAGGACAACAATGATACTCAAAGCTTTGGGTTGAATATATAATATATACAATTAAACCTCCACATAAAAGCGATCATGGTACAAATAACCAACTCTCATGACACTACCACCTTTTATTGAATAGATCACTTAAGCAACAACTTTCCTTCATCTCATGCCTTTATGCACATCTCAAAATGTTATGTAAGGCCAACACCTTTAGGCAGAATAACCAAACATAAAATCAAAGACATCCCCCGTCATGTAAACTAAACAATTCAAAATGCTGACTTGAAAGGCCACTTTGCTGACTACATTCTCATCAGCACTCAAAACATTCATAAACATAAGGGATACATCTTTATGTCATCCTCGCATTCTTTATGGGCATATGATATGTGACAATGTAACATCAATAAATGCAAAAACCTAAATCCACAGTCTCATTACCACACACTCATGCTAAAGACATTCTCTGAAAACTTCATTTGAGACTCTTGCAAAGGAAAAATCTCAGTAGAGCGACTATCGTGCATCACTAGACACTAAACCGATCAATCGAGACACGAGAACCTCATGTATCTCCCTTATGGCAAGTTTGTTGCACAAAAATTCACTCAAAATTGACTTCAGAATGTCTTAATTCCTTTTCCGAGTACTATCATGCAATCTCGAACACTAAACATGAGACCCGAGACATGCAACTCAAAATCAGATTCAAAACGCCTTAATTCCTTTTTTGAAGTTAAACTTTAATTTATTACTAATGTAATAAATTCAAAAAAATAGAAAAATTCACCTTATAAATTTCTTGAACCCGAAAACTAACCCAAAACACCCTAGGGCATCTTGATAGGAAATATGAAAATTTTATGTTTTTTATTATTATTGTAGAGATTCCATACGACTAAGATCCCATATCACTCGACGTGTCTAGCGTTTGTAACATATGAACTCGACACGGTGCGCGCCCACACGCACTATTCACTCTTGATGGTGAGGCATACCCTCGTCAGAAAAGGCAATTTTTGGCGAGTTTTGGGTCAATTTTTTGGGCTCCTGAGCTCGTTTTCTACCCGTTTCTCAAGACTAAACACATTTATACCAATTTCATGCAATAAAAGCAAAAAAAACAGAAAAATGTAAGTTAAATCTCCGAAAATCTTATGGAGAGAAAACTGAAAAATCTTTGTTTTTAACTACCTAATCACATCACCGCTCTAATACCACATGTAATACATAACAGTACCTTAGTTACATATCCCGGATTGAACGTAAAAGGACATTTCTTTATTTTTTGCCCTTTTACGTTCGATCCGAGATACGTAACTAAGGTACCGTTACGTATTACACGTGGTATCAGAGCTGTGACGTAATCGGGTGGTTAAAAAGAAGATTTTTAGGAAAATACCTTATTTTGGTTCCATAACTTCAAACGAGCTTTTCGAAGCCGAAACGAGCACGATTAACTGATAAATTATTGAAAATTGAAAAATGCGATTAATAGTTGTCCAACTTTATGAGAAAGAACAAAATTGTCAAGCAATTCTTTGTCACATTGAATATAGGAGAAGTTTTAAGAGACTGGTAAAAAATCTAAACATTTTTAGTTATTTTTGTATTTTACTGAGCTAATGTGATTTATGAAGTTGGAGATGTATGTATCTTGGATGTAACGTCGGGTTCTAATATAAATGGATTTTATCTTGAAAGTTAGGGTTTAAGCAATTAAGGCTAGATAATGCTTAGAATTTAAGGAAAGTTACTTTTTCTTAAGTAATTAGTTAACAAATTGAACAAACTATTTTAATAGTTTAAAAATAATAACAAAAGGTACAATATTTTGAGAAAAAACAACCAAAAGATGAAAACTAATCCTTCCTATAATGGCAAAAGCATTTGTTTAAGTGAAAGCTCAACCTAAAGCCTAAATATTTCAAATCTAAATGACGTTTTTTTTACAAAATGATGTCATTTTTAAAATTTAAATTTAAAAAACAAAATAATCGAGCTTTAGGCTACCCAAGACTAATCTGGCTCAGACTCGAGCCATAAGTCTCAGGTCCATTTAGGCTTTAAGATACGCCTAGGCCCAATTAATTATTTTTCAGCACCCGACCTACTACTAATGAAGGGGTGCAATTGGAGAAATACAATTACTGGGATTAGCACTAAGGATCTAGTACAAAGGTAGCCTTACAAAAAGGGCAAGTAATAAGAAAGAGAAAGGGAGATATGAAGGGACAGGAAAATGATAGGAAATAAAGAGAAAGCAAAGGAAAGAAGAGAAAAGAGATGTTAGGAGATTTCATTGCTTTGAACCATCCCCTAATATAATCATCAAAGTCAAAGGTTACATTTTTGTTCCGTTTTTTTTCCCTCTAGGTTTTGATTTAGGTTCATCTAGTTAGGGGTAATTAGCTCATCTAAAGGTCAAACATATGGGTTATAAGCAATTAGCTAAGAAAGGGCCAACCACTTGTTTTTTGAATGCACATTCTCTAAATCCATTTGGGACTGATGCTTCTCACACTTTCATTTACACCACCCTAATCAGCTAAACCTTCTTGTTATTCTCATTTGGTTTAATATTGCTTCTAAAATAAGGAATTCATACATTAATAATTTCCCAATCCTTCTATCTACTACTGTTTACCATATTTAGGCTTAAAGGAATGCAATAACTTTCAAAGATGAAGCCAAGGATGTTGGTAGTGTGTACCTCAAACTAATCTCCCAAGTTATGGACCTTCTAAGCTCAAACACTGAGAGGAGGTAATTAAATAAATGTCTATTTCACTAACATTTTTCTGCAGGTTGATAGCTCAGGAATATCATTTGGCTCAACAGTATGTGTGTCTCCATTCGAAGATCAGACAGGGGTTAGTTGGCTATCCAACTTTCCTTCAGTCTTCACAGCAACAAAGAGGATAGGTTTAGGAAATATCTTGGTTACAATTAGAAAATATGGAATTGGAAGGACTTGGTCTTATTCGGCACAACAAAGATGAATGCAAGGAAAATTATACCAACTTCCACAATTGGAAAACCATCACCTACAGAGGGATTTCAAGTTAGACAAGAGACATCATTAGCCATTGCTTCTTGTTTCCTCAAGATAAGCAGAAGGACAAGTAGCAATCCAATCTTGGCAATGGAAGTTGAAGTTAAGCCATTGAACTTAGCTTTTTATGATTGTGTTGCATTAGATTGGCTTGATGATTTTGTTTGTTTGAGGTTAAGATTTGTCTGGTCAATTGTGGTAACTCTGTGTGGATTTGGTTAGAGAATTGGAGAGCTTATCTTGTTCTGGGTGTGAGGGTGAAATGTAAGGAAGTGATGCAGCTTCCAAAGGTGTCCTTCGTTGGTCCCCTTGTGAAGCCAAGGACCTTTGTTTCAACTAGTCTCTACTAATAGGGATAGTGAGTTAGCTAACAAAAGAGTTAGCAGTTAGTGTCTTAAGAGACACTGCTTGAGTAGTCTCCAACAATGTACATAACTTTTATATTTATACAAATTCTTCTAACTTAACAAAAAAAATTAAAAATTTCATAGTAGATTTTTTAACAAGGAGTTAACGAGACTGTTAAGTTGGGATTTAAATTAAAAATTTTCAAAATATTGGAGTTCCTTTTAACATTTTAAAATGTTTAAGTTTAAATTTAATTAACGTGAAAACTTTATACTCCAATTTTACCTTTTTTGTCTTTATCTCTTTTATTTTTCATTTTAGATTGGTAATGTTAGTTTAGTTAATGCTTTCTTTTAATTGAATCATTCATTTTATTAGATTAGATAATAAAAAGATAGTTGTCACTAGAGCTTGTAGTTGTAGTCCTTACGAGAATGATACTCATATCACTAGACTATACTATAAGAACAATAGTAGCACTTACCTAGTTAATCTATAGTATCTTTCACATCGTACACATCAAATTTAGTGTATTAGGACATGGATACTAATAAATATATTTAGCCTAAAAGATTTTTTTTCTTTCAAAGTGAGTTATATGTTTGTCATTATATTTGTAACTTTATCTAAACTATTTTCATTTGAAATTAATATTGTAAACAAGATTAGGAATGATAGTTATGACTTAATATGATGTTTATGACTAAAATATAATACCAAACATGAGGTTAAGAATTGATATTGTCATATTTGGTTAGAAAATAATAATGTGCTGAATTTTAGGTAGGTCTAAAATTACTTTTAGAAATATATTTAATAATTTAATTATAATATAATATTTTAAATTTCAAGCACTAATTTGAGAAAGAATTGGATGTTACATACAGTAGAACCTCTTTAAATTGATACTCAGTAAATTTATAAACTCTTTAAGATAATATTTTTCTCCGGTCCTGACTTGATCCAGTTAAAAATTTAACAAATTTTGATAAGATAATAAGATAATATATTTTCAAAATACACCCCTATGTAAATACAGGGTCCCATTAATATCATAAATTAATAATTATATAAACTTACACAAATATAACTAAGACAATTTAGTGAAATATAATTCTAGTGTTGTTTTTTTTTCCTTCAAATTTAAGTTTAGTTGGAGCTCATCTCTAACTTTTGTTATTGCATCCAAAATTTCTGGTGTTGTGTTCTCGAACTGCACCAAAAAATTATGAAGAGTTCTAGACACGATAAGTGCTTCCTTATGCGTAACTGGTTCTAATGGTGCTGTATCGTTTTCAACTTCATCATCAACATTATTTTCAAGGATAGTAGCCATAATTTCTTCTAAGCTCTGGACCTCTGAACATGTATCATTTTCACCCGAGTAATCCAATAGGCTATCGACATCCATTTTATTGCGATAGCTGAGATCATTAATCATGAGCTCAAGTTCATGAATGTCGTTTTCACAAGTGAGTTCATCTAAATTCCTTAAGACTTCATCTCCTGAACGAATTTTGCAATGTCGAAAATAATTTACTATTGTATCTTGCTAAACATTAACTGTCCAAGCCGAGACTGCAAGATTGATAGCATCCAAAACGTTAATCTTACCTAGATCAGACTGTCCCAGCTCATAGTCGTCTAAAATCCTACGGTAAAATCTCCTACGATAGTGCATCTTGAAAGCTCTTATTATTCCAACATCACAAGGATGAATTTTTGATGTCAGTTGGGTGGCAAGAAGAACAACTCAACATTATGTAACCCTTCACATCTTGGATGTGCTGGACAATTATCTACCACAAACAAAATTCTTCTACCATGCATTTTTTATTATCAAACCAACGGATATATTGATCAAAGAGCACACTTGTCATCCAAGTTCTTTTATTGGCACGGTAGTGACAATTCAAGTTATTCATGTTGACATTCTTGAAGCAACGTGGCTTTGTATATTTTCCAATAATCCATAAAGGGATTTTTTCAGAGCCGTCCTCATTGCAACAAATAACAACTGTTAGGCTTTCTTTGTCTTGTTTTCTTCCTTCAAGTTGCTTCATAACAAGAGAATGATCAGCTTGTAACCTGTAAAACAAAACAGTTTCATCCATATTAAAAACATCTTTCATAGACAAAACAGTTTCATCCATATTAAAAACATCTTTCATAGGGAATTTGTCTATTTTTTCCCTTATAGACTCTAATTGCTTCTCCATGTCTTGTATATCAACCGAACCACTCTCTCTGAAATGACGAAATGACTTGATACCGTGTCGTAGCTTGAATTTCTTAAGCCAACCTTGAGAACATTTGTGCTCAGAATCTTGTTGAGGGTGTAGAAGTTTCATTGTATCTCTTGCCTTCTCCAAAATTAGCAGCTCTTCGGTCATATTCACACGATCTTGGTACTGGAGAAACCACTCACAAACAACCTTCTCTTCTCCATATCTGAAAATTTTGCTGGTTTGTGCTGCTTGATATCCGTTCCTTTTTCTAGGTTAGCCAAAAGATACTCAGCCGATCGTTTGAATGTGTTTGAGATTGTACCTTGACTAACTTTCAAATGAAACTTTTCTTCGAGCCACAACTGCAAATATTTTTGAGTGCATGTCGAATGATTTCTCTTGTACTCACATAATTCTTTGCGTATTTGATCCGTCATTGTTGATTTTGTGACACCTTTTAGATGAGGAGCCATTATTGGGTGTGATTTCAAGATATTTCCTATCTTGTTTATAAAGTATTTTCTATCTCCATCATACGTACATATGTACATTGATATTTTTAGTAAAATACAATGAATAATACTTAATTATTAAGAAACAATGAACATTATTTATTAGTTTTCATTAATATTATTTACAACGAATCTATGTTTTAGATTCATTCAATTAATAGGAAACATGAATTTTTCTAAGATACAATGCTTTTTGATGTAATCAAAATTTAACTTCAATCAATTACAAAAATCTCTTTAAATTAATAAATATTAATTTATCGGTTAATTAATATCTCTATAAAATAATAAATATCATGATCCCAACAATATTAATTTATAAAGGTTTTACTGTATTCCGTAAGGCGAAAACTAGAAGGTAAATGAACTTTCACAAATAGCATCTGGGTTGAAAATGTTTGAAGACTAAGTTTATAATTGTATTGTTATACAACAAATGCACCATCTATCCATTTATAAGAGAGGGATTTCATTAAAAGTTTTTTATATTGATAAAGAAGTCACCTATGATTGAAGGTTAGAGATCAATGACCTTTTAGAAAATCCTAGCAAAAAGGTGCCTTTCAAACTTAAACAACGAGCACTCAATTTGGCATTAGTTAAAGGAATTATGTTTTGTCAAGGAAATGATGGACTTCTTTTTAGATGCCTTTGGATACCCGAGGCATTAATAGTAATGCAACAAGTTCATAAAGGGATATATGAAGCACATTGTCTAGAATAAAGATGAGATGGTTTCTTCCTACCCATTTAGAGAATTCTTGTATCAGAGTTACATTATATAATTAAACTATGAATATTTATAGGATAGGCCATTTATGTTATTGGGAAAATGTACCTACCATCCTCAAAAGGATATAGTTTTATTTTGTTGGCTATAAACTACTTCACTTACTGGGTGTAGCGCAACTTTTGAGGAAAGTTGATCAAATAGATGCAATTTAACTTATCAAGGAATATATTATTCATTAATTTGGAAATCCTTAATCAATAAAATGTGATCAAGGAACTACGTTTATGGCTAAGAAGTTAGAGATTTTGCTAAAGATTATAGAACAAAATTGTTAAATTCGACTCCATATTATGTTCAGACTCACTACAAGAGTTAAGACATTTAATGACAACTTTTTTGTTAATAAATATCATTTTGTCACTAATATGAAGTTTAACGCGCACCGCGGAAGGATTGACATCGATTTGATGATGTTTTCGATGGTTTTTTTGGCGTGTTTTCGATCTTGAGGAATTAAGAAGGATGAAAATTTCAAATTCAACAATCAAGAAAATAATGATACATAAGGCTTGATTTTTATGCCACCTCTTGGAAACTGGTTCCAAGCAATCCTGATGCTTGAAATAAAACTAAGAGAAACGAACAATCGACACGCCACAATTGGGAAAGCAATTGATAAGTGAAAGATGGTTCGAAAAGTAACAAGAATAAGAGAATAATATTTCTCCCTATTGAAGCCGACGACACTCAAGCAATTCTGATCTAAAAGTTGTTCTCCAAAAACCCTAAAACATAAGTATTTATACCTAGGTCAAATAATAAAAGACTTGGGCTTAAATAAAATATGGAAACCTAAAATAAATATAACTTAAAACAAGTCTAAAATAGAATAATAAAAACACGCTTAGGCCTGGTCCAACACGCTCCGAAGTCTGATTATAGACACGTCTCTCCTCTTGGGCTTAATTGATGATACGCAGCCCAATACAATGATCTTCAAGTCCCAAGTGAGTCTAATCTAAGGATTTGAGATAAATGAATCAATTTGGGTTGTGATTCAAATAACTCTCCCCCAATAGTGATGCCAGAATGGCCTGAAAGTGATTGGAATAGGGTGGTCTGGTGGTTATCGAAAAAAGTTTTGGGCAATCTGGATTTTATCGGATAAAACTGGAGCAGGAAATAGGAAGACGTTTTGGGGTTAATTAGCTGGGAATTTGGTTCGAGGAAAGAAGCAAAGTTGTAGAACTTTTTGTGAAATACAATTTAGACATAAGAATCGGATTAATCGGATAAGTAATGATTGAGTTATGGTGGATTTTGTGGTGACATGTTAATCTGGGCGATAGAATGAAGGCAGATGAGGAAAATGGGATTTTTGAGGAGGCTGAGGTTCGAATTGGGTGAAGATGTCTCTGGAGATTTTTACTTTAAGATGTGAGGAACAAACCTAAAGAAGGGAAGTTTTTGATTTGATGAACACATGAAACAAAAATTGGAAAACGAAATTGGAACTTAGACAGAATTTTGGAAATCGCACAACACACAAAACGATTAAATGTTTTCGGCAAACAAACAAGCCCTTTTGATTATTTTTGGAAAACAATCAATCCTTATAGATCAAATTCTGAATTTTGAGAGGAAAACATCTCGTTTTAAAAATCTGTATCTATGTTGTTTTTTTACAAATGAAAAGAACATGAGTTTAAATAAAGAAAAATGCAAGGAACGAGGATAGTCACATGTTGACTTGTCACATTCCTTTGACTGCTACTTTTCTGTAGCTAATTAGTGTCCATAAGTAGCCCATTAACATGTAATTAAAGTCTAACCATAACACAAACATGGTAAATAATAAAGGTAAATAAGAAAGTAAAAGACTAAATAAAAAGTCTTGTGGTAAATCTTCACTTATTCATTGTGCCCAGCCTAGGCTTCTTCCAAATGGGATTCAATATTTTGCCCATCTATGACCGACCTGCTCTTTTTTTTTATTTTGGGTTGGACGAAAATGGGCTGAGATAGTCCTCCATCAAATAGGCTTGGTGCACTCCATCCTCTCCATAAATTGGCCCACATGCGTATAAAAAGCTTCCTTGAGTTTCTCGGTCCTAGCTCTAGACATTGGCTCAACTGGAATGACAAGCTCACCCCCGTCATGTATGCCATCTCCATGATGATCATTACTCCTGCTCACGTCAGTCCCTCCCTCCTTAAGAATATTCGTCCTCTAACCTGAATTCATATCAAAAGGACAAAGATCAGTAATATTAAAAGTTGCATAAACAGAATACTCACCTGGTAGGTCAGTCTTGTAGGCGGTGTCATTTATCTTCTCTAACACCTGGAACGGACCATCACCCCTAGGATCCAGAGTAAAAACACTAGGCAAAGCATCAAGAGGGTTAGTATCAGAAACTAAACGCTCTCTGTATCTCACCACTACTAGTGCTCTGTTCTCTCCAGTTACTCTCCTCCTGTCTTTTCCTCTAGCATATAGACTCACTCTTTTCTCTTTCTTTTCACTCTTCTTTTTCTCTCCCTGAACTTTTCTCTCCAGCACATCCCACTTTCTTTTCCCCACCTATGCAGTTACTCTCCATTAGGCCAATCTTATTTTTCTTTTGGGCCTCTTTTCTCTCTTCACTTTTTTGGTTTTCACTACTCAAACCCTCCTCACTTTTACTTGATTTGATCTGGTCCAGGTATAATTCACGAGGTGATAAAGGTAGTAGAATGAAGT
>JAOSBP010000006.1:18601720-18618623 GCA_027563825.1 Erythroxylum mucronatum
ATATATATACAAACAAATTGTACCAAATATACAAAATATAACAAAAACACTTTGGTACCATGTCATGGTATCATAGTACATTCCTTTGCCTTCCTTTTTTTTCAGTATTAGTCCCTTTTTATTTTAAGGCAATGTATTATGTTTTCAATAGTGTTGGTCCCTTTTTATTTTCAAGCTAATAATTTATATCTCCACCATCAATTTTTTCATACTTCAATTAAGACCTATCTATTAATTTAATTATTCCATTCATCTGTCCATCTGTTTAATATTCATTTTCCTGATTCTACTCTTTAATAAAATGGTGCTTGGTATGGATAAAACAAAATTTTCTCATCATATTTCAACTATTTTGGATGGTTCCAAGTACACTTTGTGATCGCAACAAATTAAAAGTTTTCTAATTGGGCACAAGCTTTAGCACATTATAATCGGCGATATTGTTAAATCATTGTGAGATACCGAATAAATTGATACTAAATAAATTGACATCTTGAAGGTTGAGATATTAAAAATCACCAAATAGTTATATGGTTTTGTAATACTTCTATTTCCTCCATTCACATTTAGATGGACATGTCATGGTATCATACATTCCTTTGCCTTCCTTTTTCTTTAGTATTGGTCCCTCTTTATTTTAAGCCAATGAATTGTGTTTTCACTAGTATTGGTCCCTTTATTATTTTTAAGCCAATAATTTATGTCTCCAACATCAATTTGCTCATATTTCAATTAAGACCCATCTATTTATCTAATTATTCCATTCATCTGTCCATCTGTGTAGTCTTCTTTTTCTTTATTCTACTCCTTGATAAAATGGTGCTTGGTATGGATTAAAAAAATTTCTCATCCTATTTCAACTATTATGAATGGTTCTAATTACACTTTGTGATCCCAACAAATTAAAAGTTTTCTAATTGGGCACAAGCTTTAGCACTTTATTATCAATGATATTGTTAAATCAGTTTGAGATACTAATGAAATTGATACTAAATATATTGAAAATCTTGAAGAATGAGATATTAAAAATCACCAAATAGGCATATAGTTTTGAAATACTTTTATTGCCTCTATTCATATTCAGTTTGTTGAATTTCATATTGCTAAGGAAATTTGGGATTTTTTATTGGATTCGTACAAAACTACTAGCTTTGCCTATAACTATCAGTTGGTCACCACTGTCAATAACCTTAAACAAGAATTAGGTTAATCTATTAACAACTTTCTTACAATCATTCGTCGCATCGGGAATTACTTAGCTGAAGCCAAGATTATCAATGATCATCTTCAACTTGTCCAAGTTCTTATGGCTCTTCCCCCAAAATATGAATCAGTGTGAACTACTCTGTTACATCGTGATATATTACCCATTTTTCATATTGTTGTCAATTAAATTCTATTTAAGGAAATTCTTTTGGTCTGATTAGGGATGTTAATTTTGGCTCGGCCTGGATTGATTTTTGCCTAATTTTTTGAGCCACGACTGGGCCACTGGCCAAGTATGAGTCGGCTTGTGCAGGACCAAAACGTAAAAAATAATATCATTTTTAAATTTTTTAAAAAAATATAACGGATCGGGCCATGGGCCCGTCAGCTCCGACCCCAGCCCCAACCTGACCCATTGACATGCATAAGTTTGATTAATTCTCCTTCCTCAAAAGTTGCTTCTGCAACCACGCAGCCATGCCCCACATTTGGCTCATCTTTTTGTAAGAATTGTTGTATCACTAGTCATGTGATTGCTGAGTATAAATATTGATATGGTTATGGTCACATTTTGAAAAATTGTCCAACCCGACCATCTCACCTTAGGAGAGCTTTCAAAGTCTAATTCTTCATATAAGACTGGTTCTTCACTTATTGCTACTATCCCTAATGGCTCCTTTTACTCCACTCTTACTACAAGTGATCTAGAAGTGATATCCTCTTGTTTTGTATCTTCCCCTGCTTTTTTGCCACTCTAGATGATTATTGGCTTTTCAATTATGCTTATTGTAATCATATGACTTCAAAATTTTCTCTCTCATTTAATATAACTCCTACTAATTGTCTCCCTTCTATTCAAATTGCCAATGGTAGTTATATGTTTATTACTCATATTAGTCTTCCTGATACTTATTATGTTCCTAGATTAGCCTTAGATTTAATCTCTATCGATCAGTTATGTGATCATAATCTATTTTTCTCTTATTGGTTGTCAAATTCAAGAGTTTCAAAAGGGTCAAATTATGGGAATGAAGTGTAAAGTGGACGATTATTTCAGCTCAATTCTCTTAAAATCCCTGTCTATAAAATGATTTTTTCTTCCACTACTATCTATCAATGGCATCTTCATCTTAGGCTTGCATTTGCTAATAAACTTTGACCTTTAGTTTCTAATGGATCATTAGTTTTTTTATTATAAAAAGTTTGAGTCTTTTAATTGTTTACATTGTCAATTGACAAAACAACCTACTTCATCTTTTAGTACTAATAATTCTATATATGATACTTCTTTTGGATTAATTCATTCACATATTTAGGGTCCTACTCCTACTCCTATTATGAATGGTTATTGATATTTTGTTTTATTTACTGATGATTATTCTCATTTCACCTAGATATATTTTCTAAAGAATAAATATGAAGTGTCTCAAGTTTATATTGATTTTGATACTATGATTAAAACCTAATTTTCCTATGTTATCAAAATTCTTCATACTTATAATGCCATCAAATATCAAGACTCTATTATTTTTCAATTTCTCAAACAATAAGGAACTATTATCTAATGTTCTTTCCCCGTGTACTTCGCAATAAAATGGTCATACATAATATAAACACTATCATATTTTAGACCTTGTTCATACTTAACTTGTTTCTACATCTTGCCTTAAAAATTATAGGGTGTGGTTGCCCCTACATCTGTTTACACCATTAATTGACTTCCTAAGTCCTTTAGAATCTTTCTCCTTTTGAATGGTTATATGGTAAGCCACCTAATTACTTGAATCTTAAAGTTTTTGGTTATGCTTGTTTTTTTTCTTCTTAATCCTCATGAACATACTAAACTTGAACCTCGTGTTCATCTCTATTGCTTTTTAAGATATGGCATTGAACATAAAGATTATCGTTGTTGGGAGCCCATTTCTCTTTGACTACGTAAGTCTAAATATGTCCCTTTCTGGAAAAAAAAACCATGTTCTCTACCTTATCCAAATTTGATAGCTCTCTTTATACTTCCCAACCTTTCTTTGCTAACTCCTCCATTAATTTATTTTCTTCCTCTAATGCAAATCCTATTCCTAAGCTCTCTATTTCTACTCCCACTTTAGTGCCTACCTCTCTATAATCTAATTTATCTAACAATCATGTTCCTCTTCTTTATTTCTCTAATCGAGTAAAAGAAATTCCTTATCATCTTAAAGATTGTCACAATTTTTCTACTTTTGTTTCCTTATATAAAGCTCGTTCTTATGGTGAGACTAGTGTAGACCCTCTAAGGTAACAAGTAATGTCTGAAGAACTTAGGCTTTAGGGCAAATTCACACTTGGGACTTAGTGGATCTTCCTTTTAGCAAGACTCTTATTGGGAGCAAATAGATCTACAAGAATAAAACTTGATCAAATTGTTCTATTGAGTAGTATAAAACTTATTTAGTTATGAAAGGCTATACTGATGATTATGGTATTGAATATAAAGTGTTACTTTCTTCAAAAAAAATATTGAATATAAAGAATACTTATTCTTGTTGCTCGTTTAACATCCGTTTTGAGTTTAATAGCAGTTGTTCTAATAAAAATTGGCCTCTTTTTCAAATGGATGTTAAAAAGGCCTTTATTTGTAGGAATCTTACTAAGAAGTCTATATGTGTCCTACTCCTTGGTATTCTTATGCCCCATAGAAAGTTTATCTCCTTTCATTGTGCACTATATGGTCTTAAATAAGCTCCCTGTGCCTAGTTTTCCCAATTCAGTTCTACTATGACCTAATCTGGCTTCACTTCCAATTCTTACATTTCTACTTTATTTATTTGTTAGAATGACAAAGGTGTTGATCTTCTTCTGCTTTATGTGGATGATATGATCATTATAGGTAACGCTTCTAAAGGCATTTCTGACTTGTAACAATATCTCAATTAAATTTTGATATGAAAGATTTAAAATTAAGTTACTTTCTTGGTCTTAAAGTTTATTCTAGCTCCAATGGATATTATCTATAGCAATACAAATATACTTATGATTTTCTTTCTAGATCTATTATTACTAATTCCAATGTTGTTAAGTTAATGCTATCAGATGGAATAATTCTCTTTGATTCTACTTTATATCGACAAATTACCAGCAGTCTAGTTTATCTTACAATGACTTGTTATGATATTAACTATGTTAGTCAAATAATTAGTCAATTTATGGCTACTCTTCAGACTACTCACTTTACTATTGTTCTTCATATTCCTTGATATGTCAAAGGTATTCTTTTTTATAGACTTAATTTTTTTTACTCTTTCATCTTTAGTCTTATCTGGGAATTATGATGTTGATTAGATTAATGATCATACTGATCATCCTTCCACATCTAGTTATTACTTCTTCTTAGGTGACTCATTTATTTCATGGTGGAGTAAGAAGCAAACAGTTACATCTCACTCTATTATAGAGTTGGAATATCAAGCACTTGGTCATGCTACTTCTAAATTGCTTTGGCTATGCTGGTTACCTAATGCATATTACACATTCCTTTTCTACTATTTTGTTCTGTGACAATCAAAGTGCTATTCATATTACTCAGAACACAAATGACTGCCATTTTGTTTGAAAACATCTTCAATATAACCTGTGACAACTTTTTTTGAAAAATGTGTCACGTTACAACTTGTTTCTTCGATGGATCAAATAGTAACTATTTTTTACTAATTATATAAATGTAATTACTAAAATTTATCTTAAGAGTAAGATTTATATGAAGAAAAAAAAAGCTTTTGAATGAAATGAAATAGTTTTTTTATATTTAAAATAAGTAACAACATTTTTGTAATAATCTAAAACATTAAACAAATTAAATTTAGTACAAATTAATATTAACACTAATACATAAAATTTACTTTACGTTTTGGTATAGTTAAAATTCAACTATAATTTTATTAAATTATAATTTACACGATGTTGAGCTACACTAAAGCTCCTCATTGAGCCTTTTTTTTACAATAATGATGGATGATCTCATTAAAAATATCCAAAAGGATGTGCCTTAGTGTATGCTGTTTGCTGATGATATTGTGTCAGTGTCGAGGTAGAACATTAGAAAGATATGTTAGAATTAAAGGGTTTTTAATTGAGTAGGACTAAAACTAGTACCATAGGGTGGCTTTTGATGTGGAGGTAAAAATTGATTTAGATATTATATTATAGAAAGAGTGTTTTATAATTCAAAGTAATGAACATGTCGATGAAGACATTGTTCACCATATTAGATCAGGGTGACTTAAATAGAGAAGTGCATAAGAAGTTTTATGTGACAAAAAGATACCACTCAAGCTCAAAGGTAAATTCTATTGTTTAGTAATTAGACTGACCATGCTATATGGGGCATAATACTGGCCTATCAAACAAGTGCATAGATATAAGTTAATAGTAGAGGAGGTACAGATGCTTCTTTAGATGTGTAACCTTACTAGAAGAGATAAGGTTAGAAATGTAATGGTAAGAGACAAATTAAAGGTGATTAATATTAATGAAAAATTAAAAGAAATAAGGTTTAGGTGGTTGGGATATGTTAAGAGGAGACTTCCTGATGCTCTAGTAAGAAGATGCAAGAAGATTGTATTTAGGGACTGTAAAAGGAAAAAAATGAAGGCCTAAGAAGAATTGAGGGGAGGTGATCAATAACGATATGGCTCTATTAGAATTTACTAAAGACTTGACCCTTAATAAAATTTTTTTAGCGCACTAGGAAATAGGTAAAAGATCTCATATAACGAGGTCCTTCTCTTCTTATAGGTCTGTTAAACAATTTCTTTCGAGTCTTACGACTTATATTTAACCTAAACATTTAATGTTTAGTACTTTCCTCTTAGTTATTTATCTTCATTTCCTTATTTAGCGTAAACATTTTTCTTGTAATATTTTGCTTGTTTTATTTATTTACTTGTCTTCTTTCTTGTTTGTGTATCTATTCACATAAAAAGGTCCTTCTCTTTCTTATAGGTCTTTTAAATAATTTATTTTGAGTATTACGGCTTATATTTAGCCTAAACATTTAATGATTAGTACTTCCCTCTTAATTATTTAGCCTAAACGTTTCCTTACTGAGTCTAAACATTTTCTTGCAATATCCTTTTTGTTTTATTTATTTACTTGTCTTCTTTCTTGTTTGTATATTTATTTACTTATTTTATCTTTTATTTTTATTCTTTACCTTGTTTTATATTTATTGTATTCTTTATTGTATTACTTATTTTATATTTCTATTTGTAGATATTTATTTATTTATATTTATTATTAGCTTTCATGTCTATTATTATTATTATTACTTTATTACTTTAATAGGTATCTTTTATTAATTTTATTTTATATTTTTACATTCGCTTTATTCTCGGAAGAGTTAGATGAGTTGATTAGCAGACGAGAGAGTTATTCTAGGAAGAGACTTTAATCGTTATATAGGGACAACCTCAGACGGATATTCATAGACTCATGGAGGTTTCGGGTATGGTAATAGGAATGATAATGAGACTATTTTGTTGAATTTTGCAATAGCAATTGAGTTGGTGATGCCTAACTCATTTTTAAAGAAAAACGAGAAAGCACCTAGTGACTTTTAAGATCAAAATTATAGAAACTCAAATTGACTACTTCCTTATAAAGCAGAGCGATTGACCTAGTTGCACGGTGGTAGCTAATGCTTGCTTATCAACTCAGCATAAAGTGTTGGTTATGGATCTTAAATTAAGGTTTGGAGGAAGAAGAGAAGTCTTAAAAGTTGTACCAAAGTCAGATGGAGGAACCTGAAAGGGGATATAGTGGAATAACTTAAGGATAGAGTAATATATGGAGAAGAATGAAAATTAGAAGGAGATGCTAACTAGATGTGAGAGAGAAAAGCAACTCTTTTAAGGAATGCAAGTAAAGAGAACTTAGGTGTTTCTAAAGGGTTAGGGGTAGTAAGATGGGTTTTGGTGGTGGAATGAAGATGTACAAGAAAAAGATTAAGATCAATAAGGTTTTTTATAAAGCTTTATTGGATAAAACCTCAGAGGCAGAGAAGGTAGTTAATAGAGAAAGTTATAAATTGGCAAAGAAATAGGCGAAGACGATAGTCTCAGAAGCTAAAAGTAGACTTTATGAGAAATTATACCATCAATTGAAAACTAATGATGTAGAAAATGATATATTTAAGCTGGTGAGAGTTAGGAAACGAAAAATGAGAGACTTAGATCAAGATTGATGTATAAAATACGAAGTAGGACAGGTTCTTGTGGCTAAAAATGACATCAAGAGAAGATGACAAAGATACTTCTATAGCCTTTTTAATAAAGCATATAGGACAACATCTCTTTAGATAATCTTAGCATGCGCGAGAGGTGTCATAATTTTACGTCTTGTCAACAAATCAAAAGGGAAGAAATTAAAAGAGCATTAAAGTAAATGAAGAGTAGAAGGATAGTAGGATCCAATGAGATACCCATAAAGATGTGGAAAACCATTGGAGAACAGGGTCTTACTTGGCTAACTAAGTTTTTTTAATGTGATCCTTAAATCTACCAAAATGTCGGATGAGTGAAGACTTAGTATGTTAATTCCTCTATACAAGAACAAAGGAGAAATCTAAAGATGTAACAACTATAGATGAATCAAATTACTTAGTCATACTATGAAGTTATGACAAAAGATGATTGAGAAAAGACTGAGAAAGGATACACTTATCTCGGAGAACCAGTTTGGTTTTATGCTAGAAAGGTCCATGGCAGAAGCTTTACATCTCTTTAAAAGATTAATGGAATATTACAGAAAAAGACAACGTAACTTAATCATGATTTTTATTGACATAGAGATGGCTTATGACATGGTACTTAGTAAAATCATGTAGAATTATTTTGAAGTTAAGGGAGTCCCTATGACCTATATACAGATTATTAAGGATATTTATGAAGGCAAAAAAGTTACAGAAAGGACAATAGGAGGAGATATAGAGCATTTTTCTATTAATATTGAGCTATACTAAGGCTCCTCATTAAGCTCCTTTTTATTTACAATAGTAATGGATGAGCTTGCTAAGAATATACAAAGGGATATGCATTGGTGTATGTTGTTTATTATTTATATTGTTTTAGTGCATTAGATTAAAAAAAGATATCAATGTCAAGCTAAAATTTTGGAGAGAAATGTTTGAGTCGAAGGGTTTTAAATTGAGTAAGATTAAGACTAAGTGCTGAGAGAGTAACTTTTCGGGCCATAAGGTGATTTCCAATGTGGAGGTGAAGATTGATTTAAAAGTTATACCACAGAAATAGTGTTTTAAGTATCTATGATTTATTATCTAAAGTAATGGAAAGATCGATGAAGACATTATTCACTGTCTCAAATCAGGGTGACTTAAATGGAGAAGTGCAACAGGAGTTTTATGTGACAAAAAGATATAATTCAAGCTCAAAGGTAAATTCTATCGCTTAGTGATTAGGTCAGTCATACTGTATAGTCATAAGTTAAAAAGTGGCGGAGATAAGAATGCTTCGTTAGATATGCAATCTTACTAAAATAGATAATGTCAGGAATGTAGTAGCAAAAGACAAACTAAAGGTGACTAATATTAATGAAAAATTAAGAGAAACAAGGCTTAGATGGTTTAGACATATTAAGAGAAGACATCCAGATGCTTCAGTGAGAAAATGTGATAAGATTGTACTTAAAGACTGTAAAAAGAAGGTGATCAAGAATGATAAAATTCTATTTAGACTTATTGAAGATATAACCTTTAATAGAAAACTTTAGTGTACTAGGATACAGGTAAAGAATCTCACATAAAGAGGTTCTTCTCTTTCTCACAAGTCTTTTAAATATTTTCCTTCGAGGCCAATATCTTATATTTAGTCTAACTTGTATTTAATCTATACATTTAATATGTATTACTTTCCTCTTAGTTATTTAGCCTAAATATTTCTTTACTTGGCTTAAACATTTTCTTGTAATGACTTGTTTATTTTATTTATTTACTTGTCTTCTTTCTTGTTTCTTGTTTGTGTATTTATTAACATATTTTTTTCTTTTCTTTTAACCTTGTTTTATATTTATTTTATTACTTATTTTTATATTTTTATTTATACACATTTTTTATATTTTTTATATTTTTTTGTTTATGTTTATGTTTATTTTTTATTTTTAATATTTATTTTCTCAGTTTATTTTATTTTATACTTGGATACTAGTTATTTTTATTTTATTTTCCATGTTAGTTTATCGAAAATAGTTTTCTTTATCCGTTAAGGGTAAAGATGCATGCTGCTAGATCTCTCCAGATCCTACGTCAATGGGACTTTTACTGAGATGCTATTGTTATTGTTGTTGTTATTTTATATTATTTATTTATTTAATATGTGTATATATCTAGGTAAGACTTTATAGTTCTAAACTTCACAGATAACGTATGGGCGGGACTTCTACTGAAATATTATTATTGTTGTGTTTGTATTAGTACTTATATTTTATTAAATTTACTTAACAATTTAGAACATAATATATTTGTTATTACAGTACTATTTTAGACGATCAAATAACCAAATAGATAAAACGGACGGGGAGCATTAACTCAAATCGTATGTCCTAAAATTGATATTAAGACGATCAAAACCCAGACGCCAGTGTCACCAACTGTAAAAGAGGCAAAGTCTAAGGGCATTGAGGACAAACAGGTAGGGCTTGAGCGGCACAAGTTAAATCATATTCCTTCTTCTCTCCCTTTCCTTTTGCAGCACCGCAACGCATTTGGCAACTACATTTGCAACAAAGCATAAGCAGGTCTCTCTGCCTCTTTCTGTTCGCTACGCTCAGTTTTCTCTCCAACTCTCTTCAATGACTTTCTCCGAATCTTCTAGACAGTCTCTAATCCCAAACTTCCTCTACTCTTCTTCCCCTCCGAAGTCTCTCTCTCTCTCTAAACTCCTTGGCTCCTCATCGGCTTATACTTTGCCCTCGGAGTCCACCTATCTCATGACTAACAGAGACGTCGCCTCCGGTGGTTCCATCGTTGTCCCCTCTCCCAGCGAGCCTCGTAAGATCGAGATGTACTCTCCGGCTTTCTACGCTGCTTGTACGGCCGGTGGTATTCTCAGCTGCGGTCTAACTCACATGGCGGTTACTCCTCTTGATCTCGTCAAGTGTAACATGCAGGTGCCGATCTCCGTTTTTCCTTTTTATTTTTCATCTTTTTTGTCTTTTTCTGTTTCTGTTTCTGTATCTCCTTTGAAATTAGCTGAGAGAAGATCTGCGTTTACTATTGATGATCTATGTTAACTGCTGATGTTCGTTGCTTCTTTTGATGTTTTGATCCCTTTTTTAAAATTCTTTTGTAATCGTTATTTTGTTAGATATCTAGTAATTTAGATTCAGTTTTCAGTAGCTTGATAGGAATTTTGGGTGACGGTTTTTGTTGATTTTGATTGTTTGTTCTTAGCTCTAGATCTTTTTTCCTGTATCATATCAGTCTCTGTAATGACGTTGCATTTCTTCCTAGCAATTGGTTATTTGTGATTACACCGTTCTGCCTTTCCAGGTTTTGATGATTTTTTTAAATCTCTGTGCACATTTATTAATTTATGTACTTATTCTAACTATGTTGAAGTCCGTGCTCAATTTTGTATTAGCCTGATCGCGGTTTCTTCGAGATGCCCAATTTTGTTTACCCGCTTGACCACTCTTGACCCCGGTGGATTTCTTTGAACAGAGAGCTGCTTATTATGTTAAGTGTATATATGCACACACACAC
This sequence comes from Erythroxylum mucronatum, assembly GCA_027563825.1. NCBI lineage: Eukaryota > Viridiplantae > Streptophyta > Magnoliopsida > Malpighiales > Erythroxylaceae > Erythroxylum > Erythroxylum mucronatum. The sequence continues at coordinate 18,612,681 of JAOSBP010000006.1, forward strand.
ACACACTCATATTTGTGTGTAATTGTTTTGTTTTAGAGGATTTTGAGCATAGCTATGGTTGATGCAAAGGTTCCTGTTAGTATAAATTTTTTAGTCTCGGGGAGAGATTATGTTGTAAACTAAGACTGCAATTCATTTTTCAGATTGACCCTGCAAAGTATAAAAGCATTTCATCTGGATTTGGGGTTCTGCTAAAAGAGCAGGGGGTTAGGGGCTTCTTTAGGGGCTGGGTGCCTACCCTCCTCGGTTATAGTGCTCAGGGTGCCTGCAAATTTGGATTCTACGAGTTCTTCAAGAAGTATTACTCTGACATCGCTGGGCCAGAATATGCTGTCAAGTATAAGACGTTGATTTACCTTGCTGGCTCTGCATCTGCTGAGGTGATTGCAGATGTTGCACTTTGCCCCTTTGAAGCGGTTAAGGTCCGTGTTCAAACTCAGCCCGGTTTTGCGAGGGGTCTATCTGATGGGCTCCCCAAGTTTATCAAATCTGAAGGTGCTTTGGGGTATGGATATCAAATTATTTATTGCTTTCTCTGACTAATTTTTCTTCAAGCTGCATCGACAATTATTTTACGCTTAACTTGTATTGTTTTTCTAGGTTGTACAAGGGGATTGTTCCTTTGTGGGGACGTCAAATTCCTTGTAAGTTGATCATTTCTTCTACTTTGTATTTGTTATTGGATTCTGGTGTTAGTTTGCTTTTCTTTCCTGCATTGGTTGCTTTAGTAATTTTTCCTATATTGAGTAAATTCTGTTGACTATAATATTTGTGGGGACGTCAAATTCCTTGTAAGTTGATCATTTCTTCTACTTTGTATTTGTTATTGGATTCTGGTGTTAGCTTGCTTTTTCTTTCCTGCATTGGTTGCTTGAGTAATTTTTCCTATATTGAGTAAATTCTGTTGACTATAATATCTTTCCCCCTTCATTATAGATCCATTATATTTCCTGTTAACATTTTGCCCTTATGTGCCCATTTTTAGTTCAGTGCATAACAAACATCATTCCCACTTTTTGCTTCTCAGAAGTGTGAACTTTTTGTGGGTTTTTTTTTTCTTGTTTTATTCATTTTTCTGGGAGGGTGTAGTTAGAAGTCGTGTTAATATGTGGTCGACAATACATGTGCTCCTTTGGATATGTTCTTGTGAGTATTAATGCAACTCAATCTAAATGATATCTTGATCTCTATCCCAAAGTTTGGTTTTTGATTGACACCATTGGAATGGCTGTTGAGCATTTTGGTATGAATTAATATTTCTGTAGATACTATGATGAAATTTGCATCTTTTGAGACCATCGTGGAGCTGCTCTACAAACATGCCATCCCTACACCAAAAGATCAGTGCAGCAAGAACCTGCAGCTTGGTGTGAGCTTTGCAGGTGGTTACATTGCTGGAGTTTTCTGTGCGATTGTGTCCCATCCTGCTGATAATCTTGTCTCCTTCCTCAACAATGCTAAAGGAGCTACTGTTGGTGACGTGAGTGTTTTCTTAGCATGGTGTATAGGAGATTCACTGCTTTTTTTCTTGCCTAAATTTTTTGTTATAATTGTATTGGTTGTGCAGGCCGTGAAGAAGATGGGCTTGTTGGGTCTCTTCACCCGAGGACTTCCTCTACGTATTGTCATGATTGGTACTCTTACTGGAGCCCAGTGGGGTATTTATGATGCATTTAAAGTCTTTGTCGGACTGTGAGTACACTTCTGCTTGTCTGCTTCATTCTGACATCTTTTTGTGCATGCTTGATGAAGTTGAAGTTAATTGACTTTTCAGGCCAACCACTGGTGGCGTTACTCCCGCACCTGCTGCTGCTGAGCTTGCAAAAGTGTAAGTTTTAGAAGGATTAGCGGATATCTTTTTGGGAAAATAAACATAGGATGAAGTTGTTATAGCTACTCTGAAGCTAGTCAGAGATCATTCTTTTAGATCCAGAAGTTACGCCAAATTTTTTGTCAACGACTGATTTTGTTGTTAGGAGGAACGGTTTTGTTCTCATCCTCCCATTATTATAAACTTTTTGCTGGTGCTGTCATGAAGTTTCAATTAGAATCATAGCTTCCCCTGTCAGATTCAATCAAAGAGAATAATGGGCAGACATGGGGATACGTTTTGTTCTGTCCAAGATCTCCGGAGATATTATCTTATACAAATGTTATTATTATGTGCATGCATGGTGTTGATCCCTGTTATAAGCTGATATTGATGGGATGCGGCTTTTGTACTGCAGCATACATATTTGGTTTGCAAGTTTGGGTGTTTTTCTGTGCTTTAGTGGCCATTTTAGCCTACTTATGTTCAGTTGCATTTGCCTGGATCACGGTTTTGTTTTGCCTCGACTTGCCATAGTGATCAATCAAAAGCCATGGTATGGTTTGTTTTTGCCTTGCCTTGCCTTGCCAGATTGAGTGATCAATCTAGAGCCCCACAGCGTTTGGCTAATTACGGCCGGTGAGCTGGGGGATGTTGCAAGGGGATGAAATAGCAAGTACCAGATGCTCTATGCCAATTTTGTGCCAGAGCATCTGATTACACATTTCTCTGTCCGCATTAAATATGTAGACCAGATGTTTTGACACAGGTTGACATAGAACATCTGTTATAGAAGATTTCATCCGCCGTTTTAAGAGTGACTTATTCATGGTGAATATTTCTGTTCACTCAGTTGCGCGATGGTTGCTTCAAATTATTAGTTGAGCAAACACCATGGTTTAAACGTGGAAAAGGCCTTAATAAATCAGTAAATTTTATCAAACGTATTTTTACCTTTAATAAAATTTTCTCTTCAAAATTAAGATTGATCGCAAAACTGATCAAAATTTCAATTTTTTTGAATTAAAATTTAAAAAACTTGATGCTCACCCCATCTTGAAGTCGAGATAAATGATGTCACATGTAGGCAATGGTTATTCTAATTATAAGCTACAATCCATCTTGACATTGTAATTCATCATAATCATAGGAATCTTTAGACAATATCAGCATTTTAAAATTGTAACATTGACTCTATCTACCGTTTAAAACTAATGAATCATGTTTTGGAAAATTGTAATTAGGAATTTAGAGGTTCATTTTATTGGAAAGAGGCTTCATCCTTCTCTCATGTTATGCTACGTTAGGTTAGATCTCTCATTAATTATCCTCTTTTTGAAGTTGCGCTCTTGTTTCTTTTGATAAATTATTTTAATCCTTTTAAGTACTTCTTGTCAATTTTGATGGATTATAAAAGCTACCACTTTTAATAAATTTAATTTTTTTGTGAGGTTCTAATTTCAATTTCTTAAGACTTTAAAATTTTACCTAATTAAATAAAAACAATCAATTGAAACTATTGAATTTCGTAATTGGTAGTTTTTTAAATATTGAAAATAGTCTATTTTGTTTCAAATTGTTCTAAAACTTGAGATCTCTTTCTTATTCCTGGTGGTTAAGAATAAACACATAATTTTTCAAAAGATGATTAGGAGTTCTTCCATAATCTAATTATAACTTTAGTATTTTTTTTAATGACTTGTAGAAACTTTTACATAATTTGGTTAGGAAAACTGTTTGTTTATATTCTCAAAAGGTGCATTTCAGTTTTTAAACTATTTTATTTTGGGTTAAGAAAATATATTTATAACTTATTTTGTCATTTATCGTTAGTTTGTCAACTCAATAAAAAAAATTATTTGATGTTATAATAATTAAAACAACAATTTTGAGATATGCACATAACCTATAAAAGAACAATAAACTAACTATTAAAGAACGACCAACTTTATTAGCAAACTCGACTCCTTCTCCAATCTCCCCTCCTAGTCACCAAACCGATGTTATAAATAGATACCAAATTTGTTTATGTTACAGTACTGTACTGGTATCGATCAATATTGGGTATTATTTTGAATAATTTTTTAAATTTATAAAATGATCCTTAAATTTTTTAAAAAATTCAAAAAAATCCTTCAATATATTGTACTTTATAATCTATAATTTTACACCAACTTTATCTTCAAAAATCATAACAATAGAAATTTAAAATAATAACAATTTATTTATTTTTATTAATATTATTTTCACAATTATTACTTAAAACAAAATTTTAAAGTAAATTTATATTATTAATATAATCAAATGGATACTAAATATAAGAATCTAAATCATATAAATTGAAATATGTTCGTTAACAAAAATAATAATTACAATTAAATTGCAAGTAATAGAAACACCATTTAAAAACTTTTATTATATTAAATCTTAAATTTGACAATAAAAATAATATAATCATAATTATAATTAAAAATTAAAAAGATATTTTTTGTCATCTTAAGTATATTTTATAAATTAATTAATTAACAATATATTAAATTTTATTCAAAAGTTTAAATTTTACAATATATAATTTATCTTCAATTTTAAAAAATATATAAAAAATAATGAAAAGAAATCCATATCTATAAACCTATAAAGTTATAATTAAATATAATAAAATTTTTTAAAGTAAATTTATATTATTAATATAATCAAATAGATACTAAATATAAGAATCTAAATCATATAATTCGTTAATAGAAAATAGTAATTACAATTGAATTAAAAGTAATACAGACACCATTAAAAAAAATTTATTATAATAATTCTTAATTTTGACAATAAAAATAATATTATCATAATTATAATTATAAATTAAAAAGATAAATGGCTTTTGCCATCTTAATTATAATTAATTAATTAACAATATATTAAAATTTATTCAATATATTAAAATTTACAACATACAATTTATTTTCAATTTTACAAAATGTTAAATATATATATATATAAATAATGAAAAGAAATTCATTTTTATAAACCTATAAAAAGGAGACAGAGAGTAGCTCTGCTTTGAGGTGGGGAGGGGAGGCTTTAATTTTTTTTAAAAAAACAATTGTCTAAAATTTTAAAATTTACGATATCGGTCGGTACTATGTGAAATCACCAATACTCACTGGTATCAGCAACTGGTACTTATAGTAGTTTCGTATCATTTTTTAACTGATATGATATAGTACCTTCCAATCTGTACAGTAAAAAACACATAATATTGGACTAAACACCAAACAAATTCTCCTTTAACCTTTAACATCTAGACAGAGGACTTCCCTCCACTACTAAGAGCTCAGTCCAAGCAAACTCCAAACTTGATGTAAAAGTTCTCATATAGTAAGGTGGATACAGACCTTGACCCTTTTGGGAAGCTTTATTGCGTCCCTTCCATCACTGAACATGATTTTGTCCCCCCTTCAACATAAGTTCTTAACCAAGGAGCCAAAAAATGGAATCCATCTCTAGTAGGAGGATTTATGGATAAGAGACTCTCCTACCCAGTTGTTAATCACTGGGTCAATACAAATTGGAGGAAACTATGGATGGAGAAGTGCCTTATCTTAAAGGAGGAACTTTTCATCTTCAATGACAAGAAGGATTCTTGACATGAGACCATGACACATCCAAAAGAGACAAATGACACTTCAAAAATGGCAACCAAATTTTAGCCTTACAAGGCAGAGCTCCAAGCATTGACATTCTGGGTAGATTTCTTTATAAACCCTCAAGAACACTAGTCTTCGGGGATGCCCTATATTTATGGATTACAACATAACAAACTTAAAAAGAATAGGCTTCGCCCTTATATGCATTGACGTTAAGCTTGATAGGGAACTACCTAATGCATTAAACTCAGCATAGGCGGTACACTAGTCAAGGACCAGATTAAGATGACCAAACTGTTAGAGTAGTGCCCTAAAGGCAATCACCTTTAGCATGTTTTGTACAAAGCTATGTACAAACTTTATTTTCAATAATAAAGAAAGGCATATTTCATTAATTTGGTGTTCGTTATTTATAAATTGATATTGATCTATAAGCAAATTAATGAAGTCCATGATATATGACATAGCATGAAGGAAATCATGATGTGATCA
>JAOSBP010000006.1:18631352-18649719 GCA_027563825.1 Erythroxylum mucronatum
AGACTAAAGTGTAGACCAACCTTAGGATCTTGTGTGAGGATACCTAAGATTAACGAACTTAATTTTAGGCTTCTTGTATTTAACGTTTTTTATTCCGAATTATCCATGAACCAAGTGGTAACTCTGATTTAGAAGAGAAGGAATTTCCATGAGCATTGGGTTTGACTTGTTTAAGTGAAGTATTTCCTAAATCAATCCACCATTATAATTTTATTTTTGTTGTCCAATCCAATTGGAATCTGATACCTTAACCGATTTTTGTCATTTAATTAAATCCAGTCGTTTTAATTCATACCTTGCAATTTTCATAATTCCTAAATTTGCTTCATTTTATTTTAATTTAAAATCAATCAATTCTTAATCGTCTGAGTAAATTTTCATCATTTAATTTAATTGTCTTACACGTTGGAAAGTTTCCCTTAGGTACGATATCCGGCTCTTACCGATTTATATTTCTTGTCGACGGGGTGCGCTTGCCTCTAATTGGTCTAGATAGAATTTAATTGTTTTGTTTAGACCACAACAGAACCCAAAGACAAGACTTTCAATATCATGAGTTGGTGGAAACTAAATTCTACTAAGTATCCAGTGCTTGCTTCAATGGGTCGAGATGTTTTAGCTATGCCTATATCTACTGTTGCATCTGAGTCAACTTTTAGTACAGGTGGTCGAGTGCTTGATTCATTTTATAGCTCTCTTACTCCAAAGATGGTGGAGACTCTTGTTTGTGGACAAGATTGGTTGAGAAAAATCACAAGTTTCTAATTACGTGGAAGAGAGACTTGAAGAACTCGAGGAAATTGAATCAGGTAATATAATTTACTTTACCTTGTTTTAATATACAAATAATTAAAAAATTATTTTTTAATTAAAAAAGAAATAACAAGTCTAACTCTTTTTATTCTTTATTTTCTACAGATATGGCTTCATGTATAACAGTGGATTATCCTACCATCCTATTCGAAGAATAATTGTTTAATAATTTATCTCTTTTTTTTTCTAGTATGAATCTTCTATAAGATATTGTTTGACTTATTTGTACTTTGCTTGGGTTTAACATAAAGGATTAATCTTTGATAGATTTTATATGCATACTTTTATGAATAATTTGTATATGTTTTCACCAAATATTTTTATAATTTTTTGTCATATATATTGATGTGAATTTGTTCTGGTTACCCTAAGAACCGAACCTGAACATAGGTTAACCGATCCTATAGGTTCTTTAGGTTCAGGTTCAGGTTCTTGAAATTGTCGAACCTGACATTCAGGTTCAGGTTCAGGTTAGTTATGAACGGGTCAGGTTACCCTACCATGAACACCCCTAATTCTTTGGGGAACATTTTGGGAAGGGTTTAATGATGTTTGGATTTAAAAAATTGGTTTTCATCTTTGAAGTTGTTAAAATCATATCTTTAGGGTGATTGGTCAATTTATATGGGTTAGTGGTCAACTAATTTGTGGCAATATTATTGATGTATTAGTTGAATAATGTTCCACATTGGTTGAACTATATGGTATACTAGTCGACTAATGTTCCAATGGCTGATGAATATGACGCTGCAAGTGTATTTTGGTCGACTAGTATGTTATACTAATCAACCATTTCACTGTATATAGCTACTGTAATAGCTAGTTCTTGGCTCTAATGGCTATTTTAGTTCCTAAAACATTATAAATAGGTGTTTTATCATTAATTTTATTATCAAGAAGGTTTTGGGTGTTATACATACATGTTTTAAAGAGTTTTTAATCATTTGAGCATTATTGTGTTACATTTATATGAATGAGCCATTTTAGAGTTATCAAGTGATTAAGTGAGATATTTTTAAGTTATAATAATTTGTCTGAGTGTTGAATATTTTACTTGGGGTGATCCAAGTGATATTAAGGTTTCTCATCACTTTATAAGAAGATTGTAAGAAAGGTTTGTCTTTAGCATAAAACATTATACAAAGGTTATTTTTCACCTTGAAAGAAGAATTATAGTAGAATTCTAATAAGAGTCTTATGAGTAGATGTAGGCAAGATTTTGTTTATTGAACCACTATAAATTGGTTTGCACTCTCTCTTACTTATCCTCTTTATTATTTGATTAATTTATATTTAGTTTTTTTCTCATCCTTGTTTATATTGATTATTATTAATTGAGTACATTAGTTAGAAAATTTGTTAAATTTTGTAAGCGCCTAATATAACTCCCCCTCGTGGGTGCCACTAAGGGCTAACATTTGTTATGTTTCGTATAATATTTCTTTGTCAAATTGCATATAGACAAAGATATCGTTCCTTAGTTTTGTTTTCTTTACTAGTAAAAAATATTTTTCTCAAATTTTCATCAGGTTTCCTATACTACTATCGAAGCAAAAGGTAATGCCTTCAACTACTTCTTAGCTTGATCCCTAAAAAATGAAAACAACTTAAGCCTTATTACATCTTTGATAGCTTTAACAATCTTAAATATGATGCAAATCTCCAAAAAATTGATAATGTATGCATTGGTTTCTTCATATGATAATCAATCAAATAGAATATATTATTGTAGCATTTGAATAACATTTTTTTAATCTCAAAGTAGTTTGTTGATATTTAGATTTTCAATGCAGTATTGTGTTCCCGTTAAAGATGGTTTTGCATATTCTAACAAGTTCATATGCTCCTCCTCTAGTATCCCAAGTTTTATGTCCTTTTGGTTACTATTTTCTTCTTCTCCAATAAGGTGTATCGATCGGGTCGTTGATGTGTATAAGTTTTAATTAATTAACCTCAATAATCTACAAGTGCATGGTTTGATCGTATAATACCTAAGGTATCGATCCCACGAGGAGGGATAATCTAATCCTAAAATCTAAGGCCATAACAATTCGCAAAATTCAAAATGTAATGGAAGTAAAATGAGAATTCAACTCAATCAAGCAAATCAATTAAAAAATCAATCACCGAAAATATTAATATTTTAGCAGTTGCAACACACCCTCAAGAATCAACCTATAGAAATTACCAATTAAGAGAAAGGGAATTTTACCTATCTTTAACGCTAACCTAATCGATTATGAACTACTGGATTATTGGTTCTAGACGATCCTAGGGTTAATTACTCTCTCTTGAGTTATAACCATTGACCCTAAATTATAAACCCTAATCAGATTATGGAAGTTGGAATTTCTCAATTAACAACCTATCCAAAACTAGAACTAAAGTTGTCTAATAAACTATCAGAAGCCTATGCAAGATCTCTCTTTGCACAATTTACTAATTTGATTTTAAGTCTTGTTATATTAAATCACCTAACTCTCGTTAGCCCAATTTAATTATTTTTCATTTGATTCACCCTCTCAGTTTATTATCGAATTATGCACATCCAGAGTTAAATCACAATAAATCCAAATAACACATAAATAATAAGATTTCATTAAATCAAAGATAAAACCCAGAAGGTGAGATTAGAAACATCATCAACATCCAAAAATCCTATCATCAACTCTTATTCCAATTGTGTACAATAATAAAATTAAAAATAGCAGGAAATATGAATTAAACGGACGACGAAAGACAGTGACATCGGGAAACTGCTAATCCGGGAAGTATGTCGAGTCGGCTTCTTCTCCGCTTCTCTCTTCCTTACTTTCGTTCTCTATCTCTCGATAATTCTCTCTAGGGTTTCTCTAAAAGTGGCTAATGCAAAAGCTCCCTCTACCTCTTTGTCTTATTCTTTAAATATCTTTTGTGTTCTCAGTAGCTTTAGGGTTTTTGGGGTCCAAAAGGTCTTAAAATCCCTCAAAACTTAACGTTTTTAATGTTTGCGTGTCTGTCTGACGCAGGCTACGATCGTGGGCCACATCCGAGCCTTCTGTCACGATCATGGGCCATGTCTTAGGCTTTTGTCACGATTGTGGCATATGGACCATGATCATGGGCCAACTCTGGTACTTCTATCACGATCGTAGCCTGTTGTGCCACGATCGTGGGCTGTTGTTTCGGCCCGAATGTCTCTGAAACTTCTTCGTTCTTTAATGTTGACCTTGAAACATTAACAAACGCATCAAGGTACCTAAAAAATGTAATCATTAAGCTCAAAGACTTGTACTAACCCATAAAACACTTAAAACATAAATAATTACAAACTAACACAATTCTAACCTAAACACATACTAAACGATTAAATTAACAATTAAATACATATCAAACTAAGCCCTAAAATATAATGCAAATCACACTTATCATGTACATTCGATTATTATGCATACGAAAACATAATAGATAATGCATTAATTAAGAGACATGTTTTATAAAGTATTGTGCATACTGAATTGATAGGTTTTGATCATATAGGGACTTATATATTGGTGATCATGAATTTGGTAATGTGTTTAAAGCAAGTGAAACCTAGCTCTTGAAAATTTCTAAAAAAATAAAAGGTATTTGTTTATGGAAAATCAACTTTGTGTACCTCGTAGTTCTTTGAGGAAGTTGGTTGTGAGGGAGTTATATAGGGGAGGTATAATAGGAAATCTTAGAGTTAAAAAGACTCTAGAGATGTTGAGTGAGTATTTCTTTTGGCCACATATAAGAATATACATAGAAAATCGCTCTGTTGCGTCTGGCCCATCCTCTAGGCACCTTTGGAAGGTAGGGAGTGTGACAACGTACACACTTCCCTTTACTCCATAGGGACTTCTCATCAATTGCAGGGTTTGGTGGCCCGAAATTGACTTGGCTTCGTAAAAAGGATGCGTAATTTGACATTGGACAATTATAAAGAAAAGGTTGACGAAAGTGTTGCCGATACACTTAAAGAACAGATTTCAGATAGATTTTTGGACCCCATATATATATATATGTTACTTATATATATATATGGGGTCTAAAGGAAAGGTGTGTTGAAAAGCAATTTACTTATATGTTGCCGATACACTTAAAGGAAAGGTGTGTTACTTATAAGCAGGCCAAGTTAAGAGTGTGACCTTATGGATTATATATATCTTTACTTACACCTATTGAACTATGGGTAGATTTTTGATGAATTTTGTTTTCCTAGGTATGGGAATTTTCTATTTATAATGTGGAGGTTTTCTAAGATTCACATTTTATAAAACCAATGATGCATCTTATATTATTAAATTGCTTTTCAAAGAGATTGTTAAATTATATAGTTCCTAGAACCATTATGTCAAATAAAGATGCTAATTTTTTTAAGCTATTTTCTAAAAAAGTTTGTAGGGAAAATTTGGTACTAAGTTATTATTTTCTATAACTTGTAATCCACAAATTGATGGTAAAAGTAAGGTTGTTAATAGAACTTTAGGGGCTTTGTTATATGTTATTGTGGGCAGGAGTCTTAGGACTTGGGAAGGGTCATTGTCTTTTATTAAGTTTTCTTATTATTGTACTATCTATAGTGTACGAATTTTATGCCATTTGACATTATTTATGGATTTAACCCATTATCTCCTTTAGATCTCGAACCTATTCCTTTAGATGAAAAGAGTAACTTAGATGGTGAGAGGAAAGATGAGTTGGTGAAGAAGCTTTATGAAAAGGAAAGTTAAACATTAAAAAAAAAGCCCCCTATATTATGTAAACTAACAAGGGGAGGAAAGAAGTGATACTCGAACCTAGAATTTGGATTTAGGTAAACTTATAAAAGGAGAGGTTTTTAAGTAAGTAAAAAATCTAAGTTATAGCCAAATACCTAGAGATTGGATTTAGGTACACTAGTGAAAAGAATGGTTTCCAAGTAAGCAGAAATATAAGTTATAGCAAAGAGAGGATGAACCATTTTAAGTTGTGGAAAGAGTGAACAACAATGTTAATTGTAATATTGACTTGCCATGTGAGTAAATTGTTCTTTTTACTTTCAATATGATTGATTTATCACCTTTTGATTCCTTGCCTTTTGATTTTGTAGGGAAAAATGCTAATTTGAGGACAAATCCTTTTTGACGAGGGACAAAATGATGAGAATCAAGCATTTGCTACTCAATTATGGAGAGTTGTTGTAGATACATTAAGGATGTCGAAGGACTAATAACACGGAGTAGGGCAAAGAAGGCCAAAGAAACCGTCAACAGTTTAATGGTGGATCTCTATATAAAGAGTAAGGCTTTACTAATTCTAAAAGATAAAGTTAGGCCTATCATGATGACTCAAGTGAGGAAGAAAGCTAAAGAATGACGATTATAGAATGTTACTAGAAAGGAATTTAAGAATAATCAATGCTAAACTTTAAGAATAACAAAGGAGCTACTAAGCCAATATAGGAGCAACATAAGTTTGTTTTACTTATTTGTGTTAGCATTGATTTTTACATAAATTAGTATTTTTCTACAGTTATGAAGAACACATGACAACTACGATTCCTTAGTAGACTTATTTTGGTCGAAATTTTAAAGTTTTCTTGATATAAAAAAGAGAGACACACAGGCAATTAAAGATAGTTACTTGCGACGACCAGGGAGATTAGAAAGATCCAAATTAAAGCATTTAGGTATAAAAAAACCTTAGAGAAAAGAAAGAAGTTTCATCAAGATTCAAGATCTATGTGAATAAGCTTTTTTGTAAGTTCTTTCTTATTTATTATTAGTTTTTATGTGTTTGATTATGAACTATATTAGTATATAAATCTAGATAAGATGAATTGTAGAACCTATTCTTGGGATTAGTCTCTTTGATTTAATGAAAGACCTAAGTTTTATTGTTAATTATTCATGTTTATATTATGTTGAATTGAAATTGCCATAAGAATTTGTCATTTATATTACTTTGATATGGGTGTCTTATCATGTTTTATTTACAATTTTTATACAAATTAAAAATTTATCCATTTATATGATAATTTTTAGATAACTTTACGTATCCTTTTAAAACCAGTTATCATTTGTTAATATAGCATTTTATTATATTAATTTATTATATTTTGGATATAGTTGAATATTATGTGCTTATGAACTTACCTATCATAAGCTTAGGCATTTGAATATTCTTTATATTATTTTCTCCCAATATTGATCAATTTCTTCATTAACATCTATATGAGCGATGAAACTATCTTATTTACAAGTTTATTATTTAGTAGGATGCTTAGATTGGTGAAGAGAATCCATTGAACATTATAAACTGGTATAATTTTACTATTTTATCAATGGTTAATTGATGCATTTGGTTATGATATTTAATATATTGCTTTTACGTATGAGTGAGTCCATTTTTTGTACTCAGTGAACTTCATTCGATGATCATTTCTACAGACCATTTAAGGAAGTTAAATAAAGAGAGAATAACATGCTTTTATATTACATGTGTATTAATGTTGGTCTTATGATTTTTCTTCAGCTTTAAGAAATTCTTAATTCTCTTTCGTCTTGAAACTTAATGGGACTAATCACAAACAATGGTTTGACTCTCTCGTGATGAATTTAATAATCATAAATTGGACTTAACCTTGAGAGAGCATTCTCATGTTCAACACATAACTTAGACTTTCATTAGTGATAAAGAGTTTTATGATGAATGGGAGTACTTAAAACAATGATGTTTTATGATCGTGAGGTATCATATGAAGGACTTTATACGTGATAGCCAGGGGCGGAGCCAGACTCAACTCTAAGGGGGGGCCGAGAAAGAAGGGCTGTGCGTGCAGAGTTAAAAAGAAGAGAAGATAGGGATTTTTTTTAAAGGGGGGCCACTTATATTTGTAATTTTAAAAATTTTAATTATATAAGTAATTTTTTAAAAAAATATTGGCCCCCCTTACCTATAAGGTAGCTCCGTCCCTGGTGATAGCACTCTAAAGATTGAGAATGCTAAAGAATTCTTGCAATTATCAGTAGGAAATATAGGTTGTTTAACCATTTAGGTTGGTTTTAGTCAGATTAGAGGGCATATGATAAGATTGTGGTTTGTTATCAAAAGATTAAGGTGATAAATATGGAACCTAATAAGGGCTATATTATGTAGTTTATTATGGGGTCTCAGTTTGACTTTATTACGCTCAATTACAATACTTAGAAAGAGCAATGGATTATAAAGGAGATGACCATCATTCTTCCCAAAAAGTGGGATGATATAAAGAAAGGAAGAGTAAGATGTGTGGCTTAATTATAAACTGGAATTGTCGTGATGAGAAAAGGAACAATAACAACAATTCTTACAAAAACATAATATAGGTAATAAAGAGAATGGGCAACAAGCAACCTTAACTTCCAATGCTCCCAAGTACGAGAGCTTTAAAGGAAAATGAAAATGTTGCTATAATTTTGGACATAAGAAGATAGATTGAAGGAAATTTAAGGCTAAACTAGAGTAGATATGTAATATTTAGATGAAGATTTTCTTAGATTCCAATACTATTTATGTGCCTTCTAATACTTAGTAGTTAGAAACTAATGTTACAATTCATATTATCAAATCCTTACATGAGACTGCAAATAGAAAGAAACTAATTAGTATGGAGCAGCATGCATTTAAGGGAGACGATACTAGAACTAAAGTTAAAATTTTAAAGATAGTTAAATTACAACTTACCACAAGACATCTTTTAGAGTTACATGAAGTTGCATATATCCTTTTAGTTAGGAAGTATTTAGTTTCTGTATCTGTTTTTGCCTATACAATTGGTTATATTTTTCCTTGTAGATTTAGAAAAGTGACTTTGTACTATAATTTTATTTTATTTAGAAATTGAAATTTATATTGATTTAATAGATGTCTCTTCTTTCTTTCTTTTTAAATATTGTTGCTACGAAAAAGAGGTTGACATTGAATGAAAAATCTTTCATTTTATGGCACAGGAAAATTGTACAGATGGGATGTTATAGGAACTTGAAATTTCACAAGAAAATTGTACATATGAAATGTTATAGGAACTTGAAAATTCATATTTTGATACTTACAATAACTGTATAAAAGGGAATTTGACTACAAGGGTTAAAAACACTAAAGTTGACAGGTGCACATTACTACTTGGGTTAATCCATACTGATACTTATGGATCTTTATTCTTATAGCTACAGATAAACACTTTCATTGATAACATTTCTCCTTGTGGTTTTATTGAAGTCATTTATGAGAAGTTTAATTCTTTAAAAGTTTTTAAAGCCTTCAAAGTAAAAGTAAAAGTAAAACTTGTGATCAAAGTGGTTTATTCTAATAGAGATAATGAATATTATGAGAGATATAACAAGATGCAATTATGAACTTTTTGCAAGACGGAGTTATAGAAAGAAGAAATCATATATTTCTTGACATAGTATGTATGATGTATGTTAGTAAACTATTCTTTGCTAGAGTTTCTATAAATTGATGTTTTGATAAATTAACTTATATTTTGTCCAATAAATCTATCATCAAGACTCGTTATGAGTTGTGGTATAAAAAAAACTATTGTTTGTCTTTTTTTTCGGTGTAAACCATCCGGTTTCCGGTACCATGTGAGTGTTCAACTAATCCGAACTCGCCACGGGAGCTCGCACTAAGCAGTAAATAGCTGGCTACGAGGTACGTTTCATTCTCATGAGAAAGAGTCGAACTCCCCACCACATGATTAAGAGGCAGAAGCAAACTTACCACTACGCCACACCTCGTGGTTTTCATATTTAGAGTTATAAAGCAAAAGTTAGAGTCCAAACTTCATAACTCATGGAACTTGGTCCAACACCATCAACGACTACTTTATTAGTTATTATATCGTATCAAAGGGTTTTATGTTTTATTATCTATCATGTATCATTAATAGTTATTGAATGAAATTATAATATTAATTTTAAGGAAAATTGCGTTTAGAAAACATCCACTCAAATTGTTAGTCGTATGACCCACGAACCATTGAAAGAGTCTAGGCAAAATGTATTTAGAAAACATCCACTCAAATAGTTACTCCTATGACCCACTAACCATTCAATGAACGTTTTTAGAAAGAAAAACAATAAAAATTCCCCCAGTCGGTATAACAGCCGCCGGGACGGTGACCGACAAAAAGACGTCAAAACCCTAAATCAGAGTGTCCCAACAATCGAGGAACCTCTGCTGTAAATACATGGCAGAAATTGGAAATCAAGACCAACCTACATTGCCCACCAAACGGAAACTCGATCCAGATTGTGTGGACGGAAGAGCAGAGGTAGAATGCGAACATGGGCACTCAAACAAAGCTCAAAAAGTTCAATCTTTAACCACCACCTACGACAACGACAACGACAACGACCACGACAACGACAATGAACATAGCTCCTGCGCAGTGGCTCAGCAGGCGAATCAAAGTACTGAGCGTTGTACTACCAATTCTGGGTTCGACTCCTTGAAACCCCGAGTTAACATTGAAAATCCTGAGAGAGAGACAATTGGCCATGAAGAAGACGAAGAGGAGGAGGAGGAGGAGGAGGTGAATGGAAAAGATGCGCTGGTGGATAGGAAGGGAAAGGGAATAGTAATGGAAGATGATGAAGATGAAGATGAAGATGATAGTGACGATGATGATTCGAGTGACGCCGGGAGTGAGTTTGATGGTCATGATGGAAGTGAGCTAGAGGATGATCCGCTGGCTGAGGTTGATTTGGATAATATTCTTCCTTCAAGAACCCGGCGGCGAGCAGTTCAACCTGGAGTTTACATTGCTAATGACATTATCAGCAGTGATGATGATGATGATAGTGATGAGTAATTTGAGGCAGGTTAGTTTGGAATGAAGTTAATCGGTAGCTGAATTTGGGATGGTTTTTTAGTATTGGTAACTTTGAATGGCTTATGATCATGATCATGAGTATCTCTTGTTTGGTGATATAATCCAACAAGGTTGATGGACCTATAATGTATCTTTGCCAAGATTCTTTCTCAACTTCTTATTGGGTGACATTTGCATTTGAGATCTGCTATCCGTTTTAAAATAGTACTACCCTGAAGTTACAGGAGTTGTGGATATAGTCTCATTTCTCTTTTGAATTAGCTTTTGGTTTTATAAGATAAAACAGGGTCCTCATTGAAGTTATATCAGTGGAGCTTGAATGCCTTCTTTTTTTACTACGTAATAATGCCTATAATTGGACAATGAGTTAATACTTCAACCATTATAAATCAGCTTGTTTGACGTATGTTGTAACCATAACTGAGCTCTGTTTCTTATCCAAGTTGTAGTTTAAATTTTCAAATTCTCAAAGATTGGTGCTGAAATCAAGCTGCTACCCATTAACGTCTTTCATGTTCAAGTCATTAACTATTTCCAAATCTAGCAATATGGATTTTGGTTATCATTTCTTTATTTTCGGTAGGTGGTTGTATTATTACTTTGTGTTATAGTCATCATCATAAATCCTTCATAGCTCTTTCCCGCGATAGTAATTCTTGAGAAATTCTGGGGAGCCTGGGGGTTTGAATATGTGCTACAGAGTGTGCGAGTTGGGTTAGCAAAGGACTCGCAGATGGGATGCTGAGTGTTGACACATTCTAGAAGCCAGCAAAAGTCAGAATTGCAAGCTTGAATTTGGGAAATAATTTGCTAGGTATATTTGGGCTACTTCTCAAACTTAGTCAATGTAAAGTTAATTTGGTTGGAGACTTTATTGTGCAAATGCCTATTTTGGTACACTATATTAGCAATTACAATGGGTCTATCACCATCTTTTTGTAACACTTGTATTTATTTTTGTCAACCAATCAGATAAACTCCATTTTTCTTTTTCGTTTATATGATTCGTCAACTTTGATAGCATGTCTGCCCGATGGTTGCACCAGAGAATTTTCCTTTATTTTGCTATTAATATGCGTAGCTTGTCATTGTCCTTAGAATTATTAAATTTCTGTTAGTTTCCCTTTATGTGGCTTAATTAACTGCGTTGAAAGAGTGGTTCCTCCTTCAGCAGTCATTATGATACCATCATCGTGCTGTAAGATTACTTGCCTAGGACAAACAAACCAAAATTTTCTTGCTTAATGGGTATTAATTCTGCTGATATTATGTAATATTATAAGTAAAGTACCAATTCCAGCTTTTTAAGGTAGCATAATTGAGCTGTTAGACTGCAATTTATCCAGATCTACAAATGTCCTTGGTTAAAAAAAATTGTCATTCACATACTCTTTTTTTTGGCTTTTCCCCCTCTCCATCCTTTTCCTCTTTGAACATCATTTCTTAGTCCATTTGTTGTTGATCTTCCCAAGAAGAATTCTGCTGCAAACACATTAGAAGTATGCTTTTGGTAAATCTGGAACATTTTCAACTTCCCTTCTGCATTCACAATGAAAGTGCAAGCTTATAACAAGCATTGGCGTCTTCAATATTTGTTAATTCACAACCTCCTTAAATTTTTGGAGTGCGAATTTGAACCCTGAACTTGTGACCTGTAGCTTTGATGTGTAAATTGATATATTTACTTGCGTTCAATACATAATCTCAATTTCTAAGAGATGGTTGCAGTGAACTTTTAGGATTCTGACAAGCACATGGTAGGTTGAGCTAGAACAGGTTTTGCATCAGGCAGAAATCTAATATGTATAAGGGCATGTATGCATTTCGTTATATGAGCACCCTTGGCTTGGCATTCGATGTGGCTTAGGTTCATGTGAATCCCAACCGGCTTGAGCATGAGTCTTGGTTTTATACATTGGCTAGGTGCTCGACTATTTTGACGTGGAATTGGCTTCATGCTCCTAAAATGTTATCCACTCTGGGCTGCAGTCACTTGGCTTGTATTTTCTGTTTTCCTCTAGAAAGTAGTATTTCAATGATCTACAGAAAAAAAATTAAAATTTATGTTGTCTTGGTGACTTATTTTGTTTAATCAACATTCAACAAATGAAATACTCTGGAAAATTGCATTTGCAATGGGATCACTTCATAACAAATTATGCAGTAGATATAGTGAACCTTATAAAACCAAAGCTGATATTTAATCGTTTTACTTTTCACATTTTGTTACCCTTTTTGCTGATGATGATGATATCTGTATTACTTGATCTATAAGCTATGTTATCACCTTTGTTATTTCTCTGGTGTCAGGTATTTGGTGACATTTGACATTTTCATATTGTGATGCTCTTTGGCATGAGAGATGTAGATTTTGCTGCCCAAGTTATTCATCTGTGTACGCTCCAAATTATTATGGTATCATTCCCAAGTTGTCAGTAGGTGTGTCTGTCTTTGCAGGTTGTTACTTCGTGTAATGCTTTAGCTTTGGCTCCAAGCACATCACGTGTGTTGCCACACTTCACCATCGCCATTTGCATGTTTGGGAAAACTCGTTCCCATTTGTCTTTAGTTTACTATCGTTGTTACTAGACTTTTGTACCAACGTAGTAACGTCCTTGTAAGCATCAAAACTTTGCATCTTTACATGTCTTGTGGGAGTAAAATAGAGACTTGGTTATATTGTAGCATCGGATATATCTTCACCTGTTCATGGATTGTAGATGTTGATGTTGAGACCTGTGGTCAAGGCCAGTGATGTTTCTCTTCTACCAAAGTCAAGTTGGTATTCCTAAATTTCGTATAAACTACCCTGCCCGCCCATTTCGGTTTAGTTTGCTCAAATATGGAAAGTCTAACAAAAGAGTTTCACTACGGGGAGCAGTTGAGGTCAGATAGATAAAATACATGAAAATGGTTTTGCCTTTAAAAAAAAAAAAAACAAAGATAGGAAACTGATATCAGGCGACCAGGGGTCCTAGCCAGCTAGCCTGTCCTTACCTCTTAATGTTGTGATATGGCGAAGAGTAGATGACGATCCTTCTTCCTTGCTGCTCCCGGATCTATCTTGCACACAAGTTTAATTGTGATCGTGGGACACTTTTTAAACTTTTTGGACCATCTGATTCGGATGAAGAAAAGGGACACTAGTTGTCCGTCGACGTCCTCACAATTATAGGAGCTATAACATATTCAAGACCAACCGGCCATTCCTATCAATGTTGTGAATATTGTGTCAAACTTAGTATTGGATTAGAATTTGGTACAATATTGTATCGGTATTAGTCAATGTTGTGTATCGTTTTAGATAATTTTTAAAATTTTTAAAATAATTTATGAATTTTTTTAGAAAGTACAAGATAGCTCGTTATTGTTGGACCCCGAACTTTTCTTGAAAAATTTGATTTATTAGTTAAGTTTTGATTCGTTTGTTATGAGTTGGGTTCCGAAAACGGGTCCCAACAGTTATCATATTGTACAATTGTATTGTATAGTTTGTAAGTTTACGTCAACTTTGTTTCTAAAAATCATAATAATAAATAATAACCATAATTAATATGAAATAACAATAATTTTTAGACAGTTCATATATAAATAATAACTACAATTAATATAAAATATCATCAGACAAATATAAAATTAAAAATAATACAAATTATTTAAAATGTTACAATTTCATCATATAATAAATAATAATTACATCAAAATATTCAATAAATATCTTCAACTCTCAAACTATTATAATTTATAACAAGAGTTCGTAATCAAGAACCAACCAAGTAGAAATGAAACTTGTAACAAAAACATTTACAATTATATTATATATATATAATTTAACATATACATCAAAATATAAGTAATATTAAAAGAAGAGGGAAAAACAAAAATCTGGAACTTCATTCAATCATCTACGGAAGGATACTTGCTATAACTACACTGACCCTGCTGGTTATCATTTGGTATAATTTTCATCATTAAGAGGAGCCTCCTCATCATCATCATTCAAATTCAATGCACTAAATGACATGTCAATCCTTTCCCAACCAAGATTATCTTTCAAGTCATCCACATCTATCAAATATGGTTCCTCAATCAGTCAAAAGATCGATATTATCAATAAAAATTGGATATGTTGAACTACTTGTGCTATTAAAACTCCTAGTAAACAATAAAATTTAATTATTAAAAAATTATAAGAAAATACATCAAAATTAATAGTGATAATAATATTCCTTGTACTCTAATCTATTCCTTTTCTTGGAATAGATGAATTCAAATATGTTTTAGTTCTATTCACAACTTGTTGTACTCATACATTAACTTAAAATATGAATTGTAAACCTTTGCAATTCTGGAATACCACTTTCGAATTAATCCCATTAAGAAATTGTAAGTCGTAAGATAACAAAAGTAGCGCTACAAATAAAATAAAGTAATAATTAATTTTCAATAAATAAGAAAAAGGAAACAACTAATACCTGAAGAAAGTTTTGCTCTTTGTCGAATAGCAATCGGCAATCCAAAATCTCCATAAGACTGTTTATAAAGCTCCATTTATGAGTTTAAGAGATCTTGCATCATTTCATAGCCAACAATTGTTATAATAGTGAATAACATTCTTCTACTAACTTCAATTTTCTTTGTAAAATTCGGTCTGAAATATACATTAGAATTTAAAAACGCCCCAACTGTAAATAACAAAGAAGAAAGTTATCTTTCTCATCTCTCATTGATGATTGCAAGATACAGTGTATACAACGAAGACCTATATTTCAGATTGTCCTTGATTGCTTCCTTCGCCCTTTCCATGAAATCTAAAAAAATTATTAACTTTTCTTTACTATTAGTCAATCAAAGCACCCTTACCAAAGGTTCACAAACTCGGATAACAAATTGACATTGAGACCAAAATTCTCTATCTTCTAGTATAATGCTAGAAACCTCCAATCTAGCATTAGACTTAGCATGCTGAGATGCAAACCACTTATCATTTGTAAACATTTGCTTAACTCTTTCTTCATAAAAAATGAAGTGATAAGAAATTCATTGTCAATCTTGTCATACCAGGACAACACAAATTTCTATCATTGGTAAATTCCTTTCTCTTTAAATTCAACACTTATGCAAGGTATGGATGAACTTGGTCACCTTTTTAGCTTTCTGCATAGTCTCATCAATAATAGGGAAACACTTAGGATCCACTGTTGGACCCCGAACTTTTCTTGAAAGTTAGAACTATTAAATGAGAAATTGTTAGTGATTAGGCATGAATAAAGAAAAAGGAGAATTCTTGAATTTGAAAGGATATACAAGATTAAGGTAGTGAATGTAGTAAGTTGACGATGAGGATGACACGCACAAATCGAGAAATGGTCCAAATTTTTAAGAATGGTGTTTGGTATCAGAGCTTAGGTTTTCTCCTAGGCTTAGAATGCATAGTAGGGTAAATTGTTTTGTTATGTGATTTATTTGTTGCATTGTGAATGATCGAATTGCTAGCCAATGAGATTTTTAAATGTATATGAATATATGAACTATATGTATGGTTGATTGTGTGGTTCATTGCCAATGACTATAAACATATTAGCCACTGAGCTATGTAGCTCACCCCACGCTTCCCTCCTCAGGTGCAGAAGGAGAAGATTAGCGATCTTTGCAAGGCATTGGAATTCCAAGATAATTAAAGAGTTTGTTTATAATTAAGTTAGTTTAGGAACTTTTGTAATTTAGAATCATTTCAAGCATAAGCATTCAAATTGTATCGTGTCTATTTCATATTTTTATTTTTTTTGGTATTCTGAAATGAGCTTGTATAAATTCTTTTGGAATTGGCTTGTGACTCTTAAAATTTTAATTGTTCGATGTTCAACTATTATGGGCAAGCCACCACCATAGGATGTCGGGTTTCATTTTGTCTCTGAATGTTGGGCTCCAGAAACGGGGTCCAACATCCACTATATTCTTCAACATTAGGTCAATGCAATGTGTAGTATAAAGAGTCAAAAAAAAAGAATTATACCTATTCCGTAACCTTCTTCTTGTCGCTTTATAAGCAGAATCATTGTTAGTAATAAACTGAACAATGTTTTCTAGCCCCACTTCATTCACAACTTCATCAAATATCTTAAATAAAGTATCAGCATTTCTTATAAGGCCAGATGTATCAATAGACTTCAAAAACATTTAGCCATTTGTAGAATAAACTAAAAAATTAATAATACGCTCTTGTCTCCTATTTATCGAACCATCAGACATGATTGAACACTTAAAAGTAGTCTAATTCACTTTTTGTTCAACCAAATAACTTTTAATTTCAGTAACTGAGCAACTCAAAATTTTACCTCTTAAGTTATCAATCGACGTAGCTTTGTATCCCGGACTATAAGAGGATATTACATCCACCATAGGATGATAATAATAAGACTGAAAAGTATTGAATGATGAACCTGTATCATACCACCATCTAGCTATTGTCATATCGACATTGTGAGCCGCATCTTTTGATTGCATTGCACTATGAATTGAAGGTTGGGCTTTAGGAGTTGTTCATGGTGTAAAAAAACTACTTACTTACCTTCTTCTTTTTTTCACATCAGGTCTGTTGGATCCCGTTCCCGGAACCGACCCAACTACTCATACAGATTCCCTTGGAAAACCTTAGACTAATCCGAAACCGGTATAAATTTTTTTTTTTCATCTTATTCATCTTAACAATCCATTTTCATAAACCCTCAGACTTATACATGGTTCGAGTCTTAACCGGAGAACGAAACGAAAGAACAGGACAAAAGCAAATCGCATTCTTTTCGAATTCGGAAACGGAAACAAAACGGAATCAAATCGAAACAAACGTTACAAACTGAGCAGAAACAATGACAACTTGAATCGGAATACAGAAACAGAAACGAAGCAAACAGAATCAAAAGCAAATCAAAGGCTCGGAATCGAAAACGAATTGAACCGAAATCGGATAATAAAGCTTGGAAACAAAATGAACAAATTAATGCATACCGAATCGGAATCAAATAGCGAAAGTAAAGCGAACATGGAATTAAAATCGAATGCAAATCGAATACTGATTGCACGCAAAGTAAACAAGCGGTTCAAACGAACCTGAGGGCAAATTCCCGAGAAATTCAAATTCGTCTAAAAATAGCAAGAGAGGGTAGAAAATTGGTAAGAAAAGCAATGGTTCGAATTTCGGGTGAATCGGAGGTCAATTGCAAAAGTTATAAGCGAAATTGCAAAATGACCAAAGGAATAGTGAATTACCAAATGAATAGTAACCGGCCAATTTCCGACCCTTATATCTTTTTACTCCGAATTCCGATTAGGACGCACCATATCTCGTTTTAAAGGTCTTAATAAGCTCTACAAATCTTAAGAAACACTTCCAAAGCTAATTCCCTCATTAAGAGGGTCTAAACTCTAAGTGAAGTTGCTGCCCAAATTTAGGAAAATTTGGACAGCACCTCCCCTATTTTTTGCATCTAGCCATAAATTCCAACCTAGCTTCTACCTGCACAAAAACACTTCAATCTTCCATATTTCTCACAACAACCAACTTCAAATTCAACCCAAATGGCAAAGTCACAAACTTAGTCATCTATCATTTTTAATCCATAAAGCATACAAACTTACCTTTCTAATCTTCCACTCATTTCCAATCCATATAGATATATAATCTCATAC
>JAOSBP010000006.1:18649819-18667523 GCA_027563825.1 Erythroxylum mucronatum
CTAAAAGTAATATATCTTTAAGTTTTATCTAAAATGTAATTATTATCAGTGATAAAAATACAATTATATTAATATTAACAACTAAACAGGTTTTTGTTTGTATTTGAAAGAAAAACAGAAACAAAAAAAACTGAAAATGGAAACCGAAAACTACAACAGAAAAACAGAAGTAGAACCAAACGGTACCTTAATTATTACCCTCATCCTAAGGCTCCATTAGGTTCTTCAATTTTCTCTGGAAGATAGATAGGTTGGCAAAAGTGGTAAGGGTAAGATAGGGCACAAGGGTGATAAAGTGAGGCTTTTCAACTTATGAGAAAGTTTTAGAGAGTTAGGGATAAATTGAAAGTTTTCCATAAAGGAGTTGCTTGGATGCAACATTAAAACCTCAGTTAGCTAAGGAATCCCTAAGAAGAATCCAAGCTGAAAGCTATTCAGATCCTTCTAAACTAAGGCTAAGATAACCAAAAGCATTAAGGCTAGAGAAATATAACTTAGCTCTACAGAAGCATAAACATGTTCGTTAGAGATAAATTGAACTTTAAGATGAAACCCATTCTAATCAGGCCCTTCACTGTATAAAAGATTAAGGAAGTCATTTTTATTTTGAATCCATGCGAAGCCTCAGGACTGTATGAGTTTAGTGCCCATCTCTTCCAATCCACGTGGCACTTCACTAGTTGTGGAGATAGTCTAAGAGCACCTTTCAAATGGGAAAATTATTAGAAAATTGAATAAAACTTATATATGTTTCATTTTTAAGGCAAAAAAGTTAAGATCCATGAAATACTTTCACCTATTTCTTATTGAAATACTGTTTACAAAGTTATCTCCAGGCTATTGGTATATAGATTTAAAGATGCTTTCCAATCTCTAATAAATCACTCTTAGGAGGCCTTTATTTATAGTATAACCATTAGATATAATATTCTAATGGTTTAGGAGTTGCTAAAGTATTATGATTTCAAGAGCTCAATCAAGAGTTGTGAAGTGAAGATAGACTTCTTTAAGGCTTTTGATACTCTCAATTAGGGATTTATACAAAAATATATGAAGGTATTTGGATTCCTTATTCTGTTTGTTAATTGAATCTGTACCCTCTTTATTAGAACCTTTCAATATTCTAATAAATGGCACTCCTTCTAAGATGTTCAATCGAGCCAAGGCTATTAAAAAAAATGGATACTCTTTCTTCTTATATATTCTCCTTGGCCATTGAAGCCCTCACAATAGTGATTCATTATTATACTTTAGCTAATAACAAGTTTTTGGTTCACCAGAAATGTAATGAAATGCAAATTAATCACTTGGTTTTTACAGATAATCTCATTTTATTATATGGAGTTGACCCTTATTCTCTAAAAATTATAATGAGAACTTTGTACTTATTCTCTGATTTGTCTAGCTTAAGAGTCAATACTTAAAAGAGCATAATGTACATATTTATTGATGTCTAGATCTTTGGTGAGTTAATCTCCATTTTAGGTTTACTTTTCATATATCTAAGAGTGCTTATATCTACCAAAAAACCAAAATTTGTAGATTGCGTTCTTTGTTGGAAGCTATTAAAAACAAGATTAATTCTTGGCATAATAAGTTCTTATCAATTGCAGGAAGGCTATAACTCATTGCTTTAGCCTTAAGAAACATACATGTCCATTGGAGTGCACACCTCTTCTTGCCTAGGAAAATAATCAAAGAGTTTGAAAGATGTATCAAAAACCTCTTATGGTCGGGAAAATGTGAGGTATCTAAAGGGGATGAAGTTAAATGAAACGAGTTATATTTTCCTAAATAAGAAAAGGGGGTCTTTAGTTACCTTCCATTCATGTAATGCAATTTGTGCTGTTAACTAAAAGGATCTAGAGACTCTTTAATGATAAGGAGACTTTATGGACAAAGTGGAAGCATAATTATTATCTCACTAACTCTAAGTACTTTTGGCAACTAAAAATTTATAGAATCATTCCTAGAATCTGATACAGATGTTAAGAATGAGGAATTAAATTCATCCATTCTTTAAATGTTAAATTAGAAATGGGACCAATATTTGGTTCTAGTATAATAATTGGACTAAGGTTTGTATAAGAGGGAAGACCTAAATCATCTTACACTTAGAATCCCCCGTGATGCCAAGGTGAGCGCTATTATTTTTTAATGAAATTGGGCTTGTGTTTTAAGGGCTCACATAACATTGTAGGCTATCATTATAACCTTAATCCTATAGAAGAAGATATGATTATTTGGATGGATAATGCTTCACTCCGGTTCACAAATGAATCTTGTTTCCATATTTTCAGAGCTCACTCGCTAAATGTCTTCTGGTTTGATTTGACTTGGACCAAGACTCTAATCCCTAAAGACTCCTTCATCAGATGGTTAGTCGCTGGAGATAGATTTAAGACTAAAGATAAATGCTTTAGTAATCAAGACCATCTTTGCCTGCTCTGTAAGTCCTCTTTTGAAACTAAAACTCACTTATTTTTCCAATGTATCTACTCCTAAGATATTTATGGTCAAGAGTCCAACAACTATTGTATGTGTATTAATAAGGTGAAATTGAATGGATTAACACACTCAAATAGGCTAGTGTCACAACTACAAGATTGATGTGGGATGGCTACATATTTAAGATAGTTTTCAATTGTTTCTATTTTTACAGGTTGGAGGGAAAGAAATAATAAGCTTCATACAAATATCCCCATAGAAAAATAAGCTCTGATTAATAAAACCATTCATTGGATTAGAGAAATCTTGATGGCTCACAAAGCATACACATGAGGATTAACTAGAACCTATTGTGACTTATGATCTTTGTATATAATGTTGGCTAAAGTGGGAATCTAAAATTGTTGATATTTCTAATTGTAGCTTTGTCCACACCTTATGGTGTTAAATAAACTTAACTTAGGTTAATAATATTCTTTTCATTTAAAAAAAATCTCAATTTTCTCCTTTGTTTAACTTTTGCAATGATAATTATCTACAGTGGGTGATTAAAATTTGTGGGCTAGGAAAGACCATATCCATAATTTTGCTCAACTTGGATAGATTCAACGCTATTTGTTGTGTAAAGAAAAGTTCAATTAATTCCTTTGGTAGACTTGGGAACACTACAAGAAAATGGGTGTTTACCGACGGTAATTACCGACGGAATAATGCAACTTTCCGTCAATAACATATATTTGCGACGTCATAAGAACGACAGAATTTACTGTCGTTAAATAAACCATTGGTAAATTTTCCGACGATACTTATTCTCCGTCGGTAAATATACGGAGTTCAATTAATTCCTGTAGTTAGTATGCATAAAAACTCACTTGAAAAATTAACAGATAAAAACATGCAAGGCGGTGGTATGTATGGGACAACAAGTTTAAGCTCTGCACAGAAATTTGACAACAGTTTAAGCTCAGGCGTCGTCCCCACAAAATTTCATCGTCCCCTTCAATACAATGTTTATTCATTTTCATAAAAAGGACAAGCTAAACAGGAAACAATCTGCCTCCAGGAAATGGTTACATTGATCATCGAAAGAACGTCAAAGTTAGGTTGAGGATAAGGCTCATTTTCTTCCTCAGTACTATTTCTTGTCAAATGAATTGACTAATTCCTAACTTCAGCCGCAAAACCCGTAATGGATTTCTCAAAGCATGACGAACATATGCGGACTACTGGTAAGTATTTGTGTATTCCCACTAATGAAAAATCATAGGAATGGTGCTAAAATAATGCCACGACATGGTATCATAGTAGCACAAAATCTGGACATCGAGTAGAATTATAGTACATTACATTCCACATATTTGTCGTCCCAGAGAGTGAATGGCAGCAGATGAGACATGCACTGTGAGTTCATTTCATGTGTACGGATCTAACATAATATAATTCTTCTGCTTTTAATTTGGCTTTTCGTAGGGCCTCTCAAGAGTTTGAATGGAAATAACTGCGGAAGACTAATGTTTTCATCAACTTGGAGGAAAAGACCCCCTGCAACCTCTTATAAGATTCAATTTTTAGGTACTTGTCTATCAGAAGAAAAGAGGGTTCAAGAAAATTACAGCTACTTCAATAATTGCGCAATGATCACATGTTACGTACTCTGGAAGCAAAGCTCCAGAGTGAGAAAGTATGAAGCTTGGTCAAGGGCAGGAGGCTCCATTAGTCTTCATTTCCAAGCCATAACAAAAAAAGTCTTGTTCACCCGATTTGACTTTAGGCTACCTTCAAATGCCTGAAGGCCGGTAGAGAAAGAACGAGCTATGAATAATTAAGTTGGAGGCAGAGACAATTGGTCAAAAAATGAGAATTGATTAGACAGAGAAGCAACTCTGGAGCCTTGCTCTTTGCTTAGAATAATTACCCTTGCTAGGATAGGACTATCTCCCACCTTCAAATGGTGATTGTTTATTCACGTTCATTGGCCTGATCTTATCAATATATGTATTGAAGTTTCCTACTTGATCTCATGACTTAATATATTCAATTCCTCAACCTTGTTCTTTTTTGCCTTTATTTTTAAAAAGTAAACCTTGTTCTTGCTATTGCAATCTTTTCTATCTACTAGTTTAAACTTTAAAAGATTCTAGTGCTTAACCGAATTTTTGGTTTCAGATTAAGAAATGAAATCACCCCTATGAGCATCTAGCTCCATTGCCTTCATATTGGTGTATTCTTAAATAATAGTGAAATATTTAAGTTTAACCAAATGCACTTAATTTGTCTAATCTTCAATTAAAAACCATTAATCTCGTATTGCTTAAAATTTTGAAATTAAGAGTAGATACAAAGAATTAATTGTTAGTTTGGTTTTAAGTAAACTTTTATATTCTAAAATTGGTCGATTAATTTATAATTCAACATGTTTTTGAACTATAACAATCAATTCGACCCATTTGTTTTTTTTTATTGGTTTATCCTTTCATATTTTTAGGACTTTCTTCACTATATTTGGTAACTTTGTTTATTCCAAAATTATTTCACTTTACTTCTAGTTTCTTTTTCATCTTCTCTTTCTCTTCTCTACTTTTTATTTATAAAATGACATGTTTGCTTATTTTCCAACACTATATTTTGCTTCAGTCTAACACTTCTAGCAAAAGGTCGATTTGTAATTTTCTTCTATAAAAATGATATATGCTAAATATATTTTACTTTTAGTATAATTTTTGTAGCATTATACTTGTATTATGGATATTTTTAGAGGATTTAAACTCAAAATGAGTTATATTTTGTGTCAAATGTTATTTCAACCTCTTTAAGAAAAAGGAGCAAATTTGGAGAAGAATTAAGTTGATATGAAGCAACTTTGAAAGAATTGAAGGACTCAAGGACACGACAGGAACATAACATCATATTATTGATCATATTCCACCACGTCCCATTCTATTTCTCCTAGAAATCAGTCATCACAAGATATATACGCTCCCATGTTAAGGCCATGCTCCTTTAAAGGATATTTATTTCTCCTTGTTTTGCCAACATGCCCCTATGTTTAACCCATCTTTACAAATACGAGGCATAAATGGTCTTGTATTTAATCCTATATTGGCAGTGGTGATTTACATAAAAAAAAGTTACTTAATATGGTGAAAAACAACACGATACACATACCAACCTTAGTTAAGGTCTTATTAGGCATTAGAAATTAAAGTTTGAATTATTAAAAGAAGGGGGTAGCAAGAAAGAAATTGTTTTTTTAACCACAAGGGAGTTTGAAAGAAAAAGACTTAAATAGAAACCAAATAAAATAGTTGGAGGTCAAAGGAAAAGAGAATCTTGAAATAAGAATAATGATTTCAATAAGATTTATTAAGAATTAATGATTCAATACTCATGTTATTGACTCCTTTATGTTTGTTCTTCCTTATTTTTATTTTGTTCTTTCTTATTCATTCATTAGCTAATTGAGATATAGATTTAGGTGGGATGGATCCTAAGATGTAATGCTTTGAATTGAAATTTTGATTTAATGAAATACCTAATTTTTTAAAAATTTGTCTAAGTACTTATATTGATTGCATTAAAGGAACAAAAGTTAAAGGTTTAACTATTAAATGTCTACATGAATATCGAGAATGATGTGTATATATAGTTAGATTACAACATGGATGATGAGCGTTAGGTGAGTAACTCGAGAGAGAACTGCATAATCTTTCTGGGTTAAAGTAAATCCTATTATAAAAATTTATTAATTGGATTAATGCATTCATAGGTTATCTTGATTAGAAAGAGATTTCATTTGATTCGATCTAAGAATAGGGATTATGCTACTCAAAAGAGAAAATTGCAACTTAGAAATTATTACCGATCTAAAAAATTAGAGTTGTTCATTAGATTAGAGTGAAGTCAAAATATAGCAAAGTCCTAGGGGATATCTTACCTAATTTTATCTTATTCATATGTTTTTTTCTACTTAATCATTGCTTTGGTTTGGTTTGGTGTTTAGAGTTGTTTATTTGTTTTCCTTTTCAATCAATCGTATTTGATAGTCGACAATTAGTAATTAACAGCTAGTTCTTATGAGATTGACCCATACTTGCCGATGCTAACTAAAAATACACTGTGTGCTTACAGTATAAAATACACAATTCAGAAAACGTATCTATATTACAAGCTAAATAAAGCCAAAAATAGAGATTGGTTTAAGAAATCTAAATTTGATGTGATTAATGTCACCTTTAGCCTGATGGGATTGTTTATGTTTCACTAACTAATATTCCCTTTATGACTCTTGGATATTCTTGACAATAAGATGTATGTAATAAAAATAATTTGCATGAAAAAGAAATAAAAATATAAAAAGAATTTTAATAAGGTTTGACAATTAAGTGTGCCTACATTTTTGAGAGCTTAAAGTAGCTAATCTTATTATTGATCAATAACTCTTTACCGGATAAAGATTACTGAATTTTTTTATATAGACTAAGTTTACATAAGTTTAGTTAATTGTGAACTCTAGTAGGTATAGTTTTACATATTTTCCCTTTACAAAACTAACCCAACTCATTCATAATTCCAACTAGTCCTAAAATCCACCAAGATTTTGTACTCCATTTTCAAATAATGTTAACCATCATGGATACGATTGTAGACCTTACTATTTCTCCTTATGGTTGAGCTTATGTTCCTAGATTGTCGATCTTTAGACTTCTTGTTATTCTTAGAATCAATTTGTGACATAGCCATATCCCAAATTATGTCTCATATGAAAGCACCTTGCTTTAAAAATAATCTTATGCCTTCACCTCTGATTTCTAGAACTAAACATGCCCTAGGCCTCACTCTTGTCCCATTACATGTTTACCTAAAAACTTTGAAGGAAGCACCAATGATTTTTCTTAAAACACTCTATGATTTCACCCGTATATATGATTCATACACAACAATCTCTACTTTGGAGATTACACTCTTCAGAACTTAGGTTATAACTATGTCTAATACTCAAAGGAATTAACCAAGTCCAAGAAATGCTTGAACTTCTCCTTAATAGTAGGCTTTGCTAATATCTCAACTACATTATCTGAGTTTTGAACCTTTTTTAATAATAATTGACCAAATGCAATCAACTTTCTAATCTTATAAAACTTTACATCCTTTACCTTAACATCAATCCAACTATCCATTTATTAACTTTCCATAGTCCCTTAAAAGATATTTGAATTCTCATTAATGATGATAATAGTTGATTGTTATTTCTAAAGGATAAAATATGGTAAGGTAATTGTCAAAGAAATAGGCTCAAACAACTTGTTGAATCTACGTGCCTTTATCATTTTAATTCTTTTATTTAACAAATATGATCTCAATATGTATAATAAAAGCAAGTTCTAGAATCATTCTACTATACATGATAACACACGTGAAAGAAATAAAAGAGTTTAAAATTTTTGAAATTTTAGCTCTTAGGCTCAAAAGCTCACAGAAAAGATAGGTATACATATGTGTATGTGTGTAAATAGTATACAATTTCCATTCAACTTAACTATCTCTATGATTAATAAAAATATGACTTATAAAAGCAATTTTATTCTAACTCTCATCTTTTTGCATACTAATTCAAATCAATGTTTAATAATGAAATATGATATTGATGGATAGATTTTAATTAAGTCAAGATATTAGTTCATAAAATTTTATGACCAAGATTATAATAAGCTTAAGAAAATCATGAAAATCTTTAATCCCTTTCCCACAATTAAAGTTGTACATTGTCCTCAATGCATAATATAAGTATATGTAATAAGTGAGAAGGTTTAGTGGTACTTTCCTGCATAAGATGATTTTTTTTTATTTCTAATCTATCCAATATGAGATTACATGCTTGCAAAATATAAATAAAAAGGGATAAAAAGAACAAAATAAAATTAAGAAACAAAAATAACATTAACTATTAAGTTAGATAAAAGAAAATAAGAAATATACAATTAATAAGGAAAAAGAAAAGATAAATAAAAGATCAAGCCTCTCCCTCATTATGTGATCTAGGTTGGTTTGACAAAGGAGGGTCCTCAGTTAGATGATCCTGTACTGGTGGAGGGGCGGCAGAGGAAGTGCCCTCGCTAGATGATGAAGGTTAGAAATTTACGCCTCGATGACTCGCTGTTAATATCATCAACTCTCTCATTTATCTAACTGTAGGCTCGAGTCTTCCTAGTCGCTCAACTGTAGGCTCAATTCTTCCTAGATGCTTAACCATAGTCTCGAGTAGTCCCACTTACTCAATAAGCTCTGCCAGTTGTCATCGGATAATCTTTTGAGTTCCCACAAGCTGGCCCACCCATCTCTGCAATAATCCTATCTTTATTTGAGCTGAGTTTCACAGCCTAGCTTTGGGACCTCTTAGAATATTCGACTCTGGTACTTCATCTTCCATCTCAAGTGGCAGTGGTTGTTGTTACAGTGGCTACTCTGCTGCAGGTTATTCCACTCTATCTCCACTCTTCGTTATTAGCTCGTCGGGCTCCCTAATAAGTTTATAGATATTTCCTGTGGGACCCTGATGTCTGAGTACCATATGCATATGCTGCATCACTCCCAAGTTAAATGTCACCGTGGTACTCATCTGTTGCATCAATGGTAGTCAATCAAATAAATCCATTTGTCGCGCCTAATAAATTGGACAATTGCATGTCCTAGGTGAATTGGCATCGTCTCATTCATACTCCATAGGTAGTACATGTCTATGTTCCCGATGACTCCTCAACTATCACCACGATCGCTTAGTGTGTAACTCAAAATATAGGATGTATTTGGACGCAGGATGTCGTAAAGTAGAAACCTTTGACTTACTTGGGTTGTAGTCATCTTCAGAGCTAATCATACACCATAAGTGCTGAGGGGACAATCTATACAGAAAATATGTTTGCAGTGCAAGATATTTTGGAGTCTCCATATACTCCTAGTCATAAAGACCTATCATAATGGAGAATCTGTGTAACTCATCTTGTACATTTCTCCCATCATCCAGAACTGGACTGTGTATGGACGATCCCTATCGTAGTTACCTCTCTCTACAAAGAATATGGAGAGGACCTCTAATTTAAGTTCTCTCTATGTTGGGTCCTTAATCATGAAAGTCGAGACCATACGCCATCGTTAACAAGGTCCTGAACTTCTTACGCTAAGCTAACTTGCTCCAGCACTTCCTAATTGATGAATCAGGTAGTACCAATCTTCTTATCTTTGAGCCTCTAATACTATTCCTCCTAAGCCCTGACATTGAACAGTAACATCCTCGACCGCTCTGGGGGTTGAACTGAAGTTGAGGAACCTGCTCCTCTTTGTTGCTTATGGGGAATCTCCTTGCATAGTGATTTTGTCATTTGTGCCTGAAACTTTGAATAAGTGTGAGAAAATTGACAAATAATTTATGTGGCTATCCTTTTCCTCATACTTAAAGTTTATTGTGCTCATTAAATAATTAATTGTGAAAACAAAATGACATTGAAAACTAAACATATAAAAATAATTAATAACTTAAGACCAATGAATAAATAAATAAAGAAACAATAAAATAAAGAAATTAGAAAATTAACTAACAATCTAATTAATCTAAAAATTAAAATTAGAAAAATTGTAATTAAAAAATTAAGCCAACCTAATTGTTAAATTACAAACTTTTAATCCTAAATTTGAAATTAAAACCTTAATTTTACAGTTACACAAAATTGACGAAATTAACGTTAAATTCATGCAAATCGAAAAATTACCAAGCAATTAAACACAAACCCAATGTTAGTTAACATCAACATAACTAATTAACCTAATTTTACACAAAAATATCACAATTATACACTTAACAAGCCAAATTCACACAAATTTGCAATTGAAGTTGAATTTTAACCTGATTATCACAAAATCACACAAGTTGAATCATAAAATTAATTGGTTAAGACTTAAATTCAATTATTAATGCTTAATTAAGCCTAAAATCACACAAATTATTGTGTTTTCATAACCATATTTAGTGTGCTTTGCTTGTTATTTGACAGATTAATGTTGTTTTTAGTACTTGATTTGTTTCTAGTATGTTTTTAGGTCTCAATGGTCTTCATAAATCAAAAGGGAAAGAATTTGGATAAAATCAAGACATAAAACTGAAGAATTAAAGCTATTTTGAAGGGATGCTTCACTGTAAGGGACCGTATAAGTCATTGTGAACATGTAAAGCTTTAACATTGTTGTTTTGTCCATACAAAGATGGACACACCCATATAAGTCAGGTACATGTCTGTGTCTCATACCTATCTAACTTTCTAGGAATGTGTTTATATGCAACTTTGAAGTGTTTTAAGGTACACAATCACTTACACAATCGTGTGACTGACTATATATATTCCAGAAACCTTAATTTTGTACTAAAAAAAGGCAATTATTAAGCAAAGAGATGGAGACCAAAAGTAAGTAACCGTATATATTCCAGAAACCATATTTGTAATATCAAAGGGAATTTATAAAAAGGAGATATAAAGAGAAGAATCTAGAGTCAGGGTTAGAGGCAAATTTAAAGTTTGAGACATAATTCTAAACCTAGGATGGTAGAAAACATGAAGATTACTTCAGAGATTCCATAGAGAACAACTTTCCTTCTTCTCAACCTATTGTTTTGTTTTGATTTTCTATGTTTATGAACTAAGTTTGTTTAGTGCCTAAGGATGATCAACCTTAAGTTGGAATGGATCTTGTGATTTGATTTTTCTATTTAATGTAATTTGATTGACTGATTCATTTGCAATTCAATTATGTGTTTTTAAGTCTTAAATTAATATGTTTGGGATATTAGCTCAATTTATGATTCATATAATTAAGATTAAGAAATCATTTTGTACAAATAGATCTAACATAATTGGAAGGAGTTACATATAAACCTATAGATAGGTCCACATAAATTCTCTAAATTAAGGTCAAACCTAATAAAGAAATATATGAATCGAGTAATGCAATCATAGGGGTTTAAACTGAAACGAAGTTTTATTTAATCAATAGAGGATTAACTATTAATATTCTTAAGAAAGATATTAACATAGGACATGAATTTCCATAGTCTAATGATCAATAATTGAATTGCATGATAAAGGGTTGATACTTAAGAAATCTTAGAGGGATTCATTACCTAGGTACTAGTTATTTGATATCGATTAATCTTAGTGCTATCTATGTTCTTATTTATTATTGTGTTGAATTTTAGTTTAGTGTAGTTTTAATTAAATCATCATCCTATTTGTTGGTTAGATAATAGAAAAGAGATAATTACTAGTACTTGTAGTACTTATGGGAAAAACACTAATTCACTAACACTATGATATAGTTCGATAGGTGCACTTATCTATGAGAACCATAGATTAGAGATCAGTATCATATCAATGATCAATACATTTTTTAAAAAATCAAACAACTAGAATATAATATTTAATAAGGTTATATCTTTTAATATTATAGTAATATTATTTCATTCTTAATAAAATCACTGATTTTCTAAAAGGTTCACTCATACTTAATGTGCAAACCTGTTAACTCACAAGAATCATGAAGAAAGGTAGCATAAGATAATTTGGTTCAAGCATCAAGTCCCTAAGTATTCTTTCATAATGTAGTTAGCCATCAAAATAGGCTTCCAACATTAGATAGAATGAATTAGATGGGAGCAAACACCTATATCCTTTTTCACTCTCATCCTAAAAATAGGAATCATATGTTTTTTAGTTGCTATTATTCCTTTGGCCTTTAGAGAAGAATAATACAAAACCTTAAACTACAGTATAATCCCACCTTAATTGAAGACATTAATGACTGGGTATAGAATTTGAAACTTAACAAGTCCAATGACTATGCAATAGTCAAATTGAGAATAAACCTTATGATTAACGAATTATGGAGGGAGAGGAATTACATAATATTTTAAAATATCAAATAGGAGGCACAAACATTTGGACAATTCATTATCCAAAGCATAATGGAGATCTTATTAGTCAAGAAACTACACCTTGGTTGTAGTTCTATCTCTAGAACAAGTTGGAACCTTTCATAATATGAGGCATTCAAAATAGTAATCTTATTTACTCAAACATGTAACCACTCATAGCAATGAAATTAAGCAAGGGAATATATATGGTAGATCCCCTGGTTTATATAGAGGGAGAAAACAATCGAGATAGTTAAGGGGGAGGAGAACTATAATTGACATTTTGACTAATATTCAATTGTAAAATAACAATTAAAAATAAAAGAGGATCAAAAGAAAATTTTTTTAGTTAGAAGGAAGTGAAAAATAGAAAAGTCATACCTAAATTGGATTGAAATTTGATCAAATGAAAAATTAGAAAGATAGGAAAACAAGATAAGCTTGAAGATGGAAACAGAAAGGACACTTGTTTGAGGTAGAGGCAAATGAAGACGCATATTTGGGAGATTATTTAGTAACAAAATTGATTTGCCATTTTATACTAATCCCTCTTGTAACTAAAATCACTCAACATTTTAAAACAGAACTTACTATATATAGCATTGTTTTATAAGGTAACTCTACCTTATTAGAAATGTATTTTTTATGTAAAAAATCCATAAACTTCATCCACTATCTTGACTATGATTTCATTTCATAGTTCTTCCAGTTTCTATCCATTTTTTCTTTTAAGAGTGTATCCTAGGCCTCATTGGTATGTGACTCTTATTATATATTCCACCAGCTTCTCTTATTCACTTAATCTTAATATGAGAATGTTTTATGTAACTCCTTCCTATTCTCTACCTTAACACATGATCTGGTATAGTCAATTCTCCTTCTATAAGTTGTCGTCTCATCCATACAAACCAAGACACCCCATATAACTTTTTAAAGCACTTAATCCCTTTATCAACTAGTAATCCAATTGAATTCCATACATATTTATCCAAGGTATCTCCTTATGAGTTAAGTTTTCCATCCTCATGCCTAGTTTCCAGGTTTGAGGAAATAGTGGTTAGCTCCATATGTGCCAAGATCTAAACTCCATTATCTCTATGGGCATTAGTCTAGTTAATGGATATAAAAAGGATTAAATTATCCTCAGACAACAACACTTTCGATAGTCCCCTAGATTTCTATTTCTTCATAGTCCATTCCTTCACTGTAGGAAATATTATATGTTTCTTATAGAAGAAACCTACTAAAGTTTCCTTCCAAACTTTAGCTCCTTAAATGAGGTTCAGTGCCACTAGGCTTCAATCCTCTTCCATTCATGGAAGAAAGTAGTGTAAAGCATCACCATATTTATTGTTGTATCTAATTTCTATTGATTTTATTTTCCTTCATATCTTGATTTTGGTTACAAATTCTTATGTTTTAATCCAAATTTGAAATGAATTGAGTGAAAATGACATGAATGTTGAATAGAGTGTCTTGTGAATGTCTCATGAAAACATGAAAAATTATACATGAAAGAATGAATGTGGATGTGAATTATGCATGTAACATTAATTAATTAATCCATGTATGTTAATCGAGTCACACCTGTAATTGTGCAAGTCATGGGTGTGACTAGGGGAGTCATGAGTGTGATAGAATTTTCTTTAATTGTCTTAGTGTGATAGAATTTTCTTTAATTCTCTTAATATTACGTGTCATCTGCAGGGTTGATGGCATGAAAACCTAAACCTAGACTCACACTAAAAATAGAAAATGAAGAATGTTGGAGGTGGACATAGACACACAAAAAAAACGAAGAAAAGAGACAATAAAGAAACGAAGAGACAACGAAAGACCAATCAATGGTGAGAAAGATGAGAAACAACATATAAATAGAAGCAGAGGTGAAAGCCAGTGTGAGCACCTGATCGTCGGGGTAAGGATCAACCAGAAGTAGAAAGCGAGAGCTAATCAGAGAGCTTGAGAGTGGCAACAGACCACCGCCAGCTCCCTTACTCGAACACTCTTGTTTGCTCATTATGTTTACATTTGTTGCATTATTGAATCTAAACTTAATACTCTGTTAGCTCTTGGATAGTTCATTTTGGTTATTCACTCTGTTTATTGCTTTAATACTTCTATGTTACTGATAAAGACGAGATTGAAGTATATGAAAATGATGAACCTTGTTTATTCCATAATGGACTGATTCTTTTTCTTAAGAATTAATGAATCTAGTTTATTTGACTATGCATGATTGAGTTACTGTTTTATTGTCTTATTATTTGCTATTGTTTCTAAGCTTATTAGGTGTAATAGTGTGAGCAACCTTTGCATCATTTAGGTATTAAACCAAGGATCGAGAGAAGAATTTTAATATTGCAACAAGAAACTATAGACGCTTGGGTTAAAAATTAGAAGTATATTAACTTAAGTGGGTAATTATTAGTAAGTTTCCATAATTAATTTGGATAATAAACTTGTCGAATACGAAAGTTAGATTTAGTTTATTATTTGAACTAATTTAGAACCCAATTGGTAATTTTGGCAAGACAATTATCTAATCAAATAATCTTATTCATAAATGAGAGATCAAATTAATGAAGTTAATTTCTCAAGAAGTTTCCACACCGGTTGATCAAATCATTTGCTTCCAGTTAAATTAGTTTACTTTTTAGTCTAATTGTGTGATTTTCTTTAAGCCTTTATTCAACACATTGGGATAAAATGTTTATGATTGCATCTATTTTTATTTTTATTCAAGATTAATTTGAGTGAACTAATTTCACCTCCTTAAGAGACGATCCTGGTCAATCAACTACAACTATCTTGTATACTTGTGAGTAGGATAGCTTAGGTATTTCTTAGAACAAGCTTGGCATAGATTCGCTAAGGAGGAACCAGGTCCAGTAGGAGATGGAGTAAGGTTGGGTAAGTTTAGCAATTACAGGTGGGAAGGTCATTATCTATTACATATTTCCAATGTTGTTTGACCTTATTACTAAAATTATATCTAAGGGTGTTAGGACGATAAAAGTTTTAAAAACTTGTTACATTTTAAGGAAAGAAGGATTTTGGTGGGAAGTGCTAAATGGCCAAAAGACCATGATATCCCTTAGCAATCAAACCAAGAAAAAGAGGCACAGAAGAGCAGGATGAGGGAGCTACAAGTTAAAGGAAGGAAAAGTTAAGGACTTTGGTGACACAAAAGAGAGAGTGTAGAAACAAAGGGGGGAGGACAACGTAAAGCTAAAGGTTGAAAAGCCATCTGAACAATCAGCAAGGAGAAGGTAATTGTTAGCCCCTTAGCACATGAAGGCACTTCACAGCTAGCTGGAGATAGACCTTGGGTGGAGGGTTAGCTAGATCATGTGAATGGCGGTAGTAAGCGAAAGTTCCAAGGTGACTTAACATGTTAGATCAAACATGGTGAGAGTTTTGGTAGAGTTTCAAACCATGTATGAGCTAACATGATTAAGGAGAAGTTTTTAATGGACTAAGGACTTAGTGAGTGCTCAAATGGATGGACCATAGCTAATGGACTTGACATGGGTAAGCAAATGTGTTATGACTAGCTTTGGCTTGGATGACTCATCATCAACGGATAAAGATCATGGGGTTTTGGATGATGTGGCAGATAAGATCACAGAAGATAAATATTAGCACTAAAGGATAAAGACCACATGGGAGGATCATATGAAGATAGTGGACATCTTCATGGATAGGGATAGATCATGTGTAATCTTTTATCTTATTAGTTAGGATGTAGATATATCTTATCAGGTAGAGTCCTATTTAGATGAGGATGTAATCTTATATGATGTAACTGATTCGATAAGATGTAATCATGCGTAGTAGAGTTCTATTAGGATTTTAACTTGTTCCCCAAGCCTTGATGCTTATGTAAAGCTCATTTGAGCCTTGCCCCACACATAGAGTTGGGAGAGCATTCCTTTGCATAGTTTGAGGGAAGTAATAAAGGTTAACAACTTGTTGTATCTCTTTCTTGCGTTAGTATTACCTTTAAATATTTTATTGCTTCTATAGTTTCTTGCAAGTGTGAGAGTCAAACATTGCAAGGGTCGTGAGGCATTTGAGAACTAGATTGTTAGTCGACGATCATATGAGGAAGGTTGAGTCTTGCTTAAACAGATCTAAGTAAGATTTTTGTGCAAAAGTGTAAGTGTGACTTGCAAATAAGTTCGGTGCTTACGAAGACCTTTGTAAAAGTAGCCATGGTTGAGAGAACATTCTTATGAAAGTTGTTTAACTGGTGATTATATTACAATATTCAAATTTTGAAAAGGAGATTCAAAGTAAAGTGGTAGGATAAATTTGCCCAAGGTATTAAAGCTTCATTTTAGACTATAGAAGAATGGGTAGCCCAGAATTCTAAGCTTATTAGAAAAAAAAAAGTAGTGACCAACAACATTCTTAATTAAAAAATATAAAAATCAATACATTCTTAGTTAGAGCTAAAATATAGGAAGAGAATTTTGAAATAATGAAATAATTACTAAAATTTTGATCAACTTTAACTTTAAAGAGTGATGAAGAAGCAAAATTAGGCCTAGATAATAAAGAAGTGAATTTGGTATAACCCCCAACTGAGAATTTGAGAAAAACACCTAAGCCATAGTAGAAAAAAGATGAGAATTTGCAAAGCTTACAATACATACATGAATAAGGACAATAATAACCTGTAAAGCTTATAAGAAACTCTGACTAAAGCTTGCAAGATTTCCTCTCTCTCTCTCTCTATTCAATTACTTCTAGCATTCTATATGAGCTAAAAAATTTCCTCCGTCTTAAAGCCCTTACATATTACCTTACTAAAAATCTAAAAAAATTATCTTAAAGCTTTTGCATATTGCCTCACCAAAATCTCCAAAAAGATATAATAAAGCTCTTCTTCCTTTTTTTCACAAATCCAAAATTCTCTTATGTAAAGCCTTTCTTCTTCTTATAAAATTCTTTATGTCTTAATGCTTCACGGTATTTGAATGAAATAAAAGTGAGATATTTTATTTAATTTCTATTTTTTACTGTAAATATTATTTTCTTAAGCAAAAATGAATTAGATAAAATAAACAATGAAATTGAGGTACTGTTGGACCCCGAAACTTTTTCTTGGAAAGAATGAATATTTTGTATAATTATTTTGTAAATTGTGGAGATTGAATTGTGTTTGAGGTAAATTGGATGAAGAGTATTGTGGTAGTGAGGAAATATAGTATGATATGATAGATGAAATGTGCTTTAAGAGAATTTGATGAGAAAAGAATTTATTTAGTTTTGATGACTTTGATATTCAAATAG
>JAOSBP010000006.1:18667623-18679126 GCA_027563825.1 Erythroxylum mucronatum
GAGATATTATTTGTCTCTTAGGTACCCAGATTTTCTTGGGTCCTTTAGGGTTAGTTCTAACATAATTCATAGTATGACGATGATGCAACTGATGAAATTTCTTCCTATAAGGCGAGAAATTCTTTTTATACTGAATATGGTTTTTGGTAAACCCTAATCCAGTTTTATCATTAGGGTGTCTGTATTTCCCTAACATATCATTCATTTTTCTAGTACTCTCCATGAATGTCGATAGATCAGCTGAAAGACTGTTTATTCTTTGTTTCAGTTGATTGATCTCTTCAGATCTATCTACGACTATCTTTTTCTTCATCTCATCTACTTGTTTCTTTAAGCAAACGTTCTCCTTTTCTAATACTTGCATGTTTTTTAGGTTTTCTATATACTTTTTCTTTAGCAATTTATACTACTTCAAAATTGCATGAGAATCTTCTAATAATTTTGAGTATTCATCTTATAATTCACTAAATTTTGAGGTTACCTCCTCATCACTTTCTCCTTTGACTACCAGGCAAATGTTTGCTTGTATCGATGCCTCTGAGTCAGTATCTGATTCGGACGAATCCAGATCTTCCCAGGTTTCCATCATGCTTTTCTTGCCTTCTCTACTCTTCTTTGGCTTTCTTTTCAGTAATGGACATTCGGATTTGTAGTATCCCGATTTATTGCATTCATAGCATATGACGGATGTTTTATCATTCTTTCCTTCATCTTTTATATTCTTCTTGAAGGAGGACTCTTTGTTTCCTTTTGCCTTTTTCTTCCACATGCGTTTGATCTTATTCGAGATAAAGGATAGTTCATCATCTTCTTCATTTGAATCTTGATTTGATTCACTGAGTCGCCATTCTTGACTTCCTCGATCTTCAGCGCTTTCGACGATGAACTCCTCTTCCTCGAAATCTTGTGCTTCTTTTGTCCGGCTTTCAATGCTATAGATTTATCTCGTATGGGTTTATCTTCTGCATCGAGTTCCACTTTATGTATCTTCAAGGATCCAAGCAATTCATCAAGCTTCAACACGCTCAAGTCCTTGGCCTCTTATACTGCAGTGACTTTTGGTCTCCATCTCTTCGGTAGACTTTCTGAGAATTTTTCTAACGTGATCTTGATTGTCATAAGTTCTACCGAGAGCTTTAAGTCCATTTATGATAGTTTGAAATCTTCCAAACATCTGATCGATAGACTTTTCGTCCTTCATCTTAAACAGCTCATACTGGTGTACAAGAATGCTTATCTTGGATTCCTTTACTTGATTAGTGCCTTCGTGTGTGATAGATAGCGTATCCCACATCTCCTTCGCAGTGTCGCATCCGTGAACTTTATCGTACTCACTTCTGCTTAAGGCACAGCTTAGAAAGAACTTGGCCTTCGAATTCAGCTGGAATCTTGCTTTTTGATCTGCAGACCATCTGATTCGTGGAATAGCATTTCCTTCTTCATCTACCGATGTATACGGTCCATTTTCTATTATCTCCCAAAGGTCGATATAAGTAGATTCAGTGAAGAGTCGCATCCTGTCTTTCCAGTAGTGGTAGTCTTCTCCATTGAATGTAGGAGGTCTAGTGACGGAGGTGCCCTCAGCTATATATACGTGCGATTCTGCCATGGATCTTTATCCACACTTTATGACGG
Source organism: Erythroxylum mucronatum (assembly GCA_027563825.1). Lineage (NCBI taxonomy): Eukaryota > Viridiplantae > Streptophyta > Magnoliopsida > Malpighiales > Erythroxylaceae > Erythroxylum > Erythroxylum mucronatum. The sequence continues at coordinate 18,669,259 of JAOSBP010000006.1, forward strand.
TGGTTCTTGGACACCGAGCTCTGATACTAATTGAAGTAAATCACACGTTAGTATAAACTTAATATTTGATATACAAAATGCACAAGAAGGGGAGGTTGAATTGTGTATCCTTTTTCTTGAACACAATCCCCTTTTCATAACTTCTTTTGAAAACTTGCTTTTTCAAAACTATTGAATAACAATTTCACAAAGTATTGCAATTCGCTTCTAAGTACTTGTATAAAACAATAAAAATGAAAGTTGGGAGTTGAGAGTAAGAATCGACATAGCAGATTTATACTGATTCACCCCAAACCGTGGGCTACGTCCATTCCTCAGAATCCTTTCTGAGATTTCACTATACTTCTCAAGGATACAAGTATTCTTTTTACTGAGCCTCTTCAGGTCTCTTACAACAAGTATTCTTTTCACTTAGCCTCTTCAGGCTTTTGGCTTTTCTTCTTTCTACTGAAAGATGTTTCGAGCTTTGTTACAGACAATATAGCTCTAGAGTTTATCTCAATGAATACAATGATTTTGTAACTTTGAATTCACTCGTGTAACTTTTTAAAATCTCTAACTTCATCAGTCTTCAACTTCGACTCGTATTTATAGCCTTCGTCTTCAATTGCTTCTTGACACCCGCTTCTTTCTTCATGTTGCTTGATCTTTGAAGAAACAGTTATTCAGTTGAGTTCTGTAACTAACTCAAACTAATTATCTATATGACGTGGTATCGGACCTTTGTCTTAGTTTTGCTTCTGCTTCGTCTTACTCTCATTCTTCTCATTTTCGACTTCACTTCGTCTTAGTTTCTCCACTTCTTCTTAGTTTCTTGCGTCTTACTTTCCGCTTCCGCTTCGTCTTAGTTTCTGTTTCATCTTAGTTTGAATTTAGCTTCGTCTTACTTTGACTTCTACTTCTGTCTCATTTTTTTCGTCTCTGTGCTTTGTCTTACTTTCGGCTTGCGTCTTACTTTCTTCTTGCGTCTTCCTTTTCTTCTTGCGTGATACTTTTTTGCTTGTGTCTTAGTTTCTTCACATTGCAGCTTCATTTTACTTTCTTCTATTATTATTAATTGGTCCTCATCAAAATTATTAATCGTAAAGTCATTTTGACTTAACATGGTTTGTCATTAAAGAAGATGGAGCACTTTAAAGAATATAGGTAGAATACAAATGGCAATTTTATGAGATCCAATCACTTATAGTTCAATTGGCATGATCCTAAAGACAATCATTCCTCTAATCTAGTTGATTGTGTTTATCATAAAAGAGTTTGCTTCCTTTCTTAAGTTGGAGAAGATCCTGGAATTCCTTTCCCTCTAAGTGGAATAGATTATGCTGTATAGAGAAATTCTAAATGCTCTTACTTTCTCTTTACTTCTATGTTTGATAGTGAACGCTCAGTCTATAATTTGTCTTTAACAATCAAAATTACTATGCAAGTTGTAGATCTGAAGTACTTTCACCTAGGTAGCCTTGACAAATCTGCATTTAAAGAATAAATGATCGAGATTCTCTGGTAGGTTGCTACAAATAGGACACATTTGGTTACCAAAAGTTTCAAAGTACATATTGAAAGCTTTGGGAAGTTTGTATGGACCATACTAGGTCAAATCAGAGTATTTTAGGGATAGATTCTTTAGAAATTTTAGTACCTGATTTGTTAGTAAAGCAACCTAAGTTATGTTTTATCTATAATACCTTATCTTCCTTCCTATATTCAAGTTGATAGTTAGGCATTGCATTAGCAATATGTAAGATTGATTCATATGAGATTATGTCCATATCTAAGAGTTAGGGAGTGCTTGGTTAAGAAGTATGAGAATAAAACAATAGGAAATGAATAAATGTGTGAGATCCCACATCGGTTGGAGAGGGGAACAAAGTACGCCTTATAAGGGTATGGATACCTCTCCCTTACAGACGCGTTTTCTATGGCCTAATAGAGCAGACCCCATCGGAACTCCGAGGTTAAACGTGCTTGGGTGAGAGTAGTTTTAGGATGGGTGACCTCTTGGGAAGGCCTCGGGAAAAGCAAAATTGTGAGGGCTTGGCTGGGTCAAGGCCCAAAGCGGACAATATCTGTAAGCGGGTGATCTAGGCTGTTACAGTGGTATCAGAGCCAGTACCCGAACTGTTGTACCAACTAGGTTGGACCCCAAAAGAGGGTTGGGCCCTAAAGGGGGTGGAGAGTGTGAGATCCCACATCGGTTGGAGAGGGAAACGAAGTACGCCTTATAGGGGTACGAATAGCTCTCCCTTATAGACGCGTTTTTCATTGCCTAATGGACCAGATCCCATCAGAACTCTGAGGTTAAATGTGCTTGGGTGGGAGTAGTTCTTGGATGGGTCACCTCCTAGGAAGGCCTCGGAAAAGAAAAATCGTGAGGGCTTGGCTGGGCTAAGGCCCCAAGCGGGCAATATCTGTAAGCAGGTGATCTGGGATGTTACAGGTGGTATCAGAGTAGGTACCCGAACTGTTGTGCCAGCTAGACTGGACCCCAAAAGAGGGCTGGGCCCTAAGGGGACTGGAGAGTGTGAGATCCCACATTAGTTAGAGAGGGGAACAAAGTACGCCTTATAAGGGTACGGATACCTCTCCCTTACAAACGCGTTTTTCATGGCTTAATGGAGCAGATCCCATCGGAACTTCGAGGTTAAACGTACTTGGGTGAGAGTAGTTCTAGGATGGGTGACCTCCTGAGAAGGCCTCGGGAAAAGCAAAACCATGAGGGCTTAGCTGGGTCAAGGCCTAAAGCGGACAATATCTGTAAGCGAGTGATCTGGGCTGTTACAAAATGATAATGGTTGGTTATTTATTATGATTAATTGAAAAGTTTTTTCATACCCCAATTTTAGGTAATAGTCTATACCCTCCATGTGTGGGAGGAATGGTTTTCATTCCTACAAACATTAATATTTTTAATTTTTTAATTAAATATAATTAAAATGTAATTAATTAAAATATAATTAATTAATTAATTTAAATAAATAAATAAATAAATAAAATCTAATTAAGATGTAATTAATTAAAATATAATTAAATTATTAGTTAATTACAATGTAATTAATTAAAATATTATTCATTAATAACTTAAAATATAACATCATTGGCAATATCAGAGGAACGTAAATTGTATTAAACTATGTTACTTGATTTCATTATAGCAATGAAATGGTGGATATTATTGTTATGTCTATGAATTGTACAATATTTTGGATGATTAAACTATATTTTGAAGATATTATGTAACTAATGATATGTTGATGCAAGAAAATATTGGAGTATTTTTTTTCAAGAGTTATTGGAAAGGAAATACCGCAATATACTTAAATTTAAGCATGCTGTCATTATAAATAGGGTGTATAAATTTAATATAATCAATTAAAATATATTTAAATTTTGATATAAAACAAATTTTTAACAAATATTTATTTCTCAACATTTTTAACAAACCAACCACCATCAATGATAATGGTAATCATTCCTTTATCTTAACCAACCATTATAATTATAATGATTATATCCATTCTCATTCCTCACTATATTCATTCTCATTCTCATTTTCATTCCTCACTATATTCATTCTCATTATCATTCTCATTGCCCTCTGTAACCAAGCGTCCCCTTATTGTTGATAATCAATACAACCTTAAAGGAGAAAAGGATTATTTTAAAAGCAATAGGTAAATAGAGGATCACTAGGGTGCCAACAATTATATCATAATCAAGTATTTTTTCCATTCTCTATTATGTTCCTAGTGAAAATAACATAAGCATTTGGATCAAGGATCAAGTGGTGTTAGCTCTAATTGGAACTTTCCACCAAATTTGGCCTTTTAGGTACTGAATATGTACCTGTTTTACCTAAAAAGACACTTTATCCATAAATAGCTTCCAGGTTCTTTATAAGAAGAACCTTATTCATGGTTTTGATAGCCTTGATCCTATATCCCCCTTACTCTTTAGATGTACAATCCTTCATCCCTTTAACCTTGGCTTTAGAGTTATTACTAAGATTCCTATTATGGAGATAGTTCTTCAGAAGCCTTTCAATATCCCTTGTGACTATGATTGGGAGGAAGAGGTGACAACACCAATAGACCTACAAACTGGAAAGAATATATTTTATAAATTAATCTTCCAGCTATTAAGAGGAACTTGTTTTTCCAATTTCCGTCCCTCTTGTGAATAACATCAAAAATTGGTTTGCAATCATAATAAGTTAACCTTGAGGTAACTATAGTAAGCGCAATATATTTTGAATGGGATATGAATAATAAACGATTATTTGTTTATATTTATATACCCATATTTAGTGTGTTTTGCTTATTATTTAATAATTTTATAGTATTTTTGGTACTTAATTTGCTTCAAGTTTATTTTTTAGGTAATAATTGCCTTTATAAACTAAGAAAAAATATATTTGGGGACAAATTGTGGCATGGAATGGAAGAATTGGAGCAATTGTGGAGATACATGGTAGTGTATAGGGAATGTGTAAATCGTGTGGAGCTTCAAAGATGTAATTCTTGCCTGTGTGAAGTTACATGCTCATGTATGTTAAGATAGAAGACAATGAATATTGCCCATGCAAGTCTTTGTGACCATGTAAAGTCATGAATTGAGGTAGTTTTGGAGATACATGGTCACCTACACGACTGTGTAAGTGCCCGTGTATATCCCAGAAATTGTACTTTCTTAATATATAAGGATATTATGAAGGCTACATAAAAAGAGGAGATTATAAGCAAATTGAATGTAAAGAGAGAGCTATAGTTGGTAAAGACACCTCAAATGGAAGAGAAAAATAGCAAAAAATATTCTACACATTATAAAGAAGAAGATCAAAAAGGGGGAACATCAAGTCAACTTTAACTTTCTAGAATTTTCCAGACTAAGACTTTTAAGCTTATTCATTATTTTCTTATTCTATTTCATTTCCTTGGATGTTAAGTCTGAATAGTTATGTTTTGAACATGAATATGAACTTCTAAATCTATATTAGGGTTTATTCTTGAATTATTTTGTATATTTGAATTCAATTTATTAATGCTTATACTTAATAAGAAATCAAGAGATTGAGTCAAATTTATTATCTATGTTATGTTGCACAATGAGAGTTGGAACCTTAATAGACTTACAAATATAAGGTTAATAAATAATTGAAGATAGATCTTAATTATAAGTTAATTATCCTTAGGATTGACTCACATCCAATTAAGTAGTTAGGAGTAGTTTTGGAAATTGAGAGACTACGACTCAACTTTTATCTATTTCAATTGGTATTACTTGATTAGATATCAAGAGAGGGTAATCAAAACATTAGGATATCTAGGATCAAGCACAATTGAATTAACAAGGTAAAAGGAAAATAAACAAGGATAGAATAACCCATAAGTTTCCATTATTGAGTAAGTTCAATTTCAAAAAAGATGAGGCTGCTTTTGGCTCCACCCTGAAAGCTATCAGAAAGAATCTAGTGAGTTTAAAAGCACCTTAATGGAGTTTAGATACGCTTTATAAAAAACCAAGATAACATTTGCAAAGGTAAGATTAAAAAACTTAAGTTTAGAGCATTTATAGAGGAATTGGAAGGACTTGGTAAGTATAATGTTCTTTTTAGCAATTCTTAAGAAAGCTTTAATGCATATACTAAATGGTTCAGGAGAAAGATGGTTCCTTTACCTTAATCCTTTTGCTCCTTAGAAAGTGTTTGTAAGTTCACCATTGATGAGAATCTCAAAAGTGGTGGTAATACATAAGTTGATTCAGTTGATGAACTTAAAGAAAATCTAAATGCCTTTAAAACCTTAAATAGGAAACCCCGTTCAATTAAGTCAATGTTTTGTTCAAATCAATTTTAAGTGCATAACTTTTGATACTGACATTTTTGTGATAATTCTTAAATAAATCTTGGCCTAATAGGATATTATCACTAATACTTCTACCCTTTATGAATTCTTATTGAATGAAATCAATAATGGATTATATAATTGTATTTAGTATATTAGCAAGCATCTTACAGATGATTTTATAAATAATATTGTAACATGATATGGGTTTATAGTCATTTGAAACGTTAGGGTTATGGGTTTTAGAAATAAGACAAATGAAAATTATATTAAGTTCCTTATGTAACTTACCTAAGTTAAAGAATCATAGGACTATCTTGGTGATATTGTCCCTAACTAAGTTCCAAGACTTATGAAAGAATAGTGCATTTAAGCCATTAGGCCTCATGGAACTTATATCTTATGTAAAAGATGTAAATGATACCATAAAGCACTTATATTTTAAATATAGTGTCTCCTTTAGCATTTGGGAAATAATTTTTAGGCTTTATAACCAATCTTGTAACACCCCCTATACGGAACCTACAAGCACCTATACACTCAACACCCAAATTCTGGAACATATATTCATGCATACAATTCTATTCATTCATAAGGATTGTCATCACTCATTTTTCTATTCAATGCAGTAGATATACATATTACAAAATTTCATATCCCTTAACATTATCATTTAAAAGTAGTATTACATCATTACATTTATATGGTAATCCAAAAGAGATATTACACAAAACTTAAATTCTTAATTACAAATTGTTAAGAAACTACAATTTCCTTCATTACATATACAACCATTCTTTAATCAGAAGACACATCCAAAGTACTTTTAATGTAGTGCCCCCTTACCGTAGGGTACACACCGATACGCCCGCAGGTCATTCCGGTATATAACCTACAACAAGAAAGAACTACGAACAAACTCTACTATACTCCACATGGCATCACAATAGCAAAAATTTCACTGTTCACAAATAACAATATGCATGAAGATTTCTAATCAGTCCTAATCACTCTCACCCCTTTCCAAATTACTATTCTACCCTTCCAGTCGGGGGTGGGATGTTACATTTACTTCTAACGATTAGCCTTGGTCCCTATAGGTGATCCATGTACCTTACTCCTATTACATGGACCTGCACGGATTAACACCCATGCTAAGCTTGAAAGCTCAGTGAGGAAACACTTAGTTTGGACGACCACTCATAGCAATCATCCGCTAAGCATACACACATTCATGAATATCATACACTTATGTAAACAATGATGAAAAAATTAAGCAAAGTACATAATGCAAATATGCTTCAACCATAAGCTATAAATTTACATTTATAAACCAAATATTGATTTCCAAAGCTCATCAATACAAATTATTCATGTTTTCATATTGTATCTCTTATTTATAACTATTTAAATTCCTTTCTATGTTAAGCCTGCACATTCTTGTGGGTGTGGACAACGGGAGCTGTGGATATCCTAAGATATCAAAATGTGGATACCCGAAGGCATCGAACTATAGATACCTAAAGGTATTGAATTGTGGATACCCAAAGGTGTTGAACTATGGAGACACTATGGTCTCGAAATGAAGGCACCAATGGTGTCAAACTGTAGCGACTGCGATGTAACCCTATAGGCATGCCTATCTATCCATTACCAAGACAATGAAGTAAGCACTGTAACATTCTCCTTTAATCATTTAAAAATTTCATGATTAATATATTAAAAAATCATATGATATTCATTTAAAATCATAAAATCTATTTTTAAGTTCATATATGTAAGTCATAACTTATCACCACTAAGGGTATCAAAATCACACTTGTATAATCATACTATACACATATAAGAAATAAATATGCATATAAATCATCTAAGTAAATGTAAATTTTCTTTAGCATGCTTTATGTTCAATCTTAAGTTTCAATGTTCAATCACCCATTTCATATATGTCATTCATATTTCATTTATTTATAGGTGCTTGAAAAGTTTCATAAACATTCAAAAAGGTTCTAATATGATTCAGTAAAAAAAAGGGAAGCCAAAAACTCAAAATAGCGCAAATTATGTTAAGCACAAGGTGGGTCTAAAATGGGCAACCAAAACAGTCTAGAACCAAATTACACGATGGTCTCAACTTGTTCCAAAATTTTCACATAGCAAATATTCAAATTAGGCCTTGAGGTCTTCTAAACATGTGTTTCCTATGTCTCTAATTTTCATATCATCAACTATCAGGCCATTTGAACTTCTAAATTATGAGATAAGCACCAAACATTATAAGCCACTCGAATACAGGGGCAGCATCAAGTCGTCATTTTCGATTTCAATTTCAAATATCATACAGCTAGAATTAGATCCTAGTCTCTTCTATAAAGTCTAATTTCTTTGTCTTAGTTTCATCTCCAATTGGAATCACCCAATTTAGAGGTCTATAAGCCGAGGTATGGCTAAAACAATGGGGCTGGTTCAAGTGAACTGAGAACTAAGACATAATTTCACTAAACGTTACTCTCTCTTGTCATATTCAACCAATTCCAAGAAAAGTAACACCAAAAAGTCACTCCAGTAACCGTTGGATGTCTAAATAAATCTTTTTACATATTCAAATATGAATACATACATAAATTAACTAGTGTGGTCCTAAACCTTGAAAGTTGTCAGTTAGCTCTTCTTCTTGTACTCTTCCTTCTTTTCCCTTTTACCTTTGCTTGATTCACCAACTAAAAACACCACAAATACATATCTCAATCCTAATTCCAACCTTATAATTCTAACTCTTCATGAACAAAGCAAGAAAAGATGAAGATGAGAAGAAAGCCACTAACTTTTACCTTGATTTTCACCTAAGATTAGCTTGATTCCTTATGCAAAATGATGTGATTAAGGAGATGGAATGGAGAGGAAATGAAAAGAGAAAAATGTAGAGTTAAAACCCTACAAACATGTCCCTCTCCCATCTCTTCTACTCTCCTTTTCATGAAGTGTCTAGTCTTAGACACATGTTTCATCCCATTGGACCATATGTTGATTTTTGGGAAAAAAATTTGCACATTTGGTCCTTCTTCCTCCTTTAGTTTCCACATTGGCATATAAAATCATTAATTGATTTCATTCTATTCCATCTTTCACATATAATTATTCATGTTCATACCTAAATGAAGAAATTACCAATTTACCCCCGTCTTTTAAATTAATTACCATTATTTTCCTTACTATAGTTAGATACACTTAATTCTTTATGTTCACTTATTAATACACTCTATACATATTATAATGCTTCTAGGGTATATATTAGGGCCTTACAAATTTGCACTAAGGAAGTGGAATGACTTGCTATAATGGTGTTATCAAAATCAAAAGAATAAAAAAAAAGGGATTAGATTACGTTTAAAGTAGCTTTAGCTTGTACAATACAAAGAATTTGGCTTTAAATAAATAAAAGAATGTTTAAATCTAAAGCAACTGGTGGAAGAGGAATTATGATCTCTACTACTCTATTCATAAGAAAATGCTGGCACATCATCTTTAATAAATTTGTAGTGTAGCATTATGGAGACTTGAATAAGGGATGCTTGTTGAAGCTAACCAGAGAAGAGTGTTTTTTTAATTTATCTAGGAACTTTCTCTAGATGTGTAATTTATTGTCGGACCCCGAACCCGAAGCCCGACTGGCCCGGGTGGTAGGCCCTGACTGATGGCCCACTCCCGGGACCGCTGGCTGGCTGATAACTTAATCTAATACCTGACACTGGCTATTAACTCACTTTGGTGGTGAGCATGCACTGACTGAAACATTTGTCCCTGACTGCTCTTGATAATTTCAAGAATATCAATCTTTTTAAACCATGTCCGTTAAACGGACATGGGTGTCCGTTAAACGGACATGAACTGAACCTGGGCACTGTTTTACTCAAACCTGTCCGTTAAACGGACTGCTGTGTCCGTTTGACAGACACGAGTGCCAAACATACACTGTTCCTACAGAATCTGTCCGTTAAACGGACTGCTGTGTCCGTTAAACGGACATG
>JAOSBP010000006.1:18690183-18701390 GCA_027563825.1 Erythroxylum mucronatum
TTCTTTAAGATAGTATTTTAATCATAACTTCTTCGTTTCAAGTCCAAATTGAGCGATTCCAATTGCGTTGGAACCGTTAGAACTGAGGGATCAATTTATCAAAAGGCCAACCCCGAATTTATTAAAGTGAATTTTCCTCTATTTGTGGCTAATATATGTGTTTGGTGATGGGCCTCCTAGGCTGTGTGGGTCCGAATGTTGGGCCTCGGAGATGGGGTCCAACAGTATTAGTATGCCGTCAGCATCGTCTTAGTATGACGTTAGCATTGTCTTAGTATGACGTTAGCATCGTCTTAGTTTGACTTCAGCATCGTCTTAGTTTGACCTTTTGCTTCCTTCTTCTGTTCCATTTTAACCCCTTTTAGAGGCCGAATCTCACTTCGAGATCTTCATGAGAGTTGTAGCTCCTGAAGTCTTCTTTCCAACCATTTAAAGAACACCTTAATCCTTAATCCGATATCTGTAGGGAAAGGTATGGCAATTTTCCCAACCTTGTATTATTTGATGACGTCACATTCGTCTTAAAATGATGTGATATTGTCTGTTCTACTTTTGACCCCTTAGATGAAAGAATTTGTCTTCAAGGTCTTCATGAGAGTTGTAGCTCTTTAAGTCTTCTTTCCAACCATCCAAAAAACATCTTAATCCGATATCTTCAAGGAAAGTTATTACAATTTTTCCAACCATATCAATCAATAATATATATATTTGTTATTATTTTTATATAATATATATAATAATCATAATAGCAAAATTCATGCAGTTTGGCAAAGCCAAGGAATTCACATCCCAACTCCACCTTCATCATCTGTAAAAAACATTGAAAGAAAAGTCGGTCAAATAAATGATTCCATATTTAAAGCGAAGCGGATATTTGTTGTAACAATGTTATATATATATATATTTACATTAAAATATGTTTTTTGACACAAATTTTAACGAACCTGAAATTCATATATGCTTCTTATAATTAATGGTTTTTTTCAGGAATTTAAATATGCTTATATTTAGATGTTAAAATTTTGGAAAGCACGTTTACATGTGTATTCATTTTGTTAAATTTTCGACTGTTTTGTGTCAATTGTATTTTTGATTTAACGAATTGTCTCTTTGACATGATTGTGACTTTGCAGGTGAACCTCGAAAATTATGATGATGTTATTTTAGTATACTTCACATGGTTAATAATTTAAAAAATCATAGATGCATTCAAAAACAATTTATACGAAATTAAATATATTGTAATGTCACGTTAGTTGTGTAAGAATTAAATCCCAATAATTTGACTGTAAATGAAGAATTATATAAAATTAATTTAACCATATTATATCAATATGAGGACGATCTTATAAAGCAACACATTGTATTAGTTAAATAATAAGCAACGAACAATCTATAAGTAACGAACCCTACGTGGAAATGAGTCAACTAGTTCACGCGAGATAGTTTCTGAAGCTCAATGTACAATAGGGTTCACAATTTTTGTTGGAAGACCCAAAGGGCGTAAAGTTGTAGTCAACTCGGTTTTACGAATTTTTTGAATAAATGTCTTGACTAACAAGGTATAAGTCTTGTTGTTAGGCATACTATTCCAGAGCATTTGTAAAAGTTCACCTTGAGCTTGAGGTAATGTTGCAAGTAAACTCGTGAACTTCACTTCAACATTTGTGTAAGCTAAGAAACCTTCAAAATATAACCCCCTGCATGATATTATTGACCGAAATAACATGCTCTGTTAGATCATCCCCAGGCATTAAGCGCACGTTAGCCAACCTAATACGCATGTCGCTAATGCGTTTTTTGTGTGCTTCACATCGTATAAGCTTGGGCGTTCGCTTAATAGTAGGCATCTTGTTGGAAAAGAATTTTTCAGGAATCAAAAGAGTATACAGAATAATGAAGTCTTTTTCTCAAACATATAGCCAACTTACCGGCATGTGCAGGAATGAATGAATTTATTTATTTTATCAATAACTTATTAAACTTATTAAATAATACTTTTAATGTTTCATGAATTAGGAATTAATCCGTAATTTATCTAAATGATAAGATATGGAAAAATAAAGAACATACTAATTATCATATCAATAAAAAAATATGCAATGAATAAGTAGAACAGAATATTATATAATAATAAATATGAATTTTTTTAAAATTAGTAATTAAATTATAAATATTTTAAATTTGTAACGGATCTTTTATTATGAAGGTTTAAATATGTTATATTAAAATTATATAAGTTAGAATATAATAAATGAATTAGTAAAATTAGTAAGTAAAAATTTGGGATGGAAAATTTAAAAATTAAGGAAATATATAGCGTAATATGTCTTATAAATGTAAAAAGATAAAATTTGATTGGTTATATAAAGTGTAGGCTTAAAAATGGAACTGAAAGATGAAAATATCAACGGATGGTCGAATTTTTCTATTTTACAAAACAGGATTATAATAAGCGAAAAATGAAGATAGCATAATAAGAAAAGGTGGCATATTAACATAATATAATTCAGCTACACAATATAATTACAAGAATCTAAAATTTGTTATTTTATGACATGAACATGAGAATAAGAGGTAAAATGGTCTATACCGATATAAAAATGAGAGATATTTAAAAAACATAACAAAAAGGGAGTGAAAGAATAAGTTACCAATATCAACGGTGTGTTTTTGAGTTTCCAGAAGTAGGAAATGTTGTGTGGGTATTTTTGAACTGGAACACCAAAGCCGATCTATTTATGTTTAAGAATAGATGAAAGAAGTTAAACTTGGATGAAGAAGTTGTTTGATTCTTTAGGTTTTATATCATTTGAGTGTCAGGTTAGAGAAGTTAATGTAAACAGTAAAACAGATAGGGCGTCAATGAATGGTTTCTGAAACTAAATAATTAGGACAAGACAATAAAATAGTGCGGTTCATTGAACATTTTTTTATTGGTGTTAAGTATATTGTAATTAATACTAATTAGTAGTATATATATATATATATTTGTTAACATATTTTTAAATATATATATATAATGATAATATAATATGTTATATATATATTTATAAATATATATATACAGAAAAAGAATGGCAAATTAAGAATTCACCCTCCTGCATTTGCACGAGGGTGACTTTGGTATTCTTATACTTATATATATATATATATATATATAAACAACTTCTTTAGGTTTTATATCATCTGAGTGTTAGGTTAGAGAAGTTAATGTAAACAGTAAAACAGATAGGGAGTTAATGAATCATTTCTGAAACTAATTGGTGTTAAGTATGTTATAATTAATACTAATTAGTAATATATATATTTGTTAACATATATATATATATAATGATAATATAATATGTTATATATATATATACATATATATATATAATTATTATTTTTATTATATATATATATATATATATATACAGAAAAAGAATGGCAAATTGAGAAGTCACCCTCCTACATTTGCACGAGGGTGACTTTGGTATTTTTATAATATAATATGTTATGTATATATATATATATAGTTATTTTTGTTATTATATATATGTATAATATATATATATATATAATTACAAATATATATATTACTCATTAGTATTAATTATAATATATTTAACAACAATTCTTCATCAGTTACACAGTGCCTTAATAAAAGATTTAGCCATATTGAAAATAGTTCGTGGTCACAAACAAATATGCCAATCAACAATATTGAATGTACACCGCAATCGTATGCACAATCAGATGCAGACGATCATCACAACAACAAAAAAGCCAATTTTTCATGAACTTTTCGCACTTTGTCTTATTTTTGCTTCTCCGCTTCGTCTTACACCACGCAATCCATCTCATTCGTCCATTTCATCTAATGGTTGGTATCCGCGCTTCGTCTTATTTTTGTCTCCACCCTTTGTCTTATTTTTGCTTCTTCTCTTCGTCTTACTTTTGTCTCCGCTCTTCGTCTTATTTTTGTTTCTTTGTCTCCGCGCTTCGTCTTATTTTTGCTTCTCCGCTTCGTCTTTTTTTTCTCTTTGCACTTGGTCTTACTTTTGTCTCTGCGCTTCGTCTTATTTTTGCTTCTCCGCTTCGTCTTACTTTTGTCTTTCCACTTCGTCTTACTTTTGTTTGCGCACTTCATCTTAGTTTGTATATATACATAATATATAGTTTTGTGCTTCAGTATATTACTTATTATTAATATACTGAAATTTTTTTATTCAATTTGTTACTCTTATTAATTTAATTAATATATGAATTGATATCAATCAATAATATATATATTTGTGATTATTTTTATATAATATATATAATAATCATAATAAGAAAATTCATGCAGTTTGACAGAGCCAAGGAATTCACATCCCAACTCCACCTTCATCATCTGCATCTTCTGCATCGCCATCAGAAAATTCATGCAGTTTGTTTCTTCCGTTTCGTTATTTTATTTTGTAATCTTTTTTGTTATTATTCGACGCTATTAATTTTCTAGGCCCTTATTGAATTACACTATTACTTTGCAACCCTTACTTTTGTCATTAATTTACATATAGAAGATAACCATTTCCCCCCCATATCAATTTTGCATTGTTAACCAATTAATTCCGCCGTGTAGTTGTCTTATCTTACTGTTTAAATTAACTGTTGTAACCTAACAGTCACTCCATATAAAATCTTAAAAAACAATCCATTTTACCTCTTATTTTCGTGTATAATAATCTTTTCTTGCCTGAACTAGAATGAAAACTAGAGCTAGAACTGCAACTCAAAAAATTCGTCAAAGCTAAACATAACAAGACTGTGTGTTCACGATTTTGCCTTGGAGAAGAACGCTGACAGCTTCGTCTTACTTTTGTCTCCGCTCTTCGTCTTATTTTTGTCTTTGCACTTAGTCTTATTTTTGTCTCCCCTCTTCGTCTTATTTTTATCTTTACACTTCGTCTTATTTTTGTCTTTACACTTCGTCTTATTTTTGCTTCCGCGCTTCGTCTTATTTTTGCTTCTCCGCTTCGTCTTACTTTTTTCTTTACGCTTCGTCTTACTTTTGTCTCCGCACTTTGTCTTAGTTTGACTTCTGCTTTCGCTTCGTCTTAGTTTGACTTCTACTTCCGTCTCTTTTTGGCTTCCCCTGCTTCGTCTTAATTTCCTTTAGCCTTACTAAAACGGTTCATCAGTTTGTAATATTATTATTATTTGATTTTCATCAAAATTATTAATCATTAAGTCATTTTGACTTAATAATCTTCCCCTTTTTGATGATGACAGATAATCGTATTTAGAAAGATACTATTATTAATAAGACGATGTACAATTGAAAAAATTGTAAACAATTGTAATCTCTTTCTTCTATACATTTCTCTTCTTCTTCTTCTACTGTTCTTCTCATCTCTTCTCATCTCTTACCTTTCTTTCCTTTCTCCCCCTATCTTTCTTATTTTCGCCTTTCTCCCCCTATTGGTTGTTGATCAAAAAAATCATGACTGAAGATGTTTCATAACTTCAGAAAACATTTCCTTCATTTCAGTGAGGAGTGACTTGAGGTCTTATCATATATACTCCACTTTCTTCATTTCAGTGCGGAGTGACTTAAGGTCTTGTCGTATATACTCCACTTTCTTATACAAGTCACTCACTGAAGCACGCACATCATCAACCTTATCTTCAATGTCTTCGACTAAGGGATCATTATGCTTCTGTTGTACTACTTCAAAAACAATAGCAGTAGTATATGCGTCTGAAGATATGACATCTGATCCAGTGATTGTAAAGGCAAGAGGTTTGAAAGATAAGTTTGGGTCCGGAAGATCAAGGTCATCAGGGCTCGGTAGTCTTGAGACTTGTCTTCCAAATAGATGCAGTACCTCTGTAAATGAAGACACAGAACTCAAGGGTCTAATATGCATGATGAGGTGCATAAGAGTCTCCATATTGTAACTGATATCTCCAATCCTGATGGATCTGTACTGCCCCTCTATGATTCTTCCAACTACCTCAGAAGTTTCCTCAGTGGTTTGATGACCACAATTACTTCCTGATGCCTTTGAAATGTAATGGGAAACATAGGTTCCTTTTTGCTAAGCTCCATAGCATGCCTCATCTATGTTTCTCACATCATCTACAATCTGATCTTCCGTCAAATCACCCGTCATCCCTTCAGGGAACATTTTCTTCTTCCATTTTTCCATATTGCGAACAATGTAAGGTCTTGGTTGAATGTCAGGCATAATCTTGATCACAGTTTTCTTTGTGATTGGTAAGATAGTGTACTTTTTCCTTGTCATCTGCGTGGGGTATGGTTTGGTTCCCTCATCCCATAGAAAACCATACATACTTATCTCATCATCATTCAATAGATGCATTGTACTCCTATTTACCAAGATTGGTTGAAATTATACCTTGACTGACCTTTTCGGGGTTTCTCTAATAATTATAGAGCTGGTACTCCTGACAGGTTGAGCTTCTTCAATAATCTTCATTTTTAAATCCTGTTTTCTCAATGGCTGAGAAGGATTGACCTGTGCTGCGCTGTGTTCAACTCGCCTTTTCTTCTGTTGAACAATGGTGGGAGTGCTCTTCTTCTCACTTGTTTTAGCCACTTTTGCTGAATCTTCCTTCAAAATTGAGACTGAAAACCTGGTTGCCTCCGGTCCTCTCGTCTCAGAGTCTCCACCGTGAGTCAACTCTTTTCCTTTCTTTTCCTCTGGTTGACGTAGGGTTCGTACTCTAGGCGACCTTTTCGCCTGCTTGGGTAGCAGTTTTGCCCCCTTTCTCTTCAGCATCACTTGGGTCTCTGTCTTTTGAGAATTTGATTTTCTTATGGGTGTTCCTTCTTCAGCACGCTCCCCCTCAATCCTTGCTATCGTCTCAGAATCTGTTTCTTCTCTTTCCAGATTCTTTAAGCCCATTATACTAATAGTTGTAGCATTGATGGTGCTTCTGATATTCAACTTCATCCTGTTTCCTCTCTCCAGGAGAACTTCAGAATCTTTGAAGATTCTTGTCAGCATCATCGCATATGGTAGGCTGGTCCGGTCTTTCTTCAACTTTATTATATAATGGAAGATAAGATATGGAAGATCTATCGACTGGCGATTGAGTAGATGAAATAAACATTGCTCATCTAACGTCGTCACAAGATTTCTTGATCCTGTTCTTTGTAGAACGCAATGACAGAGAATTGAGTGTAGAATCCTAGCCTTCGGCACAAGACTTGAGGCCTTCTTCTCCTTTGGGTTATTACTTCCATATAGTTGTCGGTTAACCTGAATCTCCTCCATACTAGCTCAAGTCATCCATTTAGCCTTGTGAGCAAGCTTTACTCCTACACATAGACACTCAGTAGCCTTCTCGATTCCTTTCATGGTGATGATGATCGACAATCAGTCTACAACTGACACTAGAGTATTTTTCTCAATTGTCTCAACGTTCTTCCAGAAATCGTATACCTCATTCGCGTAGACGGCCTCATTTATCTGAAAGAAATTCTTCCATTCGGCTGCTACAATCACCAGTTCGATATCCATCTGGTTCTCCTTCAAGGACTCGAAATCAACAAGTCTTCCATTAGTCATCGATTGGTCCATTTGTTTCTACGGTTAATAAAGAATTGAATGCACAAATGCATTTCTCAAAGAGGTTAAGTTGTTTTCTGAAGTTGACACTGAGAGAAAGGGAAGGTTTGATATCCAAACAGAGTAATGAAAAGTTTTTGTTGAGAGTTCTTCAAAAGTCGATGCCAAGGAATGTGAAGAGAGTTCCAGAGTAGGTGGTATTCTCAAGGCTTTGAGATGGTTTCCCTCCAAAACTTTACTATGGCAGAAGTTACCAGCTGTAACTACTGTTATTGTTACCGTTAACTCCATCGACTTTTTATCTTCTACAATAAGAAAACCATTTGGGTCATGATGTGTCAGACGGTTAATCACTCGGCATAACCATGTTGACATTTCGTCTGATTTCTCTGAATCTTTCCTCACTCAATGCCTTAGTCAAGATGTTTGCCCATTGATAATTCGTCTTAACAAAGTGTAGAGTTATGATCTTCCTCTAAATGTAGTCTCGTAGAAAATGGTGTCTAACTTCGATATAATTAATAATTATCTTGTTTCTTTAATAATAATAAATGTAATTAATAAAATTAATAAATTCAATAATGAAAATATTTTACTTCGTCTTAGTTTCCACTTCGTCTTAGTATCCCCTTGGTCTTAGTTTCCATTTTGTCTTACTTTTGTCTCCACACTTCGTCTTATATTTGTCTCCGCACTTCGTCTTATTATTGCTTCTTCTCTTCGTCTTACTTTTGTCTCCGCGCTTCGTCTTATTTTCTGGTTTGCACTTCCTCTTACTTTTGTCTCCACGCTTCCTCTTATTTTTGCTTCTCCGCTTCGTCTTGCTTTTGTCTTTGCACTTGGTCTTACTCTTGTCTTCGTGCTTCATCTTAGTTTGACTTCTGCTTCCGTCTCACTTTGGCTTTCGTTGCTTCCTTTCATTTTCGCTTCCGCTGCTTCGTGTTAGTTTTCTTCAGTCTTACCAAAATGGTTCATCACTTATTAATATTATTATTTTCTTCATCAAAATTATTAATCGTAAAGTCACTTTGACAGTAAAACACAGGTTTTCATGGTTGAAAATCAGAAAGAAACACAACAACAGTTGAATTTCATTAATCATCAACTAAATTGAGTAAATCAGCGAGTGGACCAAATATCCGACAGTGTGACTTACCTAAGTGACAAAATGCACAAGGCTTGCGAGACGCAAGGACTCAATGTGCGATCACCAACCCCACCGCCTTCAGGATCTCGACAAGATTCGTGAATGGTGCAAATAAAAGATTTGTATATGTAGATGTGAGAAACCCTAAGTACACTTATGATTAATTACCAACTTCTTAATATCAAATTGATTATTGTTATTATTTTTAGTTTTATACTTACTTTTAAATAAACCCAACTCTAATTCTTGTCATGGCTATTAATTATCACTTCTAATATTAATAAAGAATTTAATAATACTACTGATAATAATAAATTTCAAAAACACTCTGCAATAAATTTAATAATAATCACAGAAAATTTTATAGTTGAATTTAATTGTTATTATAATAATGAAAAATAAAGTAATTAATATTTTTGCCAATTATAATAATGATAATAATAATAATAATTATAATAATTACAATAATAATAGTAATTATTACTATTATAATAATGTTAAATACTGCCAATGAGATACTCTACAATAAATTTAATAATAATCATAGGAAATTTTATGGTTAAATATAACTGTTATTATAATCATGGATATTAAATTTATTAATATTTTTGCCAATTATAATAATGATAATAATAACTATAATAATAATAATAATAATAATAATAATAATAATAATAATAATAATAATAATAATAATGTAAAATACTGCCATTGAGATATTGGAGACAGAAGCAAACATGAAAAGAATTAGAGAAGAAGAGGACTAGAACATAAATTGACGTTTCTATTCGTTGGTGATAGATTTCTCGTGACCACCAAAAGTTTTTACCTGTCACATTATATTTAATGAACTCAACCTAAACATCCTTTCTAAAATTTTTCCTATATTTAAATCATCAAAATCCTTCAAAATAATTTCTATTCTTATTTTATCTGATCATAATAAATACATTATAATTCGATAGGACAATTCATTATAACAAAATAAGCATTCACACAAAACAATAGAAAAATTTTCAATTGAATTCAATCTATTCATTATTACATAATTAAATAATTATTAATATATTAATTCAAATGAATTAAAAATGGCATAGACTACATTACCTAATTATTAACAGTTAAACCAAAATTTGCTAATTTGTCAGTTAATTCTCTCCGCGACACCGGATGATCAATACAATTGTTTTTCTTTTATCCTTTTTCCGATACCAACAACTTAATATATTCGATTTCATGCACGGACCTATTCTTACCATATCTTTACTTCAGAGATTAGATACTTTACATATGCAGTTCTCTTTACCCTATTTAATGTAGCAGTAATCATTCTTGCCTTTTTTTTCCACCCGTTTATCAATCAATCACCCTACCGCCATTTCTTTGTGATTAAAATAACTTACATCGAAATTTTAGCCTTGACATGCGCTCCACTAATATCTTGATGTTTTAACTTTTAACCTTTCTCCTCTCACTTAACCCTAATTTCTCCTTCCAAACTTTACTTCTCTCAACTATCCTCTTGTTTTACCTTCTTCTTGTTTAACCTAAATAGATCAGATCCTCCATTCCAGAAACAAGGAAACACTCAAAGTTGCGTCTTCTATTTCAACAAACAAACAACAACTGTTCATATCAGTGAGCCATTATTTTGTCACGTTATTTCCTTTCTCCAGCATTTCACCTCATCTACACAAGCAATAAATACAGGTAATAAATACAATTGTTCAAAGCTAATAAAAAACTATCAAATTTAAACGTTATTCAATTATTACTTTTTTAATTGATAGAATAATACGCTTCATTTTACTTTTTGTAAATATTGTTTCCTTTTTTCCATTAAATTTTTTTCCTGATCTTATTATTCTGACTGCATTCATACTTCATTTTTTAAAGGTTTCGTGCTTATTCTCTGCTGCATTCTTCCACTACTAAGGTATGTATACTTATGTTAAATAAACATATTGTATAATATTCTGGTATACTTGTTCATCAGGTATTATTTCTCGTCTATATCATAATTAATTTCTTGTTAAAATTTGCGTATTTGATGACTTGCATGTCTAAATTTACCTTATTTTTTATGCTCAGTTCTCTCAACCCTATATTTATCTTGCGCTAGATTCGGCCGATATTATTTTCGAAACTTAAAATTTTATTTCCTTATTTGTTAAATGCTTAACAATTATGTTTGTTAGACATATAGTTTGTTACATATTTTTTAAAATGTATTCCTTACGTTTTTTTATCCAGTGTGTACTTATTACATCATTTCCTTTATTTATTCGCATATCAAAATATTACCACTTCATTATGGAATCTTTATTAAATTTATCCTTTGTTACATCTATTGTGTGAGAAGTTTTTGTTACAGTCAACACTCATAAATATAACCTTTATTTTTTTAACATGTCTACTCTTATATGATTTATAATATATATTCAATTATATTCCATATATATCTATATATATATATGTATATATTTAACAAATGTTAT
>JAOSBP010000006.1:18723264-18735427 GCA_027563825.1 Erythroxylum mucronatum
TAGCTTCTAATTCATCATTTACCAATCATCAATCAATCAAAGAAGCAACATACCCATATAGTCAAAGCACAACTTCAAGCAATTGATGCACAAGATGTCACAATTATGCATTTAACTAACATAAAACATAAGACTCCAAGCTTACCTAATTAATCTTCAAATCTTCCAATTGTCACCAACTTCCTAATTTCTCTTCCCATATATGCTCATCATCTTTGAGACTTAGGTTAGTATTTTCTTTGTGAACAAGGAGGAGAAAGCACAAATCATAGGAGGGGTTTTTGTGTAGTAAAGATGAGTAGCAATTTTAGCTAAAAAAGGGAGAAAATCAATGAAGAAGAAGAAGGTGGGAGGTTTCAGTTGAGAAGAAAATAAGTAACATTCTCACAAGCACAACTCACTCTTTCAACACCAAGAAGAGTCGTGAATGAAGGGAAAAAGACAAGGACATTAAATGATTTAAGACACTTGTCACTTAAGAAGAAGAAGACAAAATCAATTAATAACCTTTAATAAAAGAACCCTAATAAAATTAAATCTTTAATCCATCTAATTCCAATGGCTCCAATTACAATCCCAAAATCATTTACTTCAATATCCAGTGCAATTGGACATAAATTTTCAGTACCGGAACTCAATCGGTCCGCCGCCTGGCGATTTGTTCGGTCTGGAAATTTTTCCCGAAAAATTCCAGAAAAGATTCTAAACTTCCCCAAAAATGTAAAACACACAAAAAATCACTCCAATTAATTTTTCAAGCACAAATACCACATTTTTCACAACAAAATCACATTTAGGCACATATACCGAGAGATGTCATGAATGCATGTACAATTATTTTCATGTGCAAATTTTACTATTCACGTGTAAGGGTATGCATGAATATTTCGAAACAATCCTAAACACTCTCAGCCCTTTCCAAATTACTATTCTATCCTTTCCATCGGGGGTGGGATGTTACAGTAATGATACACAATTATTACATATTCTTTTCGACTCTATGAAACCTGAAATTTCAGTTATATTCTCTCATTTTAGTACTTGTAAGCAAGCTTGGGACTATGCTAAGTTTCATTGCTTTAGTAATATGCTTCGCATATATGATATTTTTGTTGAGTTATTTCAGTCCAAACAGGAGGGAAGTTTGATTGAATACTTTGGAAAAGTGAAACATGCATTTGAGGAGTTGGGTTCTTTACTACCGACCACGTCTAATATTAAGGAGATGCAGATTTAAAGAAAGCAGTTAGTGACTATGACGTTTTTAGCTGGATTGAAACCTAAATTTAAGCATGTGCGATCCAAAATCTTAGGAGGGGTAAATTTTCCATCCTTAGTTGAAATATATTCCAGACTCTCTTGCTTTATGACTGCGGCAAATCCACCAAAGAATAACTCTGATAGGTCAGCACTTGCATCACAATCTTATTCATAAGTCAGAGGAAGCCATGGGGGAAGTCAAGGAGGACTTGAAGGTCATGGTAGTCGTGGTGGTCGAGGAGGATGTGGCAGAGGCTCTCGACTCCATTGCATACATTGTGATAGAGGCGGATATGATGAAAAGTCTTGTTGAGATAAATATCCCCATTTGCGAGTTGCTTATATTGCATATCTTGAAGAACATTCTTTGGCTACAACTTCACAACCGTCTGTTACTTTATCTCAGGATGAGTATACTAAGTTTTGCAGTTTAAGTCAACTTAGTAGGCATCGTCTTCATCTATGGCATCTGTGGCTCATCAAGGTAACACAACTGCCTTTTATTTAGCTATCCCTAAAAAATAATCATGCGTAATAGATCCTGGTCCCACTGATCATATTTCAAGTAAAATAACCGATTTTGATCATATTGTTCCTTTACTTGTCTCTCATAATGATAAACTTACTATTGTTGGTGGATTTATTGCCACCATTAAAGGTGTTAGACCCTCTGATCCTTGTCCTTCTCTCACATTACCCTTTACATTATTTGTACCAAACTTTCCTTTCAATCTTATGTCTGTGAGCAAATTGACTAAACAAATAAATTGTTCTATATGTTTCTACCCTGATAATGTCATTATTCAGGATTTGAAGACCAAGCTGACGATTGGAGAAGAGCGTGAATTGAATGGAATGTACTATTTTGACAAGTTGCAATCGTCCATTGCATCCCCAGTGTTGGTCTCTCCTATTGATATCCATAGTCGATTGGGTCATCTATCATTGGAAAATCTCAAGAAAGTGATGTCAGGGTTAGATTATATTTCCAATTTAAATTGTGAGTCGTGTCAGGTAAGAAAATATTGTCGTACTTCATTTTTTCCTCGAGTCAATAAAAGAGTTGAAAAATCCTTTATGTTGATCCACACAGATATTTGGGGTCTGAGTTGTGTCAAGTCCAAGTTGGAATTTTGGTGTTCTGTAATTTTTGTTGATGATTTCTCTCGAATAATTTGATTATATCTAATGCAAGATCGTTCAAAACTATTCTCTATATTTTGTTCTTTCTATATCGAAATTCAAAATCAGTTTAATACCCAAATCAATATTCTTCGTAGTGATAATGCTAAAGAATATTTATCTGGCTCATTCTCCAACTACTTGAAACAACAAGGTATTCAACATTAACCTTCCTACCCACACTCTCCTTAACAAAATGGGATAACTGAGCAAAAAATCCAACATATTGTTGAAACCGCTCGTACCATGTTAATCCACATGAATGTACCCAAAAGTTTCTAGAGAGATGTTGTACTCACTACATGTTTTCTTATTAATTGAATGTCATCTTCTGTGTTAAAGGGTAAAACTCCATTCTCAATTCTCTTTCCCTATCAAGATCCTTTTTCCATTAACCCTCGAGTATTCAAATGTGTTTGTTTTGCTCATCAGCTTCAGCCTAACATGGATAAATTAGATCCAAAAACTATAAAGTGTTTTTTTTTCTCGGTACTATCATTTGCAAAAAAAGGTATAAATGTTTTAGCCCCTCGTTGAATTGTTTCTTTGTGTCTATTCTCTACTGACACTGATGAGTGTCTACCAATTCCTTTTGTTCCTTACCAAACAACTCCCAATTATGTTGCTCCTGATAATAATCCTACTCCTTTAGAACGTCTATCTCATCCTAATTTGCAGGTTTATGCTCAAAACACTCATCCTAAAGTACAACCAGACAATTCATGGTTGTCACCATTGTCTTCCTCATCTTCAACTCCATCATATGATGATCATGATTGGTCCATTGCTATCCGTAAAGGAAGAAGGTCTTGTACATCTCACCCCATTTCAAACTTTGTTTCTTATAATTCATTATCCCCATCATATGTTGCTTTTGTATCCACTTTTTCTTTTATACTTGTACCTAAGTTTGTTTTAGAAGCTTTGGATTATCATGGATGGAAACATGCCATGGAAGAAGAGATGTTGGCTTTGTAAGCTAATAATACATAGGACTTAGTTCCTCTTACACATGGACAGACAATTATGGGTTATCGTTAGGTGTTCAATGTTAAGGTTGATTCTGATGGCATGATTAATCGTCTAAAAACTTATTTGGTAGCTAAAGGTTATACACAGGTTCATGGTATAGATTATACTGAAACCTTTTTTCCTGTAGCTAAATTGACATTCGTTTGTGTTTTCATTGCATTGGCAGCCACCCATGATTGGCCTCTTCATCAACTAGATGTAAAAAATGTTTTCCTTCATGGTGATCTTCAAGAGACTATTTTTATGGAGCAACCACTAGGGTTTGTTGCTCAGGGAGAGACTAACCTATTATGTCGCCTTAACAAATCTTTGTATGGTCTAAAACAGTCACTGAAAGTTTGGTTTGAGTGCTTTAGTATAGTGGTTATGGAGTTTGGTCTATATCGATGTAGTGTTGATCACTCTGTGTTTTATTGTCACTCTGAGGATGTAAATTCTTTCGATTGTTTATATTGATGACATTGTTATTATTGGAATGATAAAGTAGGAATCTAAACTTTAAAGCCATTCCAATAGACTAAATTTCAAACAAAGGATCTTGATTTACTAAAATATTTTTTAGTTATCGAGATATCAAGGTCGAAAATAGGGATTTGTCTATCTTAAAGAAAGTACATCCTTGATCTTCTAGAGGAAACGGGTCTATTGGGAACAAAACTAGTTGATAGCCCTATGGAACCAAATGTCAAACTTAATGTTGATAAAGGAGAGCAGTTGGAAGATCTAGGTAAGTATCGAAGACTTGTTGGTAAACTGAATTATTTGACTGTTACTCATCCAAATATTTCGTTTGCTATAAGAGTGGTGAGTCAGTTTATGGGATCTCCGCGAACTAGTTATTGGGATGCAGATGTTAGAATCATGAGATATTTGAAAGGCTCTCCAGGGCAAGATCTTCTTTACCAGAATCATGGACACATTTAGATTCAAGGGTATAAAGATGCAAATTGGGCAGGCTCTTATGACCGACATTCTACTTTTGGCTATTGTGTATTTTTTTGGTGAAAACATGATGTCATGGAAAAGTAAAAAATAGCCAGTTGTTGCACGTTCTAGTGCTAAGTCTAAGTACATGGCTATGGCGTATACATATGAGTTAATTTGGTTGAAGCATCTTCTTGGGGAACTTGGTTTTGAGCACTCCACTCCAATGAAGTTGATGTGTGACAATCAAGTAGCCATTCATATTGCCTCGAATTTAGTATTTCATGAGAAAACCAAACATATTGAAGTGGATTGTCACTTCGATTGTGAAAAGCTTCAAGAAGGATTTATTGAGAAACCATATGTTAAGTCAGAAGATCAACTTGTTGACTTACTCATCAAAGCATTAGGGGGGTCTCAGTTGAAACCTATATATAACAAGCTCGAAGCTTATAATATGTATGCTCCAACTTGAGGGGGAGTGTTATGAAGTATCTGTATTAGGTAGATATATATATCTTAGGAAGCGTATGATCTCCCTCTCTATTATGTGATTTCCTCTTTATTCCTAAGATCCTTTCCTTATGTAATTACCTTTATATAAAGGATACAAGGGTCTTAAGTTATTATAAAGGATACAAGGGTCTTTTGTTTTTATGTGTGTGTGTGGGGCCATGAGTGTGTGTGTGTATGTGTTAAGCCAAATACAAAAGATCCTATTGTATCTATTTTATTTTTTTATTTCAGATAAATACAAACTTAGTTAAGCAAACAATATCTTAAATACCAAAATAAATAAATAAATAACTCAAAATTTGTTCTATTGTTGTCTTAAATCCGTGATGAATTATACAAATCTATTGAATTGCTATACTCTTTTACATCCTTAGTTTTAGATCATGGGTAGAGCCAAGTGTCACAACTTCTTCTACCTATGTTGTATAATGTCCTTTTTCTTTCATTTCGTATTGGAATATAAACTTATTAATAGACGAAATGTTTAAAAAAAGTTATTCATATACTTAGGAATATTCCTAGAAGAGAATAAATATTCTTTTCTCAATGCAAATTTGACACAACATGACAAATGTATATTCCATTTAAGTTCTAAAACTAGAAAGAATGATATTTAATGAAAATTAAAATTGTAATATTGATTAAAAAGTTAGAAAGTTGTGAACTTATGGTTGAATCATGTAATCACACAAAAAATAGATACGGTTGGCTATGATTGAATTATGTAATAACACTCTATGAGTTATAGTCATGATTGAATTCCATAGTCACATAAAATAAGTTGTAGTTGTAAGTTATCGTTGAATTATATTATTATAAAAAATGAGTTATAATTGTGAGTTTATAGTTGAATTATGTAATCACACAAAATAGGTTATAATTGTGAAAGTGCAACAATCATTTATATAAGTTAGTGAAGTTCGGTTGCATTTCTATACCATGTGAATTTTGAGAAGTTATTGTTGTCTATTTCTTCTTGTTATTTTATATAAAAAAATTCAATATTTTTCATGTTATCGGTTGTTGGTAATGATGATTCTTAGACTATTGACTTTAAATATAAGATGTATGTATATTTTTAAAGTTCAAGTTGTGTGTATGCTTTTAGAATCTATAATGTACATTTGTATTTGTTTTGAGTGGAGTGATACACATTGTTTTGATAATAGTTGATAATAAATTTATTAATTTAATTTTGACACATATCTTTATTTATTTTACAAATAAATGAAGGAAAGTTCAAGTACTCCTAATAATTTAGTCTCTTCAGTTTTAGGAATATTTTATGATCTAGCTTGGGTTCATGTTAGATTGGTTCTTAGAATGAAGACCTATACCATTTGTTTGTATTGTGACAAGAATTTGATAGGTAGGAGAATCACCAGATCAAAGAAGCATTTAGTTAAGGTCAAAGGTGATATGGAATCTTATAAAAAAGTAAGTCATAAGGTGAAGCAATAAATGACGACTTTTCCTAAAAAATATCAGCATGAGAAAAATAGAAAACAAAGATTGAACTATCAAATTGGTAGTTAAAATTCTTTTGTTGGTGGTCTGAATGATAGTGAGGATGTTGAAGGTTACAGTATTTCCGCTCAACAGGAAGAGAATGTTGCACCCCATGTTAAGAATAAAAGAAGACATGTATCTAATTTTTTGCACTATGAACAACTCATAGAGCTTAGTTTTCAATTTGTAGTGACTTACAATATAAAGAAACAACTTATAATTTGGAAATGACAATAATTAGATAATGGTATGATTTAGATATAGCATTGAACATTGTCTATTCTTATTATTATCAACCTATAGTGGATATTATTGCCTCTTACAAAGCTCCTTCAATTAATCACTAAGTAAACTTTTGAGCAGCTCTATTTATGAAATAAATAGTTATGTGAATGAAAGAAGAATGACTTAGGCAACTTATGGGTGTTCAATCATTTGTGATGATTAGACAAATAGATGATAGTAGCCTATTATTAATTTTTTAGTTTATTCAGCAATAGGGACAATATTATTGAAGCCTATTCATGCATATGACTATGTTAGGAATATTGATGTAGGTTTTAGATAGTTAATAAAGTTGTAAATGAAGTTGGACTAGAAAATATTGTTCAATTCATTACTGACAATGATTCTGCTTATCAAGCAGCTAAAAGAATATTGCAAAGCAAGTATAATTATTTTTATTGGACTCTTTATGCTACACAGTCCATTGATTTGATGTTGGAAAGTACATATGATGCTAAATATTTTCCTATTATTGATGAGACTGTATAAAAAGAACAAAAAAGTTACCAAGTTCACTTACAATCATACATGAATCCTGAATTTAATGAGAAAGAATTTCATCAATGGTAGGATTTTATATCATTCTACTATTACAAGATTTACAACTAATTTCTTATCACTTAAGTATTTTATTATGATGAATAAGGAGTTGAGACAAATATTTACAAGTAATAAATGAGTTACACCTCAACATGCTAGGTTTATTATTGGATTGGAGGTTTCTATAATCATACTTGAAGATGATAAATTTTGGTCTTAATGTCAATTTGTCATATAAGTTTGTGAGCCTTTGATTAGAGTACTTTGTCTGGCTGACAATGATGAGAAGACAATAATGAGTTATTTTATGAAGCATAGAGAAGGTGAAGGAAGCAATCAAAGTCAATTTAAAAAATAAGTCTTTTTTGTACATATATGATCTTGTAATCATTAATGAGAGATGAGAAATAGAATTTTACCCTTTTTTGTTTGCAACTGGGGCATTTTTGAATCATATTATCTATTTCAGACTAAGTTTTACAAAAAAAGCTAAAGTTAATAGGAGAATGCTATTAAATATTATAACAATTGTTACCCATGGGATGCTGCAAGATCTCATAAGCTCATAAATGGAGATTTATAAGGATGCTTTTGGTGATTTTAGAATGTTCATTACTAATCTTCAAATAAACAAACTTAATTCAAGTATATATTTTTTCACTTTTGTTATTTTTTGAAAAGTAAACAATTTATTTTGTCTATAATGTTACTTTTGTTATCTTGTAATACTTGGTGGAACCAATTCGAAAGTCAGTATTCTAGAAGTGCAAAAGTTTACAATTCAAGTTCCTGAGTCAATAGAACATAAAAAATTGAATGACTTAGATATTTATTTTATACAATTTAAAGCTTTAGAAAAAGAATGTTAATATTATTATTATTATTCAGTTGAATATAATTTCTTGTAATTTATAAATAATTTAATTTTATTTGTTTACTATAACTTTTAATAGAACAAGTGGTTCTATAGATCCAATTTGTATTGACCATATTGACCTTTTGGCTAATTATGTTTTAGAGGAACCAAATTTGATAAATGAAAATGATTTGAAAAATAATCTTGAATATAAAAGTATTGACAATATCATATTTAATAGAATAAAATGATAGACTTCCAAGACACAACAGTCAATCAATTCGAGCTTGGCCGTTGGATCGAGTTAATTTTGCCATCCTTAACACAAATTTATGCATTCCATGACTATAAGAACTACTAAGCCATATGCATGATAATGGCCAGAATACTTTGACCTTTATCTGCAATCTCATTGAGAGCTTCAACTGCAATTGGCACTCCAGAACTGACAAAAGTCAGTGGGAGTAATTGTCATGCTTGTTAAGATGTTTAAGCGACCTCATCAGTACATAAAATATCTCTTCGCTGGTAAAAGTTTCGTTATAAAAGCCAATTGTAGAACCCAAGATATACATAGATAATATAAGAAATTCAGTGTATATAGGTTCTTTACAGTTCTGGGGAAACTGACAGATTGTTCTATTTACGTAGGAACCATAAGCAAAGACCCCCTTAAACATAAGGGGAGCAACAAACAAGAATTACGAGACCCCCCAATCATTATATGAGCTATGATGAGGAAACATATTGTTTTAGAAGCAGCACGCCTCCAACACGCAACAGCAACAAAGTGCAGCCAAACTGCCCATAGAAATATGTCATTCCAACATCAATAGTTTCAAACACAATAGGTGCACACCTATACTTAAAACATCAATTCTCACCATTCATTTTCTTTTAATAAATTAGACATATAATTGCACAACTTTCTTGTTTAAGCAAATTCTAGAAGCACATGGACCTCTAAAGACACCACTCCAACAACTTCTGGAAGTAAAAAGGCACAAGGACAGGTGCACCAGTTAGAGTAACAAAATCAGAATACAAAACCACCGTACAACTACTGTTACAAAATGCTCTAGGTTCTTCTAATTATTGGGTAGTATGCTAATCATTTGCAACCCCTCAAACAGTAATGAAACAAAAGCAGGAATAACAAAAGCTAAAATGATAAACACTTCTAACTCAAGAAAGCTCACTTTCATTTCACAGTATGGATCCCCACTACCTAAGCAGTTAAATACATCAAAAGAACCAAAAGGACACTCGTTGCTATAAGATAAATTTATAGGACCTGCAATCATCTCGATCTAATTCAATATGATCTTTTTAATGGTCTATCACTTAAAAATTATGCATCTCACTCTAGACTAGAGAAATACAGGAGGATGAAAAGAGATTAAATCATAAATAAAAACAGAAAAGCACAAATTTGGCCCTTCTACTTCAGTCTACTTCAAATTTTGTTCTTTAAATCCTTTTGTAAACTATAACTTTTCAATGTAGTCCTTTTTCTGAATATTGGGATTGGACATCAATATAGCAAACATGAACTTGTTAGTTGCAATTGTGGATTATACATGACCTATGTGCTACAAGTAAGTTTAGATTGTGGAAAAAAACATGTAAAAAAAACAATACTAATCATGAAATTGCTACTTGAAATTATTCAGATGTAATTTTTGTGCTAAAATTCAGTTCAGTTCAGATACTCGCACCGGGTTTCAAATAACAGGTTACATTTCACATTAGTTTTTGCAAGTCCTTATGATCCAGGATCACTCTGACTACAGATCTATAATACAACTTCAATTTGGTCTTTGGTAGAAACATTTCAAGTGTCAAATAGGAAATTTATGCTCGGTGCTATCTAAAATGTACAAAATTCTATGTGTTGACACCTGAAACAGCATTGAAACCTTATCATAAGGACTGAAAAAATTAAGCAGGAGTACTGAAATAGGAATTGGGATCAACGAATACTAGTTAAAGTTTGTTTGTTTTTGCATAAAAATTGAAGAGTGAGGTATAAACAAAATTAATCACATCAAACCATAGAAAGTTTGATAAGAATGAAAGGATGACATCAAGTAGGACAACTGAAAGTTTGTTAGTACCTCAAACCAGAGAAAGTTTGCATATGTTAAAGTCACACAAGGATCTATAAACTTCAGAATTTCAAGTATTTGACATTAGAGACAAAGAGGTAATTTTATTCTTGAACTTCTCATCCTCCCTTAGTGTCAAACCAATATAGATCAAGCTCAAATAGTCAGCAATGAATAGGCAGCTTATCACTAGTGTTTAATATAGTTGTGAATTTTATCATTCAATAGTTGAGAGAAAAAGCTGCAAGCCCGACCAAGTCAAGACTCCCCAAAGATAAAAGTTGAACACAATTAATTTCAAGTTCCAAACTTATGCATGTGATTCTCCACTGTATCATATGTTAAATGTCTGATAGGACCTGCAATCAGAGTCTCAATAGACAGATTTCATATATGTGAAATAGGGTCCTTACAATGAGGAGAATTAGAGAGTCTCCTATTCTCTCCCGAAAGGAAATGTCATTACAACTTTTCTTACCCTTTTCTAATAGAAAGCTCCTATTTATTCTCATCTTTCTCCCTCCCCAAAGTGTAACAAACTTGTAACAACGCTGTATTCTGTTTTCTAGGCCTAGGTAACTACCCCGAGCCACCTGGCATCATCTTTTCTTTCCTTTCCTTTTGTCTTGCATAGGTGATCTTAATTGGGGGTCTAACATTACCCGCCACCCAAAGAGCGACCTTGTCCTCAAGGTTGAAAGATGGGAATTAAGAGGCAATCAAGTCATAAGGCTCCCAGGAGTCTTCAAAGGCAGGAAGATCCCTCCAATGAATGAGAACGTCAGTTCCTGATCTACCAGTCGCCGAACGCACCCCTCTTACTTCAGAAGGTTCGACCAAAAGCTCCAAGTGAGGAGTAAGGGTGGAGGGAATAGAAGGAGAGGATGGGTGTGACCCAATGGCTTTCTTAAGCTAAGAAGCATGAAATACATTGTGGATACAGGCTGTAGGAGGTAATGTTAAAGCAAAAGCTACCTGTCCAATGCGCTTTGCAATGGGAAAAGGGCCGTAGTAACGAGGGGCTAACTTCTCACAGCTGCATTTGACCAAAGAGGACTACTTGTAAGGTTGGAGCTTAACATAAACCAGATCATCGACATCAAAGGTGACGATTCGGCATTTTCGATCAGCAGAATGCTTCATTTTTTGTTGGGCCCGCTGCAAGTGGGACTTGAGCTTGTCCAAAAGTGCATCCCGAGTGAGTAGGTGAGTTTCTACTGTGGCATTAGCTGTTGATCCTGTTTCATATTGGATGAGAGGAGGAGGACACCGACCATAGAGAGCTTGAAAGGGAGAAGTGCCGATGGAGGAATGGTGAGCAGTGTTATAGTGGTATTCAACCCATGATAACCAAGAAAACCACTGAGAAGGTTTACCCATAGTGAAGCAGCGAAGATAGAGTTCCAATCCACGATTGACCACCTCAGATTGGCCGTCGGTTTGTGGGTGGTATGCCATGCTTCGCTTGAGTTCAGATCCTTGCAATATGAACAGCTCACTCCAGAACAAACTCATAAAGATTTTATCTCTGTCGGAGATGATACTGCGGGGAATGCCATGAAGCCGAACCCCTTCCCGCAGAAAAACTTGAGCTACTGCAGGTGTGGTAAATGGATGTTTAAGGGCCATGAAGTGGGCATACTTGGAAAGTCGATCGACTACCACCAAAATAGAATCAAAGCCATGAGATTTCGGAAGTCCTTCCACAAAGTCCATGGTGAGATCATCCCACACTTTATCTGGTATGGGTAAAGGTTGTAATAAGCCAGCAGGGGCCATGGCTTCATACTTGCTACGCTGACAAACATCACAAGCGAGAACATAATTTTGGACTTGGCGTTTGATCCCCTTCCAATGAAATTCTGCAGATAATCTGGCGTAAGTGCGCCGAATGCCCGCATGTCCCCCAACAGGACTGCAATGGAACTCCTGTAACAGTAATGGTATATAA
>JAOSBP010000006.1:18743867-18793185 GCA_027563825.1 Erythroxylum mucronatum
TTCTAGAATGAAAATAAGGTAATCGTCCGCAGAAAACATCAATAAGGCCTATTTATAATGGCCAACAACCCTAATCTAAAACCTGACAATATTAGGAAAATAAAAGACAGAAAATAGCAAAATAGTTTTTAAAACAAATAAACACAAAATTGAGCCCTTAATTTAGGCCTTGTTTCGCATCCTGCCGCAAACCTAGCCGCGGTCAAGATCTTTCATGTACTTCAGAGTTAACTGGTCCGCATCAGTAGGTAACAACATAATCCCTCGTTCCTTACAGACCAAATGTAAAAGTATCTCTAACGCTTCTTCTTGCTTCCTTTTGCAGAAGGTGTTGAAACCAGACGCACGAAGACAACCACAACGGAGACCGCTGAAATTACCGACCCATATTCTGCCAACAGCCTCTGCAGTTCGATAAACAATTCATATCAGCCTTCTTACCCTTTCATCAAACTAAGTCTACAACCTAGTCAGTCATATATAAGATCGACTATAGCATAACAACGTCTTATTAGATGCATAGATTAGAAGAAGTTCATGCATACCTTAGCCTGTCGAAGATTGGCCAGACCCAAAGTTGATTCCAGAGAATAACAACAAAAGAAAAAAAAAAGATTGTGAACTCCAGAATAAAAGAAAAGGGCTGGGAGGTGCTCAATCACAAACATATGCAGATACTACCAAATAGTACTTACCCAGTCAAACTTCTTCTCAGGGGTTCTTTCTGCAAGAACATCAAGAGATAGAATAGGAGTGGAATATGCCTCCTGTTACAAAAAATAACAACCAGAAGACAAATATATCAATGCAAAATGTTTGGAAACAGAGACATTAAGGTATGATGGCTACAAAGCAAAACCTGAAGAGCAGCTTTAGTGGGGATGCGAAAAGTAACATGTGCCGGGGAACCATAGAATAATCCCTTCACTTTGCCATCCAATTCAAATGAATATGAGAGGAGACCACCACTGAAAAAGATGAAGTTAAAATTTGCAAGAGCATAAGAAAGGATCAGAAATAAACAGCATTTGCTGAAAGAGTAGCACCCACGCATCAAGTCTTTCCCATGACATTGAAGTGTTACCGCTGACAATTTCAAACATAGCTTCAGGCCAGTAATCATCAGCAACAGTTACATCATAAGCAGTCCTACATATTTTGAAAGGCAACACAAACACTTAAGTCCATATGAATTAATCATCAGCAAGAGTTACATCATATGCAGTCCTATATATTTAAGAAAGGCAACACAAACACTTTAGCTGATATGAATGAAATAAACTCACCTCATCCAAGGAGTAAGCTAAAATAAACTCACCTCATCCAAGGAGTGAGCTAATTATAAAGAAACTTATAGGTAACCGTGAGAAGAAGTGAATCGATTGGAGCGAGAAAGAAAGAGATAGAGGGGCTAGAACTGCCTTTTGGTTATATCAGTTCATTTCAACCTTTGTTGTCCCAAGCAAGTAGTTTCTTTAAGGGTATGTAAGGTGATAACTTATTGGAAAAACTAGTGGATGAGATGAACGCTCATTCAGGGGTCCATAACACAAGAAATGATAAACCACTTGTTTACCTCAGAGCTTTAACAATCCATTTAGTATTACCCGTCTCCTTTAAAGGGCATATATGTTCTCTTTTGTTCCTTATGAAGTATGAGGATCAACAAACACAAACAAAACTTCACACAAGCTGAATAATTATACATTAGTTACAAGCAGTACTCGCTAGAAGCTGGCATTAGTTTTAAATAAATGCACATAAATGATCCTAACCTAAGGATGTTACAAGGCAAATCTTATACTAATAACGCAAACTATGCAAGATACATTACCACGGGAGAACTCATTGAGTCATATAGACATAAAGGCTTCTCATCCTTTTCTATACTTTCTTTCTCATGCCCTTCTTATTCCCTTTTCTTCGTCTTTCTTTTTTATTGACTTAATAATCTAATTGGAGGTCTGTATGTTGGTATGATGACATTACTCATGCATACTAGACCATGGTGATAGCCATCATTAACTGTCATTTTATGATTTTTTTTTTGTTTCTGGCATTATTAAGCACGAAATTTCTATTTAGAGTAATGGGTACAACTTAACCCAGATTTTTACATCTAACCAAACTTCAGTTCAGTGGCTCATGCAATCCGATAGCATTTGATCATCACTGACTTATATCTAACTACACACAGGCAACTGAAGCACATCTGTCAATATTTCTTTAATCTGATTTTGCTCTTTCAGAGAATTACATCACCAAAACTAGAGAGCTTCATTTCTATGATCCCAGATTCCAACAGATTTGACTCCATTTATTGAATTTCTAAATAAAAAACAAGCAGCTCCCCCTTCAGCTCGAAAATCCAGATTAAATAAAACAACCTATAGCATAAATAAAAAATGAGACATTAAACAAAAATCAATCACTAATAGGCAAGGAAGAACAAAAAAACACAAAGTCAACTCTATGAATGCACAAATCAAAATTTAGATCTGATCAGGGAACACCCTTTTCAGCCAATTAAAAACAGAGAGGAATATGGAGACTCACGAAGATCCTTGATTGTAAATATCGATAGACACAGAGACGCGTTCGACGCCGGATTTGAGCCGGTTAAGAGTAGCCTTCTTGTTGGCGAGAATGAAGGGGCCATCGACGTCGGCGAGAGATGACGACGCCAACAGGAGACCTAATAACACATGAATTAAGGATTTCGTGATCGGACTTCTCATCGATTTATCAGTCGTCGCCAGCATTTCGGTTTCAGGTGGATTTGCAGTTGTTGAGTGGACGAAGGCAACTGGGGTCTCGATGGAGGACTGAGGTCACTGGAGCCAGCCTTGTTTCAATACTTGGACAAAAGTTAACATTGAAAGAGGACGAATGTTTAGAATTTGAAAGCATTTATGGGAACGATCATGATCACAGTGACAGTCACAGTCACGGATCAGATTTCAGATAACAAATTAAAAATCTTAACTACTTTTTTAATTTTTTATTTTACTAACAAAATTTTTAATTGAATAATACTTAACTCCTTACTAATTTTTAATTTAGTAATTACTCTCACGCTAATGTCATTGTGTGACTTCAAATATTTAAGGTAGAAATATTTATTAATTAATAAAAATTAACTACTAAAAGGATATTTTTCTAATATATATGAATTAAGTTAGAGGTTGTCATTGGATTCTTAGAAAGTGTATGCTTGATGAAACTTAAAAAAGAAGAAAATTTTGATGAAAAAGTATAAACTTAAAAAAGAAGGAAATGTTGATGAAAAAGTATATTGGATTAATTGTTATACTATTATGCACTATTTGTAATTTTTATTTAGGTCGCTAATGTTTTGACAAAAAACAACAATATATTTGTTTGTTATTATCAATGTAGTAACAATAATTAAATATTACATAAAACTTAGAGATAATTTAAATTTAAAATTAATTAATTTTTAATCTTTTATACAATATATGGTAATTAATATAAAAATCATATAATATACTTTTAGTTAACGTTAAATCAAATCATAGAGAAAATGAAATCAAAAATAAAAAATAGTTTTTATGGTTTTCGTAAGTTATGAAAATTAGATGAAATCAAAATAAAAATGAAAAAAAAACTCATTTTGGTCATCAAACTTTTGCCTCGTTGTAAAATTTTTATCAAATGAATTTCCCACTTATCTATTAGCATCATTTAAATACATAATTTAACTTGACATGAAGTGTGACTCGCATGATCTTTTTTTAAGTGCATGATTAGCTAAAAATATATAAATTAGGGAAGGTATTTAAGTAAAAAGAGTTTCAAAAGATAAAAATTATAAGAAAAAGCCTAAGTAGCTCTTTCAACTTTGATGAAAGGTTAAAAACACACTTGTTATTTCTTTGTCCATGCCACTTCACGATAAGCTTCTTCTTTTTCTTCCCTGTATGCTTTGCTCTCTGCTCTCTCTGGTACATCCCTTCTTGTTTCCAACCAACCAAGCTTTCACTAATCCCTTTAGCTAGTAACTTCTTTTCCTCTCACCAATAAGAGTTTCCCTTAACTTCGACTTACTCTTTCCTAATAGTAAAAACCACAGAAATTACCGGGGCTTTTTAATCATTGTAACCTCCATGCCCCCTCCTTTTCCTAGATTAGCAATTGACCTTAAAAATAACCCATATGCCAAAGTTGTTCTAGCACAATTATGGAAAAAGTTGCAACTAATAGAACCTTAAAAATTGAAAAAAAAAATATAGATAACTTTTTCACCCCTTTTAGCTGCCAAGAAGAAGGATGTAAGCTCCACCAACCTCCCTACTTCTAAGTCCAAACCTTTGCTAAAGAACTGGAAATCAGTAATAGGAAAAGCCTCTGGATCCACCCTGCAATTTATCCCTACCTCCCTTTTGGATGGAAGAAGTGTTATAGCTCCAGACATAGAAATTTTAAAAGAGGGAGCCAAGGTTTGTAACTCCACAATTGTAGGTTTCTTCGTAAATAGAAGAGCTACATTTCAAACAATCTAAATTTGGGTAGTTAAAGCATGGAAAGGAAGAGGATTGCAAGAAATACTAATTTCAAAAGACAATCATATATTTTCCAAGTTTCAAAATAAAAGTGAGGCTAGAAAAATAGAGGAAGAGTATCCTTTGCACATCTACAACATCCCACTATTCTTACAGGTATAGATACCAGGACGAAAATTAGGCAAAATCAAGCAAGAAGGCATGCGTTATGAGTGAAATTTCGTAACATTCCACTGGAATATTGGTCTACCAATAGGTTAAGCTCTTTATCAAGCTTCATAAGAAAACTCCTATGCATAGATGAGACAACTGTCATAAGAAGGAGAATAGGTTTCGACATAACTTGTATCAGCATAGAGTTTAGCAATTAACTCCTAAAGAAGGTTACTATATTGACACTAAGAGAAGGAGGGGATCTTGTAGAAGATTAGGTACATATATCTTATTCATGAAGACCTACTTTGAAGCAGTAAGGAAAAATGTGGATTCCAGCAGGCAAATTTTTTAAGAGCAGGGACTATGAAGAACTGATGAGCATAGAAGATGAGAGGCAAGATGTAAGCGTAAATAATGAGGCTAACAAGAAGAATGACAAAGGCAAAGAGGCACTAAATTCAGAAGTTGATGACAATTCCACCTTTCAGATAGAAAATACCCAAGAAAAAGTTTTTGGGTAAGCTAATGCATTGGAATAATGGAGTGGACAAAGAAGTATATGGAGAAAGGCCTTGAAATTACTGAGTGATAACTTTCAAATTTAGAAGAATTATTTGGAGAAAGGCCTTAGAAATTTACTAAGTGATAACTTTCAAATTTAAGGACACCTTAAAATAAAAAATAGGTAATCTCGATCCATATATTGTTTTCTAAAAACAATCAAAAGTTCATTGGACAAGATGAAAAGAGAATTTTTTAGGCTCTTATGCTCATCATGCCTAGAGCTTTATGTGACAAGAAAACAAACTAATGAGGAGGAAGTGAATAGATTTGAAGAAGTGATAAGTAGCAAGAAAAAGATAGCAAGGAAGACAACTAAGCTAAAGGGTGCTAAATCACCTAAATCACATTTATGTCTTTAAGTGTTTAAAATATTGGGGGCATGAATAGCCCCCAATAAAATAAAGTGATCAATGATTTTGTCCGAGAAAAAAGAGTATTTTTATAGGATTACTCTAAATGAAAATAAAAAAGAACGCAAAGAAGTTAAACATATTAAGTAGTCATTGGTCTTTCGTATTAGACTATAGACATCACTGTTATGGAAGGGTTATAATAGCTTATGATATAAGCAGGGTAAAAGTCAAACTAGAAGAATTAAACAACCAAATGATGCACCTAAATATGGATGTGTTAAAGGCAAAATACTCCTTTATAGCTACCATAGTGTAAGCAACAAACCTTAACTACCTTTAAAGATCCTTATAGCAAAAAAA
This sequence comes from Erythroxylum mucronatum, assembly GCA_027563825.1. Lineage (NCBI taxonomy): Eukaryota > Viridiplantae > Streptophyta > Magnoliopsida > Malpighiales > Erythroxylaceae > Erythroxylum > Erythroxylum mucronatum. The sequence goes on from JAOSBP010000006.1 coordinate 18,749,824, forward strand.
ATTGAAGTTATCATCAATTATATATAGCGTCTTTGGATCATCTTAGGGGATTTTAACAGTGTAGTGCACATAATGAGGTGGATGGGAATATTGGGATGCATTTCTACACAAGTGACTTGAGGGATTGTATAAAAAACATCGAGGGTAATGGATATGAAGATGGAAGATAGGTTTTATACATAGTGCAATAATTAGAATTTAGGATATAAGCTGAGAAAGAAACTTGATCGAGCCCTAATGAACATTTGATGGAAAGGTTCCCAGGAAGCAAAGCAATATTTGATGCCCCTAGAATCTCGGATCACAGACCTATTTTATTCGAGGAGTTAAAGAGTAATTGGAGGAGTGGATTTTTCCAGTTCAATAATTACCTCAATAAGGAATAGGACTTTGATGAGACAATAAATAGATGCATCTAGATGGAGAATGAAGGGAGTAAGCAATTCCATTGCACTAGAAAGTTGGAAATGATCAAAGAGAGATGAAGAAACTGAATAGGAGGATGGCTATGCACACTAAAGATATTATAGAGCAAACTAAAACAAAGCTGATTTGGATTTAGAATGATTTATACCAACAAGCTATTGATATTTATATCAGAAAGAAGAAAGGGTGGCACTGAATGAGTACTCAAGGGTTGTCTCTATACATCATTCCATACTAAAATAGATGGAAAGAATAAAATGGTGTTGACATGAAAATTTCCCATAATATTGTCAAATTAAGAAAGATATTGATTATAATCACATCCTTGAGAAAACCTAAAAGAAATGCATCTCTACGTATTGATGCATCATGAGTTTGTAACAACATTGGTTAATGTATTGGTTAAAAAATGTGTCATATTATTCAACCAATATGTGTACTAGTTGACTAATATTCTAATGGATAGTGAATTTGGACCTTTTATTGTATACTAGTTAACTAGTATGCTACACTGGTCGACCAGTGTATTGAATATAGTTGTTATAACTATTAGTTCTTAGCTTTAATGACTATTTTAGGTCCCAAAATACTCTAAATAGGTATTTTCTCATTGGTTTTAATATCAAGAAGGAGCTGGGTGTTGTATACACACATTTCAAAGAGTGTTTTAATCATTTGAGCATCTTTATATCATATTTGTGAGAGTAAGCCATTTTGGAGTTGTTAAATAAATAAGTGAAATATTTTTTATTTGTAATAATTTATTAGGGTGTTAAATATTGTACTTGTTGGTGATATAAGTAGTATTAAGGTTCCTCTTCACCTTGGAAGATGATTATAAGAAGAATTCCTTTATATCGAACAAGATTGTACAAAAGTTATTCTTCGCCTTGAAAGAAGAATTATAGTAGAATTCCAAGAAGAATCTTGGGAGTGGACGTAAGCAAAGGTTGTTTGCCAAACCACTATAAGTCGGTTTGCATTCTCTCCTCACTATCCATTTCAAATTATTGTTTTATTATTTAATTAAATTATATTAAACAATTTCTTCATACTTATTTGTATTGATTATTGTTAATTAAATATATTATTTAAAAAAATTGTTGAATTTTGTAAGTACCCAATTCACCCCCCTCTAAGGTGTCATTAGAGACTAATAAGTGGTGTCAAAGTGGGTCTATTAAGCTAGTATTTCTAACAAAATCCTATATAAAAGATCATAATGGCATATTTAGGAGTATCATCATCATTATTAAAACAAGAGAGAACATTAATAAAATACCTTTCTTTGATAACAATGATTTAGACAACTAGGATGAGATTTTTCTTAATGGTCGAAAGTGTAAACCATACAAAAAGCCAAGGATCTAATAATATCACATACAAAATGAGGCTCTCTTGATGCATGTCCAATACACCAAAAAATAAACCTAACTTTACACACTAAAATTTATAGCGCTAATGAGTAGGGATTGTATCCACAAGGAGTATTCTTGTAGCTTTTACAATGAAAGACTCAGTGTTTAGGATATAAAGGGGGTTTTGATTTGATATAACTAAGAAAACAAAGTAAAATTAAACCAATGAAAGAAAATCATATTAAACAACAATAAAGATAGAAAATTGATGAATAATTTTGGAATCCAATTTTTTGTTCAATCTCAACCTACATATATAAATGAATATACTTCGTTAAATTATTGTTTTCACACCTCTCTTAGAAACTATTGATCGTAGATTAATAATAAACTCTGTTAATGTAACATCCTATACACGATAATGGAATCGGCATACCGAGTGTTACTATATTCTTAAATACCTAATACTTCAAACTATAACATTTTCTATTTAAAACCTCATTAATCTAGCAATTACTATTCACTTTTTAAAATTTTGACAAAGTTTCTTCTATATTCACTTAAAACCTCCTGCAAGAAACTTCAATACACTTCTCATGCATGTTACTCAACTATCCATCTCCATGTCAAACTCCTTGACAAAATAATTTACCCATTCTCCAATACATTTCGACACATCTAAACCGGATTTCATACATAACTTTCATTTATTCATATATAATTCATGATAAAATCCTATAAGATCCTTCACTTCTTTATATGTACATGTCATAACCAATAACAAAATAAAAATTTGTAGTACAACCATGTCCAATTCTTTCAAGATCTTCTATATGACTCTTGTCTTGTAATAGATCCACCACAGCTTTCTTCTAATTCTCTTCAAAACCTACAGGCGGAAAGAAAATCCACACGCTAAGTTATAGGCTTAGTGGTGTTCAACCAATTCCATTTCACATTCAAGCCAATTCATTCAACCATAATATGCATACTATATAATATTTTTCACATATAAATATCTTCATTTCTTTCTAAGCATAAATAGACATTTAAAATCAAGTTATGAAATACAAGCATATATTTATTTCAATAATTCACATCTAATTATACAATGATCAATAAATTGTACATTCAATTACTACTTTCATTTAAAGTTCTTTAATCATTAATTATGCAGTTACCTACTTTCTATAATTGCCCTAAAGTAAAGTAAAATCCATCGAAATTGCATCACCGAGCCGGATAAGCAGGATTTTTAAAAAATACAAGATCGGATTCTCAGAATCATACGATCCATTTTTATATACATTCATATTAGAACTGAGCTCTTGGAGCCATGTAGTTCATAACACAAATCAAATATCTTACACCGGAACCGAGCTCTTAAAGCCATACAGTCCCGTAACATATATCTAACACAGTACTGATAACTCCCTAATTGGCATGCCACCCTTATAACATTTCTCTAATTCCTATCTATTTTACTAGGGGCAAATCTAATTAAATTCCATTGAAATTTCATAATAAAAGCTCGTAATAATCCATTCAAGCTATTCCATATTCGACCAAAGTAAAAGTCTTTTTTTCTTCCGTTATTGGTTTTAATTTAATTCATACAACATTTAAGACATATTCATCTCACTAATTAATAAAAAATAACATGTATATCATGTTTCTCAATTCAAACATAATGTATGCCAATAGGGGGAAGTACAAATTATAAGTCCAAAATCTCAATTACACTTATACTACTTCATTTAACATCTAATTAAATATTTTTAACAACAATTTCAAAAAAAAACCCCAATTTTACTCAAAAACCCTAAATTTCCTAATACACAATTTTTAGGAAAAAGTATAATTGCAAGAACACATACCAAATTGATGTCCCAATCTTCAAATTAAACTTTAATTTCATCATCAATTCCTCATTCCTTCTCTTTCTTTTTCTCTCTCTCCTTCAATTCCTCTCATTTATCTTCATAATATTGCATAACAAATTCAATTTCATGCATTTTATTCATCAATGCATGCAACTACATCAAAATCATGTACTAAAAATAATTAAAACTCCATTAACTTACCTTATAAATTTTTGGTTACTATTCATCAAGAACACCCATAAACCTTTTCTTCATCTTTTCCCTTTTTTGTTGATATGGTGAGTTTGGGGACCCTAGGTTGATGATTTAGTGTTTAATACGTGATTTGATGGTTAAAACTAAAGAAAATTGGCTTGAAAATGTAAGAAATGAAAGAAAAATGGAGAAGAAAGAAGGAATGGTTGTTCTTGACACTCCTTAGTGAAGAAGAGAGGGTAGGTGGTCAAGAAAATGACAAAAATGTCATGTGGTCCTTCATTAAAAGTTTTCTAATTATTTTTTTAGGATAAACTTTATCTATTAATTCTTTTGCTCAATAAAAAAATACACATAAGAAAAATATCAACCTCACACAAAGACCTTAATTAATATCATTTATTTTCATTAATAGTTTTGAGTTTGACTTTCACCCTTTCTCAGGTCAAACTTTGACCCCTGGTCAACTCTTGGTCAAACCCTCAAAATGAAATCATTTTTGAGCTCTAATTTGATCCTCGGGCTATCCTTGAACAATATTATTTGATGCCAAATAAAATAAAATGCAGTTTGGGTCTCGAATGTCACTATTCACCTCAGGATACACTATTCATGACCCAAAAAGTACTATTAATGAGATCGAGATTTTTAGGGCATTATAATTAACCCCGTTTTCCCTTAGATATTGTTTAATCAAAATAAGCTCTTTAATTAAACCTTGCTATCGAACAACCTAGAATAAGCTCTCTAGATTTAGTCAAATAATTGTATTACAAATAAGAAAAATAGATCAATCTAGGCAACAACCACACAAACTCGAGTCATTTAACTTATGTTACATTATTCCTAATTATTCAATGTCATTAGTCGCCATAAATGAATCTAAAACACAATTATTACATATCGTATTTGAGATTCTAGTAATAGATTTATATAAAAACAATTTAATAGAAGCATTCAGATCATCCTTACATAAATACCCAAATCAAAAAGTAAAGAATAACATAAACAATTGATAAAGAGAGAAAGATTCAACAATACACAATGACGATATGCTCAAATGTGATCCTCGATGTCGATTTCACCTCTGAATCGATGAAGGAAGATTATCCCTCCACAAATCCCAAAGAACTAAAGTTTCTGCCCTTTCTCGTGCTCCAAAAATGATTCCATATGTTGTTTGACCTCTCAAATGTTTATTAATATGAAAAACTAGGGATATACATGGTTTGATGCAAGGTCAAAACAATTCATCAATCAAAATTGTGCAAGGCCTTGCATTTTGCAATGCATGATAAATTCTTCATTTTATGGCATTTTCTTATCACATATTCAGTCTAATCAATCTCTTTCTTGTTCCACAAAGACAAATGAATTTGAACATTAAGAGAATGACTCAAAGAATGTGTTTTTTAAACTTATTTTAGCTCTTGAACTTCCAAATTGTACCTAAAACTAAATGTGAACCAAAATGAGTTTCTTAAACATTTCATAGCCTTAATCACAAAGTGTTGTGGAGTAAATATATAAACAATTAAACACTCATCAAGTTCCCCCACATTTAGCTTTTAACTATCTTTAGGCAAAACAACAAAATCAAAGTCACAAACTAAAACATTTCCACATTTTCCATATTTTCCAAGAATAGATAATCTTAAGAATAGAGAAATAACTTTCAAAACTATAGCAAGACTAAACATTCAATGCTTATACTCATGATCAATCAATAATCATTTTCTTCAAAAACTGTGCATCTAGGGGTAGACTTTGACAAAATGTGTTTAAATATGATAGATTCATAAGTACAATCAAACACCATTCATCATCAAAACATTCCTCAACTTTGCATATCATTTCATTTCTCCACCATTAAGATTTACATGTATAATCATAAATCAAAGGACTTTTTAAGGTTGTAGTGTGGGCAAAGGTTAAGATGAGATGTATTTAGGTAATGTAGTATAAATGTCATTAAAGCTAGTGAAGCAAGAAAAATACTAAATCTAACATCAAACACAATAACTAACATTCACTCAAAATTGGGTACCATCAGTTGTGATGAATGCAAAAACTTTGTTCATAGCTTAAATTCAAGCTCTCACACTACAGCCTTTGTGAAGCAAAAGGAATTAGAAGGAATCACTCATATAATTGATGACAATCAATACATTATAACTATAAGTAGTGATCCTTCAAAACATTTACATCATATGCATCATACTCAAATCACCCATTCTATACAACTTTAGGAGGAAAAACTAATCATGAACAACTTTGCAAGGCAAATACATTTTCTCTTTGGTAATTTTATTTAAATATTTTTTTCTTTTTTAGTAAAAATTGAAAGAAGCTACATCAATAATGGAATTCATTGATAAGACATAAAATGACATTCCATATGTTATAATCAACTCGCATATATGCACACCCCCACACTTATACTTTTGTTTATCTACAATCATTAATAATCAATAAATGATCCACTAGCTTAAAGGCTTGGATAAGACATTTGGTTAGTTTTAAGGCATGTAATGTGGTGAGCACAAAAAGAAAGGCAAATAAAGCTCAATAGGGCTTATAAAAAGGAAAATTAAATCAATAGATATGCTATTTGACTAATGTAGCTTGTAAAACAAATAATGCCTATATCATTTTCATATTAATGCATGTGATAAAAAAGTGGTCTTGAATAGAAAATCAAAGCAAAGTTAGGATGTACATGTCATGAAGGTCACATATAAACAAAAGACAATAAAATGATATGGATGTGTCAGTCTCTAAAGGTTTCAAATCCCACTGGCATGTGTCTACCTACTAGTCACTACTATTATAAAGATAATGTATATTGACCAATCATAAGAGTAAAAGTACATGGTCAAGTTGCTATGAATTTTTCTAGTTAATTCACTCTCTAATTATGAAAAGAGAAAATGTTGGTTTGTTTGTTTTGATTTTAACCTAAGAAAACATATGAGGAACACACAAATTTAAAACAACGTGCATGAAAATCCCCACCCCCACACTTAAAACTTACATTATCCACAATATAACATCAAATGTAAGAAATAGACCATTTAATAAAAAGCAAAAAATGCAAAAATGTAAATGAAAAGAAACAAACTCCCTTTGGGTTACCTCCCAAGGAGCGCCTTTATTTCTTGTGACTGGCTCGACTCTTTGTTGGACCCCGAACTTTCGATGAAAATTAGAAATATTAAAATGTTATGAAATGAGAAAGAAATTGGTGAGAAAATTATAAATTTAAGAAAAATTGATGAATTTAAGAAAATTTGATAAAAAAAATTATATCGGGATTTTTCGAATTAGTCTTAGGGTTTCCAACGCGTCGCGATATGCTTTTCTAAGATATTTGTAAGCGGATGTGGGACCTTTGTTTCAGTTGGATTCTTAGTTCGATTTTGTGCGCTGTTCGATTCGATTCGATTTGTATTCCGATTAACGATCCTTTGCTATCCTTGTTTCGTTCCGTTTTTCGTTTTCGTTTTTTGGTTGGGATCCGGTTCCTAAGATCGGGTTCCAACACTCCTTGTTTTTCTCATCACATGATAAAATTATGATCTTCAAGTGTCACAAATTTAGCCTTTTCCACTTGAGGTTCTTTAGGATAAGGCCTGATTTGATGATTAATCACATTCATTGTCTTCCCTATCTTTAAACTCTTAATCTCTACTAAATCCTTGCACTCTTGAAAAATGTCCAATATCTCTTCACCCTTTTCCTCCTTATTCAATTTCTCCAACTTGCTATGTTAAAGGTGAAGGACTAGTCTTAATGGTAATTCAAGATTCAACATTTATCTTTGAGCTAGATGATATATCTCTTTCTCCTTCGAGCTCCTTCTCAAGAGGCACAAGAAGAGACAACTCTTTAAAAGAAAAAGAATATAGCATTGTAAAGCCTTAAAAGAAGAATCAAAGCAAATAGGAAAAGACATTAACTAGTGAAAGCGAAGAAGAAGACATTGGCTTACTTACTAGAAAATTCAAGAAGTTCATGAAAAAGAAATTCTACAAAATAAAGGACTTCAAAGAAGGTAAAAGTGATTTAAAACATAAATACTCTAATATTACTTGCTTTGAATAAAGAAAACTCAGTCATATAAAGTCACAATATCCTTGACTTAAAGATAATAAGAAGTATGAGAGAAATTACAAAAAGGAGAAAAAGGACAAGAAGGAGGAACTTAAATCATCAACTTGAGATGACACGAGTGAATTCGAATATAAGCATTTGGAAGAAGAGATAGCTCATATGTGCTTTACCACTATAGACAATGATGAGGTAACATTAAACCTTAATTCATGTAGTAATGATATTAATGTTGATTTAGCAAATGATAAATTAGTAGAAAGTTTAGAAATCATAAGAAAAGGAAGAAATTGTCTTCCAAACTTAAAGAAGTTAAAAAAGAGTTGAATGAAGGATGATAAGTGAACTACTTAGCATTAAAACATCCAAAAATGTGATTATTAATAACAATCATGACTTAGATCTATTAAGATGTGAGAATAAAACATTCAAAAGGGAAACTGATGCTCTCAAAGATTGTAATCTAAATTTACAAAGAAAAGTGAGAAACTTGAAAGCATATCATAAGCATGGAATTGGATATAAATGTGAAAGTGTTTCTAGCACTACAACTACCTTGTTAAAGGAAAACATTTACATAGTGTAGAACCATTGCCTAGAATGACAAATGAGCATGAAGCATCCACATCCAAACATACACATGCATATGACACATTGACTAAGTCCTAACTTAAGAGCAAACATCATGCTTTCATAAATGGCTCATAACTTAAGGCATAAAATTCAATACTTTTCAAGGAAGAATAGGCATAATTTTTATGATAACAAGCATAGCCACTCACACCTTTATAGAAGCATGCATCACGCCTTCATTCATAGTATGAATCATATATATAATCATGATAGGACTTTTCAACTAGGAGACCATTGAACACATTTAATGTCCAAAGAAAACTTCCTTATTATGCATACACATATATAATTCTAAGCAATGCACTTATGCATCATCATTCACTAAGTCCCAACGTAAGAGCAAACATCATGCTTTCATATATGGCTCATAACTTATGCATAAAGTTCAATACTTTTAAAGGAAGAATAGGCATAGTTTTAATGATAAAAAGCACACCCACTCATAACCTTATAGAAGCATGCATCATGCCTTCATTCATAGTAGCATCATATATATAATCATGGTAGGACTTTTCACCAACGTAGGATACCATTCAACACATTTAATTTCTAAAGAAAACTTCCTTATTATGCATACACACATAGAATTCTAAGCAATGGACTTATGCATCATCATTACTCATATAACATAGTATGCCATTTTTGTGGTAAGTTTGGTCATAATGATAGATTTTGCTTTATCAAACAAAGAATGTTAAGCAAAACTTTGAAAGCGTAGGTTAAAAAGAAGAAGGAACCAAACAATCAAGGAACCAAGCTTATTTAGGTTCCTAAAACATATTGATTACCTTGTTTTATAAGCTTATTAGAAAAGAAAGAGCAAATGGTATATAGTTAGATCGTAGCTATTGAATCAAGAAATATTTTTAAAATTTATATCTTTTATCTTAATAAATCTAACATTTTTGCCTCCAAAAAAGTCTTAAAGATGTTGTTGTAAGACATAGAGAATTTAACACCTAAAATTAACCATCAAGACTTCTCAGATTGTTGAACCAAGTAAGGAAGATAAGGATGGGATATCACAAATGGATTAAGAATTCAAAATTTTTTAGTTAACTTATAATTTATAAATATATGATTAATTGAATTTATGTGTCAATTTGAGTATAAATCCTTGTTGATGATTATTTGAGTTTGAATTATGAATAAGGTTTTTTTAGAAGTGTGAATCTTAGTACCTAGAATTAGAGACTATGCAAAATAATGTCATTAATTTATAACTTACATCAATTAGGTTATCATTTCTACAAACTTTTGAATAAGGATAACTCTTGTTCAGTTAGTTTTAATTGACATGAATTCTTTTTGGTAAGGCCCTTGATGTTATTAATTATTTGTTTGATATTTAGTTAGTTGATATGTGCTTTAATAATATTTTGTTGGAAGTTTTGATGCTTTAATTTGAGTTTCAAATACAATTCCTTAAGCTATCTAGTTAATTGGATGACCAATGTCTATGTATGGTTGACCAATATCTTCAAAATTCACCCACCTTTTATTTTCTAGTGAGTTTATTGGCTTCCTAGTTACTTGCTTGGTCACCTAAACAGTCTCATTGTTCAACCGATCACCTTCAATGGTCGACCAATGATCCAATATCTGACATTCTTTTATTTTTCCAATGATTTTGTTCTTTGTTTGGTCGAAGCTCTAGTCACCTCATTTACTCACACTAGTCGACTAATGTTTTGAAGTGATCGACCATAAAACCATAATTATTGACCAATATCTCTTTCAGGGAAGGCAATTAAGTATAGTGAGCTTGTAACATGTTTGATTGATATATAAAGGTCAACCATAACTTTTCACCAGTTGACCAATGTCCCTATATGGTTGACTAGCATATATATTTTAATTTCCCCCTCTTTTGCCTTGCTTTTGTTTTATCTTTTTCTTGTTTAAGGCTCATCAAAACCTTAGATAACTCATTTGTATCTTTGAAAAACACCACACCTGATTGCAAATAGCTATCCCTTCAATTTTGTCCTCTTTTTATTAAAGATCTTTATAATTCACATTCTCTTTGGATATATCCCTTACTTTATGATTACTTGATAATGTTCATGTCTTTTCCATAAATTACTTAATTCATTTAATTTTTTTCAAGTGAGATTGCATCATATTTTTCATTTTTAAATTTCATATTTGATTACTTTATTCCATTATTATTTTTGAAATTTAGAACTTTATAAATTATTTTTTATGGAATTGATTATTGGATATTGCAATTATGCTTTATTTATTAAAATCATAACTCTTAGTTTTGTTAAAACTTGCTCTTAATGCTTTAATTAAAATTTTATCTTAGGAATAATACTAAAATTGGGAATTTTAAAATTAGACACAAAGGGATGTTTTTATCAAAATTGAACTTTTATTTTGTCTCTTTAAATATTCAATATCACTCTTTATTGAGACTTTTTATCAATCTTAATCAAATATGTTGTGATTTTTTTATCAAGTTAGTTTGAAGCATGAAACATTTTTTTTGTTTTGCATTTTTTATGATTCCAAGGAGTGATGAAATTTGGGGCAGTGGTTATTTTTTCATCTTTGTATTTCTTACACTTTATATGATTTGCTTGAGTAAATGATACTTCTTTGATTTTGAATATGTCTTTTATTCTTGATATTGGATTATGCTCTTTATATTGAATTATGTTATATGTAAGAATTAAAGGGAGCTATTCATTATCTTGACAGTTGCTTATTTGCTTAACTTCATTATTATTTTCTAATATCACAAATGTTTTATCATCATAAAAAAGAGGGAGACTGTTGAACCAAGGGAAGTTTCAATTGTTGTTTTAATGACAACAAAACAAAATTACTATATATGTGTTTATTATTTTGATGAAAAGCAATATCGAAACAAAAAAAATCATAAACTCAAGAAGATAGTGTATGAAGTTGATAAAGAGAAATTAAAGTTTACAATTGATAAATGAAGATCAAAATAAGAATAAAAGAAGATAAAGGCTCATCAAAGTTATTTCACATTTTATATTAATATTTGTAAGCTCACTTTGTTAATTTGATGATAAAAAAGGCTCACCATGTATAATTGTTTAATCTTACGTTATTGCATTAGTCTTTACATTCTTCAAGAAGCATTAAAGCATTTTGTTTTTAATATAAAAGCTTTTTGATTTTTCAAATAATATTTAGGGAACATTTAAAGAAGTGTTTTAATCATATATGGATCACACAAATTGGTTTTAAGCATTTGAAAGTATTAAAATCATGTTTTTGGTATGATTGATCGACCTATATGAGTTAGTGGTCGACCAATATAGGCTAAAGTTATAAAAATTGATCTACTGTGAGTTTGTAGCAACAACAATTGATGTAGTGGTCAATCAATATTCCAACGACAAGTGAATTTGGAGCTTTTAAGTCAACTAGTGGATCAAATATAGTCATTGTAACAACTAGTTCTTAGCTCTAATGACTATTTTAAGTCTTGAAATCCTATAAAATAGGTGTATTCTCATTGGTTTTAGCATCAAAAACTGTTGGGTGTTAAATATAGCCATTTTAAAGAGTGTTTCAATCATTTAAACATCATTGTGTCATATAAAAGTGAGTCATTTTGGAGTTATTAAGTTAATAAGTGAGATATTTTTTAGTTGTAATATTTTGTTGGGGTGTTGAATATTATACTTATGGGTGATCTAAGTGGTATTGATGTTCCTCTTCACCTTAAAAAAAGATTGTATAAAGGGTTCCTCTTTACCGAAAAAGATTGTATAAAGGTTATTCTTCGCCTTAAAAGAAGAACTATAGTGAAATTCCAAGAAGAGTATTGGGAGTGGACGTAAATAACGGTTGTTTTTCCGAACCACTATACGTCAGTTTGCATTCTCTCCTTACTATCTTTTTAATTATTGTTATATTATTTGATTAAATTATTTAAGCAATTTTCTCATCCTTATTTGTATTGATTATTGTTACTTGTATATATTGTTTAGAAAAATTGTTAAATTTTGTAATCACCCAATTCACTCCCCCTTCTTGGGTACCGTTAGGGGCTATCATTGATGTCTCTCAATTTTAACATTTGGTTGAAAGTGTAAGAGTTATTTTGTCTTGGCTTTGATTCCCCAAAAGCTCAAATCTTTTAAGATATAGATATATATCCACCTAACCTAAATTGATTCCTGATCAGCAAAGGGCTTCTATATTCTTTTAGCAATTAGCATTTTTATTAGTGTTCCTTATTGAATTAATTCCCATATCACCCTTATTGAATTAATTCCCAAATCACCCCCATCCTTGGTAAAACAAACCTCAACCTATTTTATTTTAGGCTCTAAACCCTTATCTGACTTGCTAGATCATAAGAAATTCTTTAGGCTCCTTTCTATATCCTTGATTAGGTTTTGGGACATATCTAAATGGTAATAAAAATGGACATGGAGGTTATTAGCACATGCAAGAGTGAAAGTTATTGTTTCATTCTCTTTTGGATTAAAACGAATAAAGTTTTGCAATCCCTATTAGAAATTCTCTTACTAGAAATTAGAGTTTCCAAGTACTTGAATGGAAGTTCATAATGTTTGAAGCCTGATATTTTTGAGATATTACTTGCTAGATTAAAGGAGTTACTATAGATATAGAGGCAGTTTTTGCTTTAGTGTATAAATAGATTAGAGATCTTGTTGAAGAAAGCAAATATTTAATCAAAGTTTGCATTAAGATTAAGTTAACACTATATAACACTAATAGGCCATCTATAGACAAGAGGTTGTATAATCTCAACTTTTTGCATTTATGATAATATTTAAAGTCATGGCCTTACTCTATTTCAAATGTAGCCACTGTAGTTAGTATTTCAATCTAGATTGTAAATAAAGAAAGAGAAAGTGAGGTTCTTTGTCTCAATTCCTTGGCTCCATTAAAAATTAAGATGAGTTCACTATTAACTAGAGTGGCAAAGGAGGTAGAAGAGATATAAGTAGAATTTGACATTTAGAATAGTCAAGGTTACAAGTGTTGGTGGTTTGAGTCTAAGAAGCAAATGTATTTAAAGATAACACAATGCTAATTGGAGATCTGAGTTATAAAGTAGAGTTCAAATTTTGAATTCCATTTAAGATAATACAAATAGAAAGATTGAGTGGTAAATGAAGTTTGGGGGAGAAAGCAACAATTAGCCTTCTTGGATCAACAATTGATTTTATTTTTAAAAGAGGAAGGAAGCAGACCAGAATCATAATCGAGAAAATTTTTACTTTAACTACTTTCTAAAAGGTAGTTAAAGTTGGATTAAAAATTGGAAAGAATAGAAAGAAGTTAGAAAGAGGTTTGTATATGGGATTTCCTAAGTTACTTATATGCAAATCTCAAATTTAATTCACTACTGTTCTTTTTTTTTTCAAAATAAGATTTTCAACCTTAAAACTAAATTAAAAGATGAAAAATGTCAAAAAATAAAATTGTGTATATCCTACATAGTTATTTTGGCCATTTACTTCAATTAAGGTATTTTGTATTTGAATAACCTATAAGATGTCGCATAGGGAAAGAAAACAAAAATGTGTTTATTGATAAATATTTTGACAATTAAAACTCATAGCTTGTTAAAATTGGTTTAGTATATAGTATTGAAATTATAATATGTTAACCACTTTTTCTAGAAATGCCATTTTTAATGAAATGTTAGATACCCATTATTAAATTAAAATATGATTTTAATAATTTTAAATAACAATAAATTATCAATCTCTATTTTTTTCAGAAGAAACAAGTGACCACCAAAACGTTTCGGTAAATAAGGAGTTACATCTTAGAAAGTGAAAGTTATACAAATTTGGCATTCAAATACCAACATTTGTTCCCTAAATAATATTAGGTTTAGGTTAATCATACAATGAAGTATGTTTAAATGTGTGATCATATTTCATTTTAATTAGGTGTCAGTTGATGAGTATTGTTGGTTTGTGATAAATTCTGAAGCACTGTCTCAATTGTCAGTAATATTCTAGAAGTTAGCTAGTTGATGGCTACACTTAGTCTGAATCTCCTGAGCTATCAATTGTTCCTTTGTGGAACTAATGAGCTCTAGCAGCAAGGTATCCATGCACTTAGCTTGGCTTTGAAAGACCTTTTTATTCTTCTAACACTACAATGTATATACTATATTTTTTAAGGAGATTTTGTAAACTAGAGAATCCCAATTGCTAAGATTGAGAATCTAAGAAGATTAATATATTATCTCATTCTGATCCAAAGCAGGAGACAGAAAACGACGTACCTATTCCAAATATGAGAGGAATATTCAACTTGGAAGAAGATTTGTTATATTGTCACTTCCTCCTGGTTATAAAGAGTACGTATGGATGAGATTTTTAAGACAGCTTTAACTCTGTTTGCCATGGAATGACTCTTTCTAATTATGAGTCAGATGATAAAAGAAGATCTGAAATTTTCTTAAGGAAACCAAATTAATTTGTGTCAGTTTATACTTGGGCGTTACTGCCTTTAGCATTTTCCTACAAGTCAAGTTAGTGAGGCAACCTAAAGAGACCTAAAGAGCTCTTAGTCCACCAGGTAGGATCCTCTTTATTAAGATTGAGAACAAAGTTTAAGATGAGATCTATCAAAGGGGACTTACAGAGTGCTTTAAGGCCATATGGCCTGTTGTTAAGAACATCCTTTAGATTGATGTATAAAGGGTATTAAGGTTAGGAGCTTAATTTGGTTTAGTCATTATATCAAAAACTTTTAGTTATGCCATTATCGATTTTAACTTTGATATAAGGCCTAAATAAATTTCTAAGCTTCAAAATTCGAACCATAGACCAAGAGGAATTATATTTAGGTTGAATTTTTCCAAAGGTTAGCATTTTTCAGATAAAATGCACAGGTTTGTTTTATTTATAATGCCTGTTTATCTGCTAGGATCCTCCATAGTCTTTGATTATTAGAGTTTTATTGATGACCTTAATTGGGATGATCGCCAAACCCCCTTCATGCTTTGGTTAGCACAAATCACTCCATCTAACTTTGGTCATTACTCTTTTATTGCAATTCTTTGACCAAAGAAAACTTCTCATCACTCTTTTAATTGTTTTAATGATATCCATTAACAACGTGGGGGTGTGAAGGTTGTTAAGAATGGAGTTAATGAGTTGAATTCTCCCCACAAGTGATAAGCTCATGTTATGCCAATTTGTAATCCTCTTTTGAATCTTTTCTATTAATGGGAGATAGTTATTAAAAGAGAGTTTCCTTGAATTGGTAGAGGCTTCCAAGGAAGGTGAAAGGAGCCTTTCGATGTTTCGGACCAATTAGAGTAGAAAACTAGGGAGCAAGATGCTAAACATTTAAGCAAAGATACCTCTAAATTTTCTCCTTAATAATAGGGAGTCTAGATAGCTCTTTAAATATATTTGATGTTGTCATTAAAGCTCCAAGTGATTTAGCATATGCTTTTGAAAAGATAATTAGATTATCTGCAAAACATAAGCTAAGAATCCTCAGCTTTTTGCACTTTAAATGAAACTTGAAATGTTGTTCTTGGTTGATAACTAGCTTGATCAACCTTGTTAGGAATTCCATTATTAATGTAAAGTGGTAGGGAGACAAGGGGTCTTATTGCCTCAATCCTTTAACCCTTTTAAAAAGATGGGAGGTTCACCATTGATGATTACACTATAGGAAACTTATGAAATCTTCAACCTAACCAACGAAAATGCATGTGAACCTGAATGTTTTTAAGGTGTTTAAGATGAAGTTTCAATCACGAAATTGAAGGCCTTATAAAAGTCAATTTTAAGTGTAAAATTTTTGCTTGAATGCCTCCTACTATATCCTGCTAATGAGTAGGTAAAATATTTTGTCTAATATGTCTTGCTTTTATGAATGCTTAGGGAGTGACTCTTTGAATCTATTTGTAATCAGCTTTGAGATGATCTTGTATATTATATTACAACATAAAATTATCTTGGAGATGAGACAACTATTTATTGACTTCTTTTAACATTTTACCTTGATTCAGTAACTCCAGCAAAGCTTCAGTAATCATGATTATGATATATCTCCATGATTTACAAGGGAAAAAACCTTTTAGTTCATTAGGTACAGAGGCTCCGTGAGAGTGTGATGAGAAGACAACTTCTTCTACTTCTCTTGCAAACAAGGGTCTGATAACAGAGTTAGCTTCTTGAAGGGAGATTTGCTCATTGATGATTGACTTTAATTATTGTATAAAGGAGTGTCTAATAGCAAGTGAACCAGTAGTTTTGCAGAAGAAGTTAAAGGCTTCAGGTAACAACTGGTGGTGAGTGCAGACTTGGATTCCTTCGCCATTAGTAAGAGAAACAATCTTATTAGCATTCCTTCTACAAAGATCATATTTATGAGAGAGAAGTATTTTATATCCATCCCTTAATGAATTGGAAGTGGATTCTCTTGTGGTTATAAATATCCTGCCTGCCTCTTCTCAATCAACGTCGTTTAACAATCCTCTGATCTTGGGTATTAGAGAATTGCTTGCTAGGGATTGGATAATTATTCCTAGTCATATTTTTAGAGAAGGGAACCGGTGCACCGATTGTCTTGCCAATTTTGCTACATCTTTTAATCTAGGGGTTACTACATTCACTAATGCACTTACAGGGTGCCTCTCTATTATTTCTGAGAATATGGCTGGGATTTGTTTTCTTAGATTAATCTTATAATTCTTGCTTTTGTTCCTTTTCATCCAAAAAAAAAAAAGAGCATGCTTAACCTCTATTTTTATATATACTTATAAATCTTATTAGAACATTTTAAGTTTGGTATTCCGTAACAAAAAAAAACGAATACAAGGTAAAAATGAGAATGAGAATTGAAACCGAGCGTTAAAATAAAAATAAAGCTATTGATTATGTGTCTTTTATATAAAATTAAATAAAGTTAATATTTATGCTAGTGAATTTTTTATTCATATTTAGCTAATATAAGATTTATTTTGTAAAAAATTAATCATAATAATTTGTTTTTTATAAGTAACTAATCAAAATTTTTGTTCAACAATTTATAAAATATTAATTTTAAATAATTAAGAAATATTTTTATAATAAGAATAAAATTTTAATAAGAAAAAAATAATTGTTAAAAAATAATATAAAAGATTGATTTTGATGATAATATTAAGACATGAATTAATATTACGACAAATTAATTAATCGTTATTAATATTGTTATTAACGGGAAATGGGGAAAACGAATCTAGAGAGGGCAAGTGGAGAAGAATAACTATTGCACAAATAAAGAGAGAGGTAATCTCCAATGGCGCCCACGGGAACTGAAGCCGAAAGAGCACCCACTCTTTAACTTCCCTTTCTAACCTTTTGCTGTGCTGAAAAAGCAAATTCCATCACAAACGATAATCCTTTTGCTGTGCTGAAAAAGCAAATTCCATCACAAACCCATTATCGGAAGGAAGGGCATATAGGGAGAGAGACAGATTGACAGGAAGAGAAACCTTTTGCCCGCAAATCAACCGAAGAATCAAAATTGGGTTGTTGCCATATATATAGATTGCTATTATTGATTTTTTGGGGGATTGCTATAGGATTTAAGAAGATGATGAGCTGGAGAAGAGTATTGAAGTCCGTGCAGGCCTTAGCGGCCCACAGTCTCCTTTTCTCATTCACTCTCTTGCTTGTTCTCAAACTCGACCATGTTGTCTCATACTCTTGGTGGTCAGTTATCTCTCTATATTTTGCGAAATTTGATTTCACTTCGTAGGTTTGTTTTTATTTCTACATGAATTGGGGTTTGATTCTTTATTTTCGTCCTTTTCAATTGGAAGAGCTCCTTGTTCTATGTTCTTTCATAGTTGGAACAGTGTTTGGAGATGGTTTAATTTCCTTGATTGGAGAGATTATGGGGGTGTTTGATTTTAGAATTGCTGACCCATTTCTGGGTTTTATGCATTTATTAATGGATTGGCTTTTTTCGTCTTGTTTATAGGAAATAATACTTCAATAGCGAAATTCATTTTCAAATCCTGCTTAATTTGTGAACTAAGTCATGCATGAGGCGTCTATTTTATGATTATTACTACAAAGATTTAGTATAATGCAGTTTGATCCTGAACAAAGGAGTTCGAAGAGAACTCCGTATGGAGACGGCAAAATCAGTTTCTTCCAGAAAACTGTAATCATATTTCGACAAGTATGAGACCTTTTCGTGTTTTCAATAACTCTTGCAATATTGCTTTAGAATCTTACACTAGGAGGCTTAAAACTCATTCAGCACAGGTGTAGAGGTTTCCTGTGACTAGTATGGGTTCTGATGAAGTGACAAATTGGAAAAAAGAAGAAGTAATTATTAGGTTTCTATCAAAGGCAATGCAATATTTCTTTTATTCCGGGAAGGTGTTTGGGGTCATTGAACCGTTTCTTCTGAAGGCAATCTGCCTTTATTTCTTTTGGTGATGGATGATGTGGTTGGCTCCCTTGATGTCAAATTTTTTTATTTCATTTATACTGAAGAAGAAACATATTGCAAATTGGCGATGAACTAATCTTTTGAAGGGTATAGGATTTTTCCCTCTTCTTTCAGCATGCAAAAGAGCTGCCTAGTCTAGAATGGGCATGCTTAGTTGTTGAGTTGGTTGAAGATTAGAATAGGTAGAGAATGAATACACAAAGGTAATGAATGGAATTGATTCGGACTGGGAAATAAAATATGGAAACAAAATTCTGATCCATTTGGTAAAGATATTTTTTTTGTCACTAGTCATCCCTTAGTCAATGGTCTTTTCTAACTTTCTGTCAATAAGTACCTTGCGTGTAACTTCCCTATCACTAAAATCATGCTTTGGATGATCCTCACTTATTTTACTATTGAGATGCTAAATAAAAGGATATCTCTGAATTAATTGCATTCTAAATGGACTCTAATTTTCAGGTTAGTTTTCTTCCCACTTTGGGTTTTCCATGGGGTTGTTGCTCGTGGACGATTTTCATTACCTGCACCATCAGTTCCACGCAATCGTCATGTATGTCACTAATTTTATTGCCATATTGAGAGATTCATAGTGATACTAATTTTTTGTTGTGATTATTTGTTGGCGTATTTATATCTTTGATAACGTGTCATGGTTTATAATGTGCACATGATATTTCAAATCTTTTACCCAATTTCATGGATTTGAATCATTGGGACCTATTATCATGAGACAGTGGGCACCGTGCCATGCAGTTGTGGCAACACCATTGCTTGTTGCGTTTGAACTGCTCCTCTGCATATATCTCGAAAGTGTTTATGGTATATATTTCCTTCCTTATAAGAACTCTTGAGAGTGTTTATTTTGTTGGTTTTTTAGATTATGCAAATTTATATGCCTTGAACATTATTTACTAATTTATCTTGTTTTTTCAGTTCATGGCATTGGCGCTGTAAACTTGAAGATTGTCTTTATTCCGCTGTTCGCATTTGAAATAATTATCCTTACTGACAATTTCAGGTATTTCCTTTGCAATTTAAATTGTTGTGGTTGCTATTTAGTTTTTGTAAAATTAGATATTTCTTTCTCATGAGTGACCTGACGAGACCCCGCATTTAGCGGGACTTTTACTGGGTTGTTGTTATTGTTGATTGACCTGACAATGTGTCGTATGAATGACTAGTCAACAAATGTCGAGAGAATTGCATAAAACTTTCTTTTATTTTGATTTTCTTAAAATCATTTCTAACTCTGTCACTGAAACAGTATTCGAATCAAATAGTTTGATATTTGCCCTGTTTTATATTCTTTATTAGTTTTCTAAAGTTCCCATAGATGATTGATTGGTAACCCACTAAGTTCAAGTCTTTCTTTGGCATTTAAAACTTTTCTTTGAGGGATGCATTGTCATTAGGCCATGAAAGTATGGCCATGATGTGCATAAGATATTAGCTTGGAAATTTCAGTGCAACACAAAAACATAGTTTTAATCTTGTGTCTTGTCTATATGTCATCTTTGATGGTCATACAGCGTCTTTAATGCAGATATCAAATGTCATGACACCTGTATTTGATGTTTGACTAACTTATTGCATTTGTGGCCTCTTTTAACAATATATTCAGTAGAATCTGAGTTTAGTCTTTCAGTGATTTTGTATGCTTATTGCTTTGCAAATCAATCAACGGTAACAACTTGAATATGCCTTCTTCCGTACTCCAGCCTGATTTTGAATAGTAATCCATTTTTGTTCATTCATTATGTTTAGTATCTGATCGATTAATCTTGCAGAATGTGTAAGGCTCTAATGCCTGGAGAAGAAGAAAGTATGAATGATGAAGCAATATGGGAGACATTACCTGTAAGTTATTCATTTTTTTCCTTGCTGTTAAAAATTTATCTAGTGCAGCTTTTTTGAGAATACTATGACTCTGATATTTAGTTTTCAATTGAGATCTATCACAATGTATATCTGTTCATTTCTGTTCTCCACATGACATGAAGGAATGGTTCCCCTAAGAGACTTCGAATGCTTGAAATCAAGACATGTTAGTCTTTTAACAGTAAAAGATCAAGGATTCTTTTGACATATTGGAACTAAAGAAAGCATTGTGTGTTGGGAGAAAGTAATTTTTGTTTTTGTTTTTGTGTTGATTATACAGGTTAAATATGAAAGAAATTGTTTGAAAGACACTCATTTTGTAGGGATTCTATTCTGTTAAAAAGAGGGATCAAGTTGTAGTGTTTAGCCAGAAAGTTGATGTATAACTAAAAGCAAATGTGGATGAATTTTATCTTTTCCATTTCAGCACTTTTGGATTGCAATTTCTATGGTTTTCTTCTTGGCTGCTACAGTCTTCACACTCCTAAAGCTATGCGGTAAACTTTCTAACTTGTTTCATGATTTTCATGCATAGTTAAATTCGTTGTTCTTAGCTACTGTCTTATTTTATGAGATTGGCATTGAATCAATTTGATTGATCCTCTTGCAATTGGTAAGGTGAGATCATGACTGTAAACGTACATTTTCATTAATAGATATAAAGCGATCAGACACAATCAATCAAGATTATCTGCTGTAAGTGTTTAATTGAGGTGATTTTACTCTGCAACTAGGTTTTTACCTTTCTGGGTACAAGCTGGTTTCATATCAGGTTGACTATCCTCCACTGTTCACCCCAATTTTCCCAGTGGTAGAAATTTAGTTCTCATTATCAGATAGTAATAGTCTAGAAAAAGAAAAGATCTTGTTACGATTAAGAATCATTAGATGTCCTTTGGCATTTAAAAGGGGTTACTGCTTATTAGCATCTTATGAAGTATCATTAGATGGCCTTTAGGGTGTGATCGAGTCATTGTTTACTAGCATTATATTTACCGTAGATGATACCTGTGAGATGGTAATTATTGTTTGTTTTTCTTGACCTCTGCTGTATATTTTGAATTTGCATTATCAGTATTTGCTTTGGGTTGTCCTCAATTGTATTTCAATTATTTATTCTGGGACTCATACAATACTAGTTTGGTCTTCCTTGGATTGCTGACTTGCCAGCTTGAAAATATTTGTAAGTTAAAGCTATGGTTAAAGTTCCTGAACTTTCATGCTTGCAAAATCTAAAAGTGAACCTCTTAATGACCTGCTGTTTTACTGTCTCTTCAACAATGGGAATACCATGGCTGTTGGTCTGAATCACTAACTTTGTGATTAATTTGATATTACTGGATCTAAATGTATTGGTGCAGGAAAATTAGATCTTCTACCCAATTCTAATAATTATGTGATTTCAGAGATCCATAAACCAAGGTCTCCTTCAGAGTGTATGTGCAATACTTTTTGGGTTTGCTCATTTTTCTGCTTTATTTAAACCTTACTAATTCGAATTAGGGCACATCATCAGTAACTCCTTTGTTTAATGCTTAATTTCAATACAACATGTTTTCACTGACAGAACTTTTCTTCAAATTTCATTGTCCCTTAGAATTCCTATATTTTTTGGGCTAGTCAACTATATTCTTGGGGTATTTATGCTTTTATTTGTGATGCTGAGTTCCCACAACTATTTTAGTGGCCCAGGAATTTTGGTAATTGATTTCTTTGTATTCTTTCTGCACTTTTTACTGCCAGCACTTTGTCATATGATTGATTAGATCCCACCTAGACTGCAACATTTACAATCAACAGAAAAGTGCTTTTTAATTTTTTATTTAAATTTTATAGGTGATGTAGGTGCTCTTGGCTGGTGGGACTTGTTCATTAATTTTGGGTATGGCTTCTTTCATGCTGTCTGCATTATTATCATTCCCATAGAGTTGGTGGAAGTTTCTAATACACCCAACTGATTAAGAAAACATGTTGTTTGTGCAGGATTGCAGAATGCTTTGCTTTTCTTGTTTGTACAAAGTGGTCCAATCCAGTGATTCACAGATATTGTCGTCCAAGAGATGCCAGTTCAACCTCCACTACCATTAGATATCTTGACTGGAACAGTGGCTTGGTAGTTTTGCCTGAGGATAACCAGCATCAAGAAAGAATGTGCGGCCTGCAAGACATTGGTGGTCATATTATGAAAGTTCCAATAATTGGTTTTCAAGTTCTCCTCTGTATGCGGTTAGAGGTGTGTAACAGATCTTTTTGTTACCTTGAATACTGATATTGGAATAGTCTTACCAACAAATGTTAAACACCTTAATTTAGGGAACACCTGTTGGAGCAAGAAATATACCACTTCCAATTCTTTTCTCTCCAATCTTCCTACTTCAAGGTGCTGGTGTGCTGTTTGCTGCATCCAAGTTGGTGGAGAAGCTTATTATTTTAATACGAAGTGAAGCTGATACAGGAAGATATTTTAGATTATCTGCAAGAGCTCATGACTGCCTAGGTTTCTTGCATCATGGTTCGAGGTAAATAGCCTTTGTTTTGCATCGGGAATCAAACATATGTGGAGATGACCCAATATCGTAGCCTTCCTGTGTTAGGCAAGTATTTGATATTTGTAACATATGCAACTAATTATTTCTTCTCTTTTCTCTATCCTTTGCCTTGGAAACTCTATTGTCACAAAGGCTGTTAGGATGGTGGTCTATAGATGAGGGAAGCCGAGAGGAACAGGCCCGACTTTATCATGAGGGTGCATCTGGGTTAGTTTATTCTGTTTCTATTGTAATTAGTTATCTGCATAAACTGTTCATCTATATTTATCTTTTGCATGCTTGGGATAGTATGTGAAATAATGTCATGGTACAGATGCAAGATTTAGGCATTTGAAATCTCCTCTCCAGGTTGAGCGAAGGACTGTGTTATGGAATCTTAGTTGAGAAACTAATAATTACTGTTTTATATGTCCCTGAGAGCAGATCCTATGTCTCATAGTTCTTTGATTTCTTAGTGCTACGCTTACTTTCTACTCCCTCTCACAAGGACCACATTTCACTTTGAGTCTCTAGCTATTCACTTGTATTTAGGGCTTCTCTAAATAATATCGTAGACAAGAATTCAAATG
Source organism: Erythroxylum mucronatum (assembly GCA_027563825.1). Classification (NCBI taxonomy): domain Eukaryota; kingdom Viridiplantae; phylum Streptophyta; class Magnoliopsida; order Malpighiales; family Erythroxylaceae; genus Erythroxylum; species Erythroxylum mucronatum. The sequence continues at coordinate 18,773,874 of JAOSBP010000006.1, forward strand.
AGAATCATTGCTAATGTTTAGATTCGATTCCTCAACCTGCAGGTATAATACTTTCTGTGGTTATCCTCCTGATATAGTGAAGAAGATGCCCAGAAAGGATCTTGCTGAGGAGGTGATCTCCTTGACTTTATATATTCTTGTTCCATTTCTGCATGACATCATCTTGTACTAAAGGATTGCCCTCTCTCCTTTTTTCGGTTTGCTTACCTGTACAGTTTATGTTCCTTATGATCCTGTCAGGTTTGGAGGCTTCAAGCAGCTTTGGGTGAGCAGACCGAGATCACCAAATATAGCCAACAGGAGTTTGAAAGACTGCAGAATGTAACCTTCTTATTTTTGCCTAGTATTTTGAGATTGGAAGATGACTTGCTGTTGAATGAAATGATGGAAGATGTCTTGCTGTTGAATGAAATGAAACTTTTGTTTTTGGGAGACCATGAACTAGGTCTCCCTTTCAAATCATTTAGATATAAATTCTTGCTCTCTAGATTGATGTAGAAGTAAAACTACCTGCATCCTTTTGGTTAGTTTTCGATATGGTCACTTGTAAGTCCATTCAGAAGTAAATATATGCATTAAATAGAGTATTCAAATTATTCTTTTCCTTGGGAACTGCTCAACTTCTAAGGTTGTCACTAGATCATTTTGAAAGGCCAAAAGTTTGTCATACAGACAATAGTGACTTTCAAGAGTAAATCTTTGTAGTGATTGACAATCAAGTTCCATGTACTTGGGATGACTTGGAAGAGCTTATCTTCCATTTAATTTACTCCTAAGAGTAATAGACTGAAAGTTGCAATTCTGCTGTTTCTTTTCCAAGGTTTCACTATGCTTATATTCCTTTTCTGCGCAAGTGTTTAATATTGTATAGCTTGTGTTTAAGGTTTAAGTAGGGTTTGCTTTGAGAATTGGGCAGCATTTCACCGTGATGTTTACATACCTTGTATTTAACTGCACATTTGTGTATTGGCCAGGAAAAAGTCCTATGTAGGGTTTGCTTTGAGAAAGAGATCAGTGTGGTCCTACTTCCTTGTCGGCATCGCATTCTTTGCAGGTATAATTACTGTCCTCTATTTGCAGCTTCAATGTATTATTTGCTCCCCTTGAGATCCTTCCCCATGCTGTTTAATGGTTATTCTGATATGTATTGCAGCAACTGTTGTGAAAAATGCAAAAAATGCCCAATTTGCCGAGTCTGTATCGAAGAGCGCTTACCTGTGTACGATGTTTAATTCCTAACATGTGCAGATTTTGTGTAAGATGAAGTTTTTGTGCAGAAAAAGGTTATAACAACTAACAGGGCGCCGCTGTTTTACCTTTGACTGGAACTTTTGCCTCAGTCGATGTCACTGTCCAAATTGACATTACCAGCTATTAGGAGGGATGTAGAGCAGACAGATGCTGTATTTAACTTCTCGTTCTGTTTTAACTTGTCTTCTTTTTCCTTCTCGTAGGAAACTGTACATAAATTTAACTTTACAAGTGCAGGTTTCTGAGTTCAGGACTAATGTTTTTGACATGGTCGTACACGTAGTAGAAACAAAACTGCTTCTTTTCTCTCTTTGTATATGAGTGATAGTTGGAATGGTGACACAGATTTATAACTTATGCATACTGGACTATATGAAGTTTGAGTTGGTCTGTAGTCATCACTGGTATTTATCATGGGATGAATTTGCTTATGATTTGTTGTATCTGGAGGATAAATTCGTGTCAACTGTAGCTTCGACATGTGAATTTTCTGAAACTATGATACTTCCTATTAAAATGTTTCTATATCATAGTAATATATAGAGTGAATTTTCTTTCTTCATTGTCTATGTGGAGAGCACTTAGTAACCAGTTAAAGACGCGGGCACCACCGAATGGAATGATATTTTGTAAGGGTGATATTATATATCCTTGTAAGGCAATCTTTGGGACAAAAAAATCAAGAGGTCCTTGTATGACAGTTTTCGAGACCACAAAAAAAAAAAAAAAAAAGTTTGTGTGGAAAGCACAGTTTTAGAAGTCTAAGCTCTAGTATTGTCGTCTTCCACCTCTAGTTATCATTTTCCAGTGTTTAATTTGTAAAAACAAAGTTTTAAAAGTCCAAACTTTATTCATATGTTCCAACCTTCAGTTGTATTTTGTCGTCTAACTCTGGTCACCGTTCCAATCTTTAATGGCCGTGTTTCGGTGTCTAACTTCCAGTGTACAAGGTGCAGTCGGTCGTCTTGAAGATGTCCAAGTTATAGGGGAGAGATCCTCTGTTCCATCCCCGGGATGGAACAGAGGATCCCATCCCAAGTTTTAGTTGTCGTCCACCCTTGAGTTTCTGTATTCTAACTCTTCGAAACCCTCCAGTGTCCGTCATGGAAAGTTAAATGTTGGTACTTCAGACTTGGAGTAGTTGCGGTGGTTTAATTCCACATGAACTTTGTCTTTAGTTTAATTTCATTGATGATTTGACTATTGTCCTAAGTTCATCTTATTGCATCACCAATGTACATCTCTTCATCACATGCTTTATGAGTGAGAAAACATACAAAACTCGTATTTATTTTAGTGTGAAGTAGTAGTACTATAAAGTAGTTTTGAATAATATGACATATATAGTAGTATTCTTTGTATAATGTGGTGGTATTTATCATTTATTGGATTCATATATTTTATATAATGTGTGGGGGATAGTTTGTTTCGGAGAAATATAATTTTTTGATAAGTTTGATAAGTAAATGTGGATTGACATCCATTGCTATATAAAGTTGTATTTACTGTATAATTGAGTAATAGTTTTTTGTATAATATGGAGATATTTATTGTATGAGATGGTTTTATTTTTCGTTTAATGCAATTGTATGTGCAGTGTAGAATAGTAATGACTTACAGAACGAAAAGAGCGAGCTATTTAGATGTGCAGGCTCCACATACTCTCACAGTGAGCATTAAGATAGCAGTGGTATTAAAATAAGAATGAAGTTCGAAAATTTGGAAATCATATTTGGTTTATACCATAAGTATGCAAGGTGTTATGGATTTGCAATTGCTAAAAGGGGAAGAAGGAAAATCGAGAAAGTAGAGTTTATGAGCAGAACAACTGTTTGCCATTAAGTTCAATTGCATAAATAACAAGAGATGAATAGAATGAAACTAATATCAAGCGGAGGTATTTGGACAATAATCAAGTTTGAAGATATGCAAGACTATGATTTGATTCCAAATAATGTGAGGTTTATGATGCAACATTGGACTGTGGATCGCCATGTAAGACGTGGATTAGTATTGAATGATAATTCGTAATGATTTTAGCGACATAAGTTTTGTTATTCCGTTGGTAAAAATATAGCGACGGAAAATGTTTTCTGTCAGTAAATTTACCAATCGAGAAACAAAATTTTGTCGGTATGTTTTACCGATAGAATTAAGTATTCCGTCAGTATATTTTTTACTGACGGAGTAACAATTATCCGTCGCTAAAATACCTATGGAATAACAAAATTCAGTTGCTAAAATTTAAGACGGAATATGTCATTCCGTCAGTAATTAGCGACGGATTATTGTAAAACTGTTGGAAAATTTAACTATTATAAATTTTACCCGCCATTTCTCTCTTCTTACTTGAGTTTTCTGTTAATAATGTTATTATTGTTTTTACATTTAATTTCTGTAAATAATATAACATTGATTGATAAATATAAAGTCAATATTATCCGGTAATATAATAAAATATTATAATTTACACAAATAAGTATCTTGAAAGTAACTCTATATTAAGAATTTATACAAAAAAACTTAAGAGTAGCAAAACGTCAAACGTATTCACTTATCCAAGTTATGTCGGTGATGAAGGCAAATGGTCTGACTGTTGTGATGAGGTCTTATCCCTCCCTTTCAACTGATCCATCTTATTACGAAATTAGGCTATGTACTCCATTGACTGTGAGTTGCCAGCCTCTCTACTGTGCTCTCAAGCTGAATGACTCTTTCATTTGATACAGATTGCCTACTAGATGCAGTTGTAACGGAAGTAGAGGATTGCGAATAACATGTATTTACAAATGAACTTAAGTCGAAAATTCTTCCATGACGGATCCTACCACTCATTGCATCGAGATATGCCTGATTCTCATCTATAGTTTCAGAGTTCTGAGATTGTCGTTCAATGCTTTCTTGTATTTGGTCTTGTCATTATATTTGTTTATGTTAATATGTGATAATTTTTAAGAATTAATATTAAAGATAGATTTAACATACATGAAGTTGTCTACAACAGGTGTTGACAAAGGTCACATCATCATGCTTTTTGGTGTGAGTGCAAAAGATTTGGCATGATGTAGGTTTCGTCCAATAGACTTTTCCTGCATCAAAATAAACTATTATAAGTGTACTACAATTTACAAAAATTTCAAAATTTCCTCTATATTTTTATATTTGTCCCTGTTAGACAAAAAAAAAACTCAACAATACAGCTACTTACGATAGCAGACATTTATAACATTATTATTCTCCATAATGCACATATGTCAAGTATACGTGAATTTCTTATGTTAATACTAAGTTTGAATTCATCATATTAAAGTTGAAGTCTTTATGTTTCAAATAATCACCTACAAGTTGATTTCTAAAGTTCGATTTTAAACAAGCACTATGGTACGTAACATTGTTTACATATGCGAATTGAGAAAGGGACTTCTTGTTGTGACTCCTAGACTTGTGGAAGAGCTACATCACAGGTTTCCATCCTATATATCATCGTAGGGATTTATTATGCAAAGAATTGTTATGTCAATTATATGTGAATTTCTTATGTTAATACTAAGTTTGAATTTATCACATTAAAGTTGAAGTCTTTATGTTTCAATATCACCTACAAGTTAATTTCCAAAGTGTGATTTTAAATAAGCACTATGGTACGTGGCATTATTTACACCTGTGAATCAAGAAAGGGACTTCTCGTTATGACTTATAGGCTCATGGAATTTTTCACTGATAGGCCTCATGGGAGCTGCATCACAGGTTTCCAACTTATATACCATCCTAGGGGTTTATTATGCCTCAAATCATCTATAATTATGCAAACTAATTCGACATGTAGTAAATACTTATGTAATTCGTAAATCTAACCATAAATCATTCCAACAATATTCCAAACAACAAAACCAAGATAACCAATTCCAAAGAATAACACACATTCGTATAATCTATTAAAGTAGAACATACAACCCAAGATAACCATTTCTAATTATATTTATGCAAGAGTTGATTACACCAAGATAACCACAATTACATAATGTTGTTTTCAGATAGATTCTATATTTTAACTCATTAATCATTGTCAGAGGTAAAGTCGCAAAGAACAACATAAAACCAATCACATTATAAATTACTTAGTTGAATGACTTACCTTGATAGACAGACAATCGCAAATTGCAAAGACGATGGACGAGGTTGGACAATTATCGATGCTCTTCAGCACAGAACACGGCCTACAAAAAAGATAATAAACAATTAGCTAGCTTTTGATAAGTTTTGAATTGTATTATAAAGAATTGTGTTATAGGAAATAGCCTTATACGTTAAAAGAATTGTATTATTAAAGAATATAGGCATAACCTTATACAAGTTCAATCAAGAGATCTAGGACAAGAGAAACCTTATATACATCTTCTTTTTTACCAATAAATAGGGATTATACACAACTTAATTATTATCAAGATTACATTATAGCTTAATTAGAACTTAATAGAATCTTTCTTTATCTTAAAATGCATTATCAGCTTATATCACACTCACACAAAATAATGCACTCAAAACTTATTTCATTATTCTTTAAATCTTTAACATATCTAAAACCCACCTTATAACTAATTTATTATTTAGTTGTGCTCATCTTTAACTTAAATATTAATAGGAAATACAAACTAATTGTTATAATTAGGGATGACAATGCCAATATGATTGCATATCATTTCTATTTCTTTTACCCTATAAGTATAGGCCCTCAAAGTTTGACACATTTCAATAGGAAAGGAATTTGATACTTCTTGAAATACTTATAAAATGTTAATTGTCAAAATTCTTTTTGACATTTTAACACCTAGCGAGTATATTACAAATAGGATCTTATAGTTAAGTTACAAAAATTCGATTTACTCAATTATTTCTCTTTATGAGTTCAACATTATGGAGGCAAGGAAGTGCGTATGATGAACTAGATTTTACTAAATTTTCAAAAATGTTAAAATTGTGAAGTAGTAAATTTAAATCACTATCTTCTTTTACAAATGTCTATACTAAGGACCAAACAAGGTTATGGTTCCTAATAGATGTGACCTCAACTATTCCATTTCAAGTCATGTATTGAATTTTTATAAAGAAATCAAACTAATGGGAGGATTTCAACTTAGTTAACCTATTATGTCTCTATCAAGTCAGGTGTGTCAATGATCTCTTCAAAAGGTTATATTCAAACATTAATAGTTTGAGTACCTTTATAAATTCCTTTTTACAAAGATTTTTTAAACTTCAATTATAGATATTATTGTACAAGATATGCAATACTTTTTCTTTTTTATTTTACCTAAAAGAAAACAAGACAAATATGTCATAAGAAAAGCAAGAGACCATCATTTCAACTGAACAAATGAAAATTTTAGTGTTTATCATTTCTTTAGTTATCAAAATATCCAGATTACCAAAAGAGGGAGTGATCAAATATTTCAATTTGGTTTTTAGAAATACACGTAAAAACCAATATCATACTTTAACAAGAAGCTAAAAGAAGATTGTGACATAATGTGGCATCACTTCGCATCACTTCCGTTATATTTAAAAAGAACTTATAATGCACTACAAGTAAAATGGAGTTTAGCAATGGAAGCTAAGTTAGCGACTGAATTTACGGACAGACAAAGGCGTCAGAGAAACAGCTGTAAGTAATAATTTGCGACAAACCATATATTTTTCGTTGCTAATTTACTGAAGGATATTTTATGTTACCATCAGTGAATATACCAATGATTATTTTATGCTGTCGATAAAGTTACCGATGCACAAATCCTATATGTCGGTAATTTGTCGGTAACTTTATTGACGAAATTGGTTATTCCATCGGTAAGTTAACGACTAACATTACCGACGGTTCATAGTTATCTATCGATAAATTGAGTAGATTTTACCGACGAATTTTGTTTTTCTGTCAATAAATTTACTAAAACTATTTTTTCCCTGCATTTAATTTTATTTGATAATTTTATAATTGATGCATAATTTATACAGTTATCAATTATTTGTTGATAATATTTTGATTTGTTTCTACATTTAATTTGTTAAAACAGAAAGTTGATTAATGATATAAAGTTTAAATTATCTCAATTGATAATAAAAATTATTTTGTACGTAATAAGTATTTAATTTATACAAAATGACTACAAATACGTTATTCATTTAGTGAACGCGGATGCTTTGACTGCTGCGATGAGGTGTTGTCCCCCCTTCAACTCATCCACCTCATTACAGAGTTAGTTATATACTCCATTGATTGTTGCAACTGAGTTGCCAATGTCTGTAATATGCTCCGAAGCTCATGGACTTCATTGGATGCAGAACGCCTACTAGATGTTGCTGCACTGGATGTGAAAGATTGCGAATAACATGTGTTCGCAAATGAACCTAAGTTGAATATCCTTCCATGGCGGCCCTATCACCCACTGCATGAAGATAGGTTTGACTCTCATCAAAATCTTCAGACTGTTAAGACTATCGTTGAATGCTTTCTTGTATTTAGTCTTATTAGAAGGCAATGTTTATATTGGTAAGTGATAATTATTAAGCATTAATATTAAAGCATAAATTTCACATACATTTATTTCTTTACATCGGGTGTTGACGAAGGTCACAATGTCCCGCTTCTTAGTGTAAGTGTGCAGAAAGAGCTGACGGGGTGTAGGCTTCGTGCCCATAGACTTTTCCTACATCAAAATAAAATGTTATAAGTGAACTACAATTTACAAAAATTTCGGTAGAATTTTATCTATTTTTATGATATTTACCCCTTGTTGAACAAAGAAAGTAACTCAACAACACAACCATCACCAATTTTTGATGTTAGGTTGTTACACAATTTTTGACATCTACGCATATATTTTCTTCTTACTTCTTAATGATTATTCAGGATTGTAAAGCTCTCCTTCATGAGCTATCGTCGATCTCTTTGCGTTTGTTAGAAAACCGAATCAAGTTGCTCATACCATAGCTAGAGCAGCTAATTCTATGTCTGGTTTTGAGTGGGGGGTATGCTCTCTTTCTTTTTTGTATGACGTTTTAACATTGGATCTTAATAATATGCGCTGAGCGCATTCGTTATCGTTAAAAAAAAACACAACCATATATGGCACCAAACATTTATAACATTATCATTCTCCATAATACACATATTTTCATTACAAAATTCACACATCAAATTTAATTTAAATATATCAAAGTAAAAAATCATAATATAAATGTAAAGTGTAGATATTTACAAGTCTCTCTGTATGCTCGGAGTGGGTAACAAATCCTCTAGTATGTACAAGAAGACTCTCTCCCCCCGGTGCTCCACGTTTGTTGGTAGAATATGCTCTGAAATAGATATTGCCTCAGGTGATGTCCAATACTGCTGCCAATGACTCCATATTTGTTCATAAATATAAGACGGTCGTATACCAGTCTTATATATCGTACCAACAAAGTCTCGATAACGTATACGTGCTCGTCTCTCCCATACTTTATAAATGGTCACTTCAAATTTAGAATCCCAAAAAAATTCTTTCTAAAACAAAAGGAAAAACATATGATAAGTACTTATAATCTATAATATTTATCTAATTAATGTATAAAAATCAATTAAAAATACAAAAAAATATATATTTTACACCTCAAACTCTTGATAATAAAATTTCTTTGTCTCTCTGATAATAAAATATCTTTGTCTCCTGAGAGATATTCTTCCATATATAACCCTCAAGATCAATCTTCTCCTTGAATTTGAATGTTATGTTTCTTGAGCACGGTTCAGACGAAATCAACCTAATATTAAAACAATTAATTTTTATATCATTTTTAAATTTAAACATATAACTTAATTATAAACATATGGTGTTACATGTATTTTCACTTACAGATTGTTGAAAATTGTGATGTAAGTTCTTCCATCAACTCTCTCAACTCTAGGCTGGAGGTCACCTCCTTCTTCTGCATCATTTATCCCTGATATCTCTGTCGATATAGGGATGGTGGATGGTGTATCAGTAGGTACAAAAGATAATGCCTCATCTACAAGTGTAGTATCTGGAGGTACAACATCTGATTCGGTTGTAGCTACAGAATGTGATGCTTTACCTGGACACTAACTGGCTCCAAATTGTAGTCTAAACCTTGGTCGCATCATATCTTGTTTTCTCTTTGGTGACATATTTCAACTTGAAATTCATATTTTATTGAATATTCTAGAAATATAACAATTTCAATCCAGGGTACTCAATTTCAAGTATCTCAATAATTTTAACATAGTAATCCATCAATTCTCCCTATATGCAAACTCCATTATTTATTATTGCCAAACTATGACCGTGATATTCTGTATGATATTGTATCCATTAACCAAATACACTGGATACGATTTAACAGTTCGCAAAGGTCCCTTCGCAAGATCACATATGAACTTGTTCTCTATTGGATTTTCTAAGGCCTACATAAAAGAAATGATCATATTAAACAGTATAATGTCATTTGAACACTTTAATCTTATAATTCAGTCATTCCATAATTGTAAGTGAGAACTTACATATTTCTTAAACCATCGAGGAAAGTGTCTTCCAACTTCTTTATTGATATCATCCTGTATTTTCTTGGGCATTAGTTTGCGTAACCATTCCTCGTATAATCTAAAAACATTATTATGTATTTCGGTTGTTAATAACAATAAATTTCAAAACCTAAATAATCAATTTCAACTTACTATACGAAAGGTTGAACCTCTTGATAGTTCAATAAAATGTAACCATAAGCAGCCTTAATTTCTTCCTCTATTAAAATTCTTCTTGTTGAATGTCTATGTGTTCACCCAGGATTTGTGAAAATTGATAAGTTACCATCAACGTCACTCGTTCCTCCCCCATCGTCATTACGAGGAACTTTTCTTTCTCTTGTGTGAACATGCGACTCAAAATAATGTGAACAAAATGTACTAGCTTCCTCTACTAAATAAGCATTACATATTGAGCCTTTAACTTTAGCCTTATTTTTGAAATTTTTCTTCAAGTGATGCAAATACCTACATTAGCGAATAGGGTTATTACAAAATTGTTATTAAAACATGTTATTACTTCAATTACAATAATTTTTGTTAAATACCTCTCAAACAGATACATTCATTGATATTGAACTGGACCGGAAAGTTTAGCCTTGTTGCTAAATGGACAGGTAGATACTCTATATAGTCAAAAAAGCTTGGCGAAAAATCCCTTCTAATTTGCACAAAATTACTAGAATTTTCCTTTCTAGTTTTTCCATTTCAGCCAACTTGATTTCAGATGATGTTAAGCTTTTGAAAAACAAACTTAATTATGTTACAACTTCCCAAACCTTATTCAGCAGCAACTCTTGAAATGTAATTAGAATTAGCCTTTGCATAAACATGTGACAATCATGACTTTTCAACCCAAATAATTTGTACTTCCTCATGTCCACACACCTTGCCAAGTTTGAAACATAACCATCAGGAAACTTTAGACTTTTCAATCATTCATATAATATCATATTGTTTTTTTCCAAAGTGTAACATGCTTTTGAATATTTACCGATGCGAAGATCTTTATGTAACTTATTCCTTCTACGAAAAAGTTACAAATCAGCTCGTGATTTTGCATTGTTTTTTGTCCTCCCTTCAATGTTCATTATGGTATTGAACAAATTGTCAAAAATATTTTTTTTTCAATATGCATCACGTCTAGATTATGATGTATCAAATTAGTTTTCCAATATGGCATATCCTAAAAGATGTTTCGTTTTATCCAACCAAAGTTTTTACTAATGCTTGTATTAACTTCATTATCTTCGAATTCTGTAACTTTCAGTAAGCCTAATTCCTCAATCTCCTATAAAATCTCTTCACCGACATTGTGAGGAGGAGGAGGTTTTTCACCACCCTATCTTTAATGAACTTTTGTTTATTGCATCTAAATGGATAATCTGGAGGAAGAAATTTCCTATGATTGTCAAACCAACATGTTTTGCCCCCATTTGTTAGATAAAACACATAAGAATCATTGCCACAATAAGGATAAGACAATTTTCTTAATGTGCTCCATCCAGACAACATGGCATATGAAGGAAAATCACTAAGGTTCCACATCAAAGCCGCTCTCAACTTAAAATTTTGTTTCAGAGACATGTCATATGTTTGAACACCATATTCCCAAAGGTGCTGCAATTCAGATATCAATGGTTGTAAGAATACATCAATTTTATGCTTTGGATTTGTAGGCCCTGGCACAATCATTGTCAAGAACATATACGCCTCTTTCATACACATCCATGGAGTCAAATTATAAGGAGTAATTATGATTGGACATGATCAATATTGCTAGTCAGATTAACCAAAAGGTTGGAATCCATCCGTCGACAATCCCAACCTAGCATTTTGTCTTTCAGCTGCAAACTCAAAATGGGCGTCATTAAAATGTTTCCATGCCAGTGCATCTGATGGATGACTCATTATTTCATCTTCCTGTTCGTATTCATTATGCCATCTCATATGAAATGCAGTAATATCACAAGCATATAGGCTTTGAAGTCTCGGCCAAAGAAGATAACCAAAACAAAGCAAAGAAGACAATGAATATCAAAGCTACGCAAATTGATATAAATTCATGTTTAGAAGTCTTAGTTATAACATTTGATTGTCGCCATGTCATGAAAAAAAATCCAGTCATTTTCCTTTTAAAACATAAAAAGGATGATAAAAGTTCTCTTTTCAATAAAGTAAAAAGATGCAAAATGACTATGCTGTAAAATATAGAAACAGATACAAATTTAATTAAAATGTGTGGAAAATCATTGTTGACATTGTCAACAAGCAAAAGCAATGAAGCTGAAAAATGAATACCTGCTGAAGCTTCTCTTCAATCTCCTTGAAAATAGAAATATTGTCCACAAATGAGTTCCTACAAATAAACAATAATCAATAAGATCTTAGCCAGGAACCTTAAGTAATTGAAAGAGATCTTAAATCAACTTGATAAACTTAAAATTTATGCAGCATCATGCAATTTGCTTAAAATTTTGTAACTGTTCAATCGAACAAAGAAATACTAGAGAATAACTGTGCCCTTGATCATTAGGGGAAAAAGGTTAATAACTAAACATGATTAACAACATTCATATTAACTTAAGCAATAGCACGAACTGCCTTGCTACCTAGAAAGTTGAAATTCAAGGATTCAACTAAGTTACAAATTCTAGATCCACTAATTTAAAATAACTTAATTTTAGTAATATTCTTCTTTTGTATGAAATCAAGTTTGACCATTTGTTAAACTTATCTTTCTTTTAACAATTTAATTTCATAAAAATTAGAAAATAATCCATTATAAAGAAAAAATCTTTGCTAGTTTTTTGGTGGGTGCATCCATTGTATGCCCTTGTTTAGTGAAATAGATTCAGCAAAGGAAGCAGAAAAAGAAAAAGGTTATACCATTTGAATTTGGTCCTATGGAGAGATTGAGAGTCAAGAACACTTTGTAAATGTTTTTTGATATTCTAAAAAAAAATTCTTGTAACAATTATGATATATTCTATGCTTTAGGATATTTAAATTTTATACAATATCAAGAAGTTTCTTTGATTTCAAAGTCATATTATATATATAATTTGCTCTTCAAATATTTCTTTAGTTTATTAATTTTAATTATATGTTCATAGATTGGTGGATCATATTACATCGTGAAAGCTTTGGAGTATTTTATTGTTAAACAAATTACATTCTTACTAGATAGTTTGTTTCCTTAACGGGAAAGTCGTGCTTTAGGCTTAGGGAAAAAGAAACAGTCAACAGAATATCTTTTAGGATTTTATGAAGAAAAGATGCTTCACCAAATAGTTGTTATCTTTAGGATTTTATGAAGAAAATATACTTCACCAATTAGTCGCAAAAACTGAGTCTATCAATTTGTTAGATGGTCACCATTTCCACACTAACCCTACACTTTCTTGTTGCTTTCTATTTCACTTTCTTGATTAGATAAGAAATACAAGCTACTAACAACCTTTCAAATTCATTTCTTTATTATTATTATTATTATTTAAGGGTTATCATAATTAAGGCCTTATTCTAAATTGGAACCAAAAAAATTGAAAAGTAAAAGAGAATCTAAATGAAATTTCATATAAGCAATGAGTATGTGTTCTACCAATTTGCCCCTCAAATTACATCAGTAAATGACATATAACTTCCAAAAAAGTGAATATCCATCCCTTTATAGTTGTACAATAATACTTAATGTAGTATAATCTTATGGCAATTCAATTATGGTTAGTTTTACACACACATCTCAACAGAGGCGCCAATAAGGATAGCTTAGAAGTCTTCATCTCAACTCAACAACATCACGAAACACGTTATCTCTTATTAGTTTAATGGATAAGTTTACATCTGCTATCTTTAACCAAAATGAAAATAACTAACTAATTAGAGTTCATAGGAAATACACAGTCCAAATTCCAAAAACAAAAAACCACGCAAAGGTTTTAGACAATAAGGGACCATTCTGATACATATTCCTCAAATTAACGTGAAAAATTCCAAATGTGGACAAATTCAAAATGTTTTTGGGTACTCAACACATTTCTTAAACTCCACATGAATTCAGTACGACATTCCCACAAATTCAACATCCACACGAACACAATTCGGAAACTATGAAAGTAGTACCCAAAACCTAGTACAAAACAAAACCCACTAACATTATAGGAAAAAGAGTGATTATCGATGGAAATTACTGACAGAAAGCGTTAATTTTTCGTCAGTAACTTGATTTTTTGACGGTTTTCACCGACGAAAAATTTCGTTGCTAAATGTTCGATCAGTAAAGTTACCGACGGAATTTCCATTTCGTCTGAGACTTTACTGATGGATGCCTAAATCTGTTGGTACATTTACCGATAAAGAGAATTGATTCTGACTGTGTTTATACCGACGGTATGTTAATAACTGTAGTTAATATTGGTCAAAATACGAATGAAAAGCAAACTTTTGTCCGTCGAATCCTTAAACATTTACTGATGTTTAGCATAAACCATCAGTACATATATGTTCACTTACCGACGGAGACTTCAATTCCGTCGATAACTAAAAAACACATCCTTCCCCAATTCCAGCCGTAATTTTTTTCTTTTTTAAAATCTCGAAATTAAATTTGATTTGGATAATTTCAACAGCTATAAATTATCTATGCATTGTTTTTTTTTATTTTTTATACATTTAATTTGTTTAAACAGAAATTAATTGAACATATAAAGGAAAAAATTTCGTCATTGATAATAAAAACATTCAATTCTACATAAATTGAAACCAAATGACTACAACAATCCCTATTGTCCTAGTGAGCGCGGATGGTTTAAGTCTCTATCCCTCCCCTTCAACTGCTCCATGTCATTTTAGAGCTTAGTCGTGTACTCCATTGTCTGTTGCAATTGACTTGTCAAGGTGTGCACTATGCTCTCAAGCTCATGGATACGTTCCGTCGTCCCCCGTCTACTTGATGCTGCTGTACTGGACGTAGAGGAGTGTGAATAACATGTGTTCCCAAATGAGCCTAGCCCAAAGATCCTTCCACAATTGTTCCTACCACCCACTGTATCAAAAAATGCCTGGGTATCATCAACAGGTTGTTCTCGCTGAGATTGTCATTATATTGTTTCTTGTATTTGGTCCTATTAGGAGGCAATGCTTATATTATAATTAGTAAGTCATAATTATTAAGAATGAATATTAAAGCATGAACTTCACATACATTTAGTTATCTACATCAGTTGTTAATGAATGTCACACCGTTATGCTTCTTAGTGTGAGTATGCAAAAATAACTAACAAGGTGTAGGCCTTATTCCCATAGATTTTTCCTACATAACAATAAAATGTTATAAAAATTTCGGTTGAGTCTCCTCTATATCTATGATATTGCCCCCTGTTAAACAAAGAAAATAACTCACTACAACCATAAATGACACCAGACATTTATACCATGATCATTATCTATCATCACAACATTCACACATCAATTTAAATTGAAAATAACAAAGTAAAAAATTAGAATATAAGTGTAATAGTTAGATACTTACACTTATATTCTCCCATAATGGGTACTTGATCCTCCCGTATGAACGGGAAGATTGTCTCCCCTGGGCCTCCACGTCTGTTGGCCGAGTTATGCCTGGATATGAACATTGCCTCAGGTGATGTCCAGTAATCCTGCCAACGACTCCATATGCCTTCAGAAATATAAGACAGTTATACATCAGCCTTGTGTATTGCACCAATAAAGTCGCGATAACGTGTACGAGCTCGCCTCTCCCATAAACCATGTATGACCCCGTCGATACCAGATTTTCCTGAAATTAAAAGGAAAAAATTCGATAACTTATAATCTAATATTATTTATGTATACAAATAAATGGAAAAAGGAAATTATTTATATATTGTACCTTAAACTCCTGAAATTAAAACGTCTTTGTAGCTTGAGAGATCTTCTTCCATACTCTCCTTAAATGTAGATGTCATATGTCTGGAATACGGTCCAGATGGAATCAACCTAATAGAAGAACAAATAATTTTATACCATTTGAAAAATTTTAACCTATAACTTAATTATAAACATATATAGTGTTTCATGCGATTTCACTTACATTTGATTGACTATTGTGATATACTTTCTTCCATTAGTTCCGTCAGCTTCAGGCAGACGGTCGTCTCCTTCATCCTCCATAAGGGTTGATGATGTATGAGTAATGAATGGTGAAGCATCAGGAGCAGCAGGTGATGATTCAGCTGCAACTGTAGGCCGTGGAGGTGGAGGTGGTGATTCTGTTGCAGCGAGAGATTGTGATGGTCCACCCTCACAGTAAGTACCACCGAACATGCCTCTAAACCTGACATGCATTACATCAGGTTGCCTCTTTGGTCCCATATTTCTATCTGAAGTTCATTGTTTATTGAATTTTGTTAAACTATAAGAATTTGTAGTGGTTGTCCAATATTTTACACAATATATCTAATAAGATATAGCACACGTGTTCAATATATTGAAGTACAAACTTTGAATTCAATTATGAAAATAATTTTTACAGTCATAAAACAATAATGTAATTAATTTGAAGCTGAGTCTAATGTATTGCAGAGATCAATCACAATGATATAATTATTTTCTTGGATTCCAAGTGATATAAGAGTCGGTGAAGGTAAATGAGTCTCCGATGGGTAGATTCCCGAGAAGGTCCTGGCATGTTCGAACACACCAATAGAAACAGTTGAAGTTCTTCCCTCACGTGTAAGGTTTTGAACACCTTCTTGCAACAACGTTTCCGCCATTGCTAAACTTGTAGATGAAATGGCATGAAATGGTTTACCTACCACACAACTAGCATAGAACTTACATATTGTCAGATTACATACTCGTTAAACAAATCTATCATAAAAACTCATACGTACGTGAATGTCCTGACGAGCTTTGTGGAATTGCCAACTTTTCCAAAGTAACCGATTTTCCTAATCCTTCATCGACCGTTGTGTCATTGCTCCCGCCTCCTTCGGCGTACACCTCATCTTTGAGATGCAAGCAAGCTTAAAACAACATGTAATATATACCATCAAATGTGAAAAAATATTATATCTTCATAATAGGAAATTAGATGTACATAATAACGAAAGTGACATTGTTCATAAGCATACTATACACCTTGAAGCAGAAGATCGACCATAGAAGCAAACGATCATTAGTTAAAGAAGTGGAGTTTTTTGTTGCATTGTGAAATCCTTCGGCAGGGATAATTTTGCCACATTCCTCCCAACGGAATAAATTACATCCATCCGACACCAGATGCCATGTTGACATTCCTTGATGAAGAATTTGAATTAAATAGTTGACACAATATATTGAAAAGTTTGAAATGATGTTATTTGTCGAATACAATATTTAAATACAAAAACAAATTAATCGGTATCATAACTTAATTGTAAATTACAACCATCTTCATTTTCTGAAGAATAAGAATCAAAATCCAGCTCCTCTTCAGATCTCTGACCCTCGTCCTCCTCTCCAGATGAAATGTCAACATATTGGTTAGATGGATCGTTCAAAGGTTCATTATCATTATATGTGACAGATGCATTCATAAAATTAGCATCTTCTTAAAACGCTTCACTTTGATTTCACTTTTCTCCTTTTCTATGTGATTCAAAAACACCCCTCGGTTTAACTTTGCAAACTGCCAACCAATCTGATTTATCTCATCGTAAGCTAGGATAAGGGATATAACACACTTGTTTCGCTTGCATAGCCAACATGAAAGTTTCAAAATGTCTCAATCTCTTCGACTGTTGATTTCAACAAGATTGTGTCGGCTATACACATTTGTTTCAAATTAGGAGTCGAATCAAACCAATCACAGTTAAATATCACAATTTGCTTGATTGGCAATGCAGGGTACTCAACTTCAAGTATCTCCACAATTTTACCATACTAATCTATCAATTCACCCTGTATGGAAACTCCACTATTTGTTGTTCCCATGCTATGACCATGAGATTTTGTATGATATTTGTATACATTAACGAAATACACTGGATACGGTCTAACAGTTCGCAAAGGTCCCTTAGCAAGATCACAAATGAACTTGTTCTCTATTGGATTTTCAAAGGCCTACATAAAAAGAAATTATCATATCAATGAGTATAATGTTATTTTAACACTTAAATTTTATAATTCAATTATGAGAATATTTGTAAGTGGAAACTTACATATTTCTCGAACCATTATGCAAAGTGTCTTCCTACCTCATTATTTACTTCATCCTATGTGCTGTCTGGCATGACCTTGTGTAACAATGCCTCATATAATCTAAATACATTATTATGTATTTTAGTTATGAACAAGACAAAATACATAATGGATATAATCACATTCAACTTACTGCATGAAAGGTTGAACTTCTTGATAGTTCAATAAAATGTAACCATAGGCAGGCTCAATTTCCTGCTCTGTTAACATTCTTCTTATTGCACGTCCATATGCTTGCCTAGGATATGTGAAAATAGATAAGTTACCATCCGTATCACTCGTTCCTCCACCATTGTCATTACGAGAAATTTTTCTTTCTCTTATCTGAATATGTGGCTCAAAATAAAGTCCACAAAATGTACTAGCTTCCTCTACTAAATAAGCATTACATATCAAACCTTCAACTCTAGCCTTGTTTTTTTACATTTTTCTTCAAATGATACAAATACCAATATTAGAAAATATGGTTATTACAATTTAATAGCTAAAATATGTTATTACTTCAATTACAATAATTTGAATTACCTCTCAAATGGATACATCCATCGATATTGAACTAGACTAGCTAGTCTCGTGTGCTAAATGCACAGGTAAATGCTCCATATAATCAAAGAAGCTTGAAGGAAGAATTCCTTTTAACTTGCACAAAATGATAGGAATCTCCTTTTCTAGTACTTCCATGTCAGTGAACTTGATTTCGGATGATGTTAAACTTTAAAAAAACAGACTTATTTCTGTTATCACTTCACAAACCTTATTCGGTAGCAACTCCCGAAATGTGATTAGAATTAGCCTTTGTATAAACACATAACAATCATGACTTTTCAACCCAAATAATTTGTACTTCCTCATGTCTACACATCTTGCCAAGTTTGACACATGACCATCGGGAAACTTTAGACTTTTCAACCATTCACACAATATTTCCTTATGTTTTTGTCCAAAGTGTAACATGCTTTCGGATATTTACCAGTGTGAAGATCCTTATGTAACTCATTCCTTCTACAAAAAAGTTACAAATTTGCCGACGATTTTGCATTGTCTTTTGTCCTCCCTTCAATGTTCAATATGGTATTGAACAAGTTGTCAAAAAAATTCTTTTCAATATATATCACATCTACAATATGACGAATCAAATTAGTTTTCCAATAAGAAAAATCCCAAAAGATGCTTCATTTTCTCCAACCAAATTTTTTACTAATGCTTGTATTAACTTCATCAGATTCAAATTTTGTAACT
>JAOSBP010000006.1:18793285-18804421 GCA_027563825.1 Erythroxylum mucronatum
CATACGACTGGGAATAAAATGCGCTAAAGGGGATTGCCTTTAGGGCACAATTAATCAGTACCGACCTTCAACAAGTCGACTTACCCATTGAACAAGTCGACTTATCGGTGCTGAATGCATGCAAGTCGACTTGTACAACCTACAAGTCACCTTGTCACTTACAAAAACTCATCAATGATTATAAGAATATTAACATAAAAACTCATCAATGATTATAAGAATATTATAAACAACACAAAATCAAGACCTCCTTTGCATTCACACAAAACTCAAACGCATCTAATTAATATATTATTAAAGCAACACATATGGTATATATGAGTTAGACAACTTACCTAGATGGACGGCTATCTACAGACTACAAAGAAAAAGGACGAGCGATGCTCTTCAACTCCAAATAGGGCCTGCAAAAAAGAATATTTCGTATTACTTAACTAGTGGGAATGCACCACTGTTTGAAAAGGACTACAATTGGCATAAAAATATGCTTCATCTTTAAAAGTATGCAATATAAAACAAAGATATCATGAACATCAATTTAAGAATTTTGAAGTTCAAATCCATCAAGCTTTTTTTTTGCGCAAGGATGAAAGAGAAATAGAATTAGTTCACCAAAGTGAAAAGGAAAACCAAGGGCCATTGCCTGCATTTCCAATGGGTTGTTCCAAATGCCAGCTTTTTCTTTTTCTAATGTTATGAAGCCCTCTTCCTATTTTTGGCCCCATTTTCCCATTTTTTACACTCGTCTCCCTCTTATTAATTCAAGTGTACTATTTTTTTTCATTTTCTTTAACTTTTTCTCCTCATTTCCTTTTTAATTGCAATCTAACCCACTTAGGTTTAGGAACTTTGTAGTTAGAGCAGGATATACAAAACTTTCAACTTTAGGGATCTTCCTTTCTAATTTCTATGAAACAACTGACAAGGTATGCTCTCGTTTTTCTTTAGCTTCATTAATATATGTTATGTAATTTTAATTAAGAAGTTGTGTCTATTAGTCTTCTTTTATTAAAATATATCTTCCCCCACTTGTTTTAACAATTAAACTAGAAAAAATCTAAATGTTTATCTCGTGAGCTAATAGTCCATGCTAACAAAATTTTAAACTGTACAACAATATCATACTATGTTTACCATTTCAAAAAAATTAGACATAAAGGGATTAATATACATATATTAATTCCATACATTTCCCTACATAAAAATGTTTTGTGAATAGCAACACTTCACATTAATTTGTTCATTTCTCTATGTAATAGGCATATGAAATAGAGTAGTTGAATGAGTGCTTCATGGTAACATCAAGAAGCATAAGAAAAAAAAGTGCCCCTCTCAACACAAAGATTCACTTTTATTGTTCATCATGGAAGCAAAGAAGTAGATGGGTGTGAGAAGAGAAGAAGTAGATGGGTGTGAGAAGAGAAGAACCTCTCAACTCCTTAGTAGGAAAATTGTGACTTGAAGCAATCAAAAGTTGGGAAAGATATGAATAGTATGAATAGTTCGTAATAATCTTACCTTATTAATCAATCCATCGTCAATAATTGAACTAACTCAACTTCTTGAACAACTCGTCAAGAGACTTTTAAACACAAAAATCTTAACTACTAATTACATAATTATTCTTAATTCAATAGACAACAAACATTATCTAAAATTTTAAGACATATATTCAAAAACATGAACTAAGAGCAAACATGAGAAATGAAGATTAAAAGGTATCTAACAAAGAAGTTTAACAATGTACTTCTTTCAAAAGAGACAAATTTCACAATCAACAATCAACTCCACATTTACAGAACCAAACGATGTCATCATAAACCTACACATTTACAAGACCACAATGGCGATGAGATGTAGCGCACGAGAGACAATTATATAGTACTTGAAGTAATGCGACAACAACAGCGAGGACGAGCAACGATAAGTTGTGGTGGCACGATGTGCGGTGGCCTTCAGTAGCGACAGAGATGGTGACGCTGACGCATCGAGGGACAGTGGCACACTAAGGACGCATGGTGGGACAACAAGGAGGCATGGTCGGATAGCGACGACAGAAGAGAGAAAAAAATTGGGCTGCGATGGACGAGGAGAAATGGGGGGGAAGGAAGCTGTGGCCGATTTAGGTTATACAAAAACAATATCGTTTAGTGTTAAACCAAATGTCGTCATTTTTGTTTTTCTTAAAACACTGAACCAAAAGCAAATGACGACAATTATGACTAAAATTTACCGACGGACTACCATCGATAAACTTAAAACTTATTTTCTCTACTAAGCATTCCCACTTTCTTTACTGACGAACATTTCTTACCGTCACTATATTCCGTCAAAAAATTTGCCAGGTTGATTTCCCTCCATATTTACCGATGAATATTTTTCCGTTTCAAATTGAAAATTTTCCCAATAATTGTACCGATGAAACATGATTTTTTGTCGGTAATTTCTAACGGTTCCATTTCTGTCGGTAATTGTCCATCGCTAATAACTAATTTGCTTGTAGGGATAGAAATCATACACAATTATACAAAAAAATGATTAAATAAATACATGATTACTAACAAATATATATACCTTGATTCATCAAATATTTCTTTGAGTAAACTTTTAAAATGATGAATAACTACATCTATGTCTACATTATCTATATATATCATGATATAACAAACAAAATATACAATCATATGAAGATAATTATTGAAGTCATAAAATTATTTAAGTATATACCAATTCTTGACATACCTCAACACTTCTTAAGTTATTGGATGAAACCAATTATGAAAAGAATTCATTATTCAACAAGTAGTACGAAAAGCAGACTTAGAAGCAATTGTAAGCATTAGGATAACTAAGAAATCTCATGCAATTATTTACATGATCGAATATTGAACTATATTCAACTTCTACCATATTAATACATAAAAACACTCATTAATTGTTTCACAAATATCACCTTCCATATAATTGTCCAATTTCATTCTATCATATGAAATCCTTTCATATAATTGTTAATTTTCTATTTCAAGTCTTACATAACTACTCTAGGCATTTTCTTTAGATTCTAAGGCATTAACCAAGTCTAAGCATTAACCAAGTCTCACTAACATCTTTAAGAGACATTTCATCGAAGAATTCATAGGCAACCTGAATTTATCTCTAACTAATAACAAAATCACTACATTTTCCCATTATTTCCCAACAAAAACACATTCAAACAACAAATAAACCAATGACTTTAGGTAAAAACGCATAATACCCACAATCCATGAAAACAAACCCACCCACGTTCATATACCCACAATCCATAAAAACTCATGTTCAATACTAACAACAAATTTTTTGGAGACAACGGGAAGCCCAATATCAAACTTCGCTGAAAATGACGCACGATGGACCGAAACAAGCAAAAATTGACGTTGAATGCATGGGAAGAAGAGGGACCAACAACTATGAAGTAAGGAAGAAGACAGATAATGAAAGAGGGAAGGAAGAAGGGGGTTTCGAGTGGCTTATGAGGCTATTCAAAACTCCATCGTTTGGTGTTAAACTAAACAATGTCGTTTTAATTTTTGAAGAAACCAACATTTACTGACGGAACTATGGTTATGTTGGTAATTACTGACGAAAATAAGGTTGTGTCGTTAATTTAGATGCATAATTTTCTTGCCACCAATTGCCACCTATTTTTATGACAAAATTTACTATTCTGTCCTTGTATCCTGTTAGAAAATCTTAGGAATAATTTCCCTCTAAATTTACAGGCGAAAATTTTGGCAGTCGCAAAAAAACATTTTTTCGACAACTTTACTAACGGAAAATTAATTTCTATCGCTATTTTACTACGGAATTTTTTTGTCAGTAATTTTCTATCAGTAATGTGTTATTTTCTTGTAGTGCAAATGGCAAGTCACCTGACATTGCAAGCAAGTGTAGAAATATAGGTAATATCATCATGTTGGTATTCCTAAGTGTGAGACATATATTATGTTTGTAACATATACTTAAGAAAATACTAGAAAAATTTATTGTCATAGGAGTTATAAAAAATTGAAAGATATTTTATAGATATTGTCTATGATACTAGCAACATTGAAGAATTCAAGAAAAAAGGGAATGAAAAAGTTGTTGAGTTTAAATTAGGTAATAATTCATGGCTTTAGTCTTTATTTGATCAAAATATAAGTTGGGTTCCAACTTATGTTATTAATCAATTTTGGGTTAGATTTCAAACACACAAAGAAGTGGGGGTATGAAAGCTTATTTTGGTTGCTATATGCATGCGTGTAGCATATTGAGAAATTTTTTATAGCAATACAAAAAAGTAATCATGAAAAAGATTAAGTAGGAAATGGAGTTTGATTACTTGTGTTTAGGAACTAACGTATTTTTGGTTTTGTGATTTAATATTGGGAAAGAATTTTAGAGGGAATAAGCCAATATCTATATTTAATCTTATACAAAACAAGCTTACCAGTGTCATATATTGCAATGGAAAAATATGAACCAAATAGAATAACAAGTTACACGAGGTTAAGGAGATAGGTGAAGGATTCAATAATGTCAAGTTGCATACAATTACATTAACTGATTCATTCTCACAAGCAAAGTACATCTGCGAGGTGTTCGAATTTAAGGGAATTATGTGTTGATACATAGTTAAATATTTGAGTAGAGTTAACATTTAAACTTTTTCAAAAAATTGCTTATTAAAGGGTGCACAAAGATGCGTTTAGATTCCATGTGAAGAGAAAGGTTCATAACATTAGAGAGGATGATGATATTTATGCTAGTAGGATAAAAAAAATAATATTGACTTTCTATGAGGCCCTTGATTATATACTAGATAGTGAACCAAACTTTGAGTACTTGCATAATTTGTTGGAAAAAGTCAACAAAAAATTTACAATTGCCACTGGAACTAAGTTAGAAGATGTTAGTTCATGAATGCATTGGTCATATAGAATCCATTCTAAAAGATGTCATCTTGAAGAGTCTAGTTTTATCGAGGCTGTATGATAAATAAAGAATAAGAACATTACAATCTCAACTAGAAGAGGTCCAAAAGAAGAGTTATAAAAAAAAGGTTAGATATTGAATATAAATATTGCCCATATTGTTTTCCTATTTGAATGTGATATTTATTTTGTGTATAATATTTCAAAATGATTTGATTATAAATTTGTATTGCTTGTTTGATTATTGTTAGTTAGGACTAATAAAATTTAAGGAGATACTTTTAGATACAGATAAGGATGACATTGAATGGAGGACTAAAATTATGAATGTTGATTGCATTTCATTAATCATCAAGTAAATATGTTGTATGATTTAGTAATTAATATATGTAGGTTGTCATGAATATTTGGCTTAGACTATCTGCAAAACTAACAATCTATTTGAGAATATATTTGTGTACAAGAGAAACCTTGACTTCAAAATTTGAATAATTGGTAATCTCAACTTCTAGCAATTATACTCAATTGTTGTTATCAATGAGAAGTGGCAGATAAGTTTAATAATGAAATATAGGGTGGTAGATTTAATCTTGTCACTAAAAAGTTGTAAAAAGAAGAACCAAAGGTCTGAATGAAACATAATTTATGAATTATAGAATTTTCATCCACTACTTATACCTATGGTATTTATTATGGAGGGATGAACATTTTTATGAAGTTACCTTCCAATAGGTGTGTATGATATGTTATTCATTATTTTTTCCTGATGTATATTATATTATTCATGAATGGAATGTTTCCTACAATGTAAAATTAAAATAAAATCATCTTAATGTTGAAACACAATTGTGTTATTCAATTCTAAATCTTAAGCTCATTAGCCTCCAAATATGTTACATGTTTAGAATGTGGTCATCCATCCTTTTCTTCTTTTACATGATACAAGTCTCTAATGGATCATTTATGGTTATTTCTTGCATAACATAAGAACTTTCAACATTGGTCACATCTACAAAGAAACAAATATCATCCTTCCAAGGGAATGTCTTAAAGCTTCATATATCTTAAAGATAACGTCCTCATCTCCTACCTTTAGGACTAATTTTTCATCATCCACATCTAGTATAGCCTTAGTAATTGTTAGGAAAGGTTGTCTTAAAATTAAGAGAACCTCTACATCATCCATCATATCCATAATCATAAAATTAATAGGAAATATAGATTTTTTAAACTTAACATCTTCCAAAATGCCCCTAGGATATTTAGTTGAATTATCTGCTAATTGAATGCTCATCCTAGTCTGTTTAGGTTCACTTAACCTAACGTCTTAAAGATTTCATATGGAATCAAGTTAATAATAGCTCATAAGACCGTTAGTTCCCTTTTAATTAACAAACTACCAATGTTATAAAAAAATAGTAAAAATCCTTAGATATTCAATTTTATAGGACAACTTTTTTTGTAAGATGGCAGAGAACTCCTCACTTATAGTAACCACTAACAAGTCCTTAAGTCTCTTTTTGTTACAAAGGATATCTTTTAAGAATTTTCCATAATTTGGCATATGTGAAAGAGTTTCAATAAAAGGTATGATAGTATGTAATTGTTTAACTAGCTCTAAAAACTTACTAAATTTATCTTTCTTTTTATTTATCTCAAGTCTACTAGGGCATGAAAATTTTAGTTGGTACTCTTTGGCTATTTTCTTTTGACTCGTCAATTATTAATGAAATGTAGGTGAAGGCTCTTATTGTTCTATAAAAAGTCAAAATGGTTTCTCTACTATAGATTATAGGTATTACTATAAGGTTTACTTTGAGTTTAATTTCCTACAAATTAACCTGCTTGGTTAGATGTCCCATGCTGTTATATGTCTAACATTTGTGACTGGAGTGTTCATCATTAAAAGTGTTGCAGCTCATCACTTGTGTCAGTTTAACTGTAGAACTTATACTATTAAACTTTTTCCTTAAAGCTTCCAACTTCCCTTCTAATGTTATCAACACATCAAAAATATGAATACATGTTGGTTTTATATTTGAATTTGAGTTTTGTCATTTTTAGTTTTTTATAGATATATTCTTTATAAGTTCTTACAATTTTTAAGAGTTTTGAAGTAGGTGGTTTCACCTAAAAACGCGTCAAATAATTGCTTAGATGGGTAAATCAATCTACTATGAAATGTCTACATCTATAACCTCAAATCAAGTCTATAGTGTGGGAACTTCTTCAATAACTCTTTTCATCTCTCCCAAGTATTCTATACTATCTCATTCTCTAATTATTGAAAAGAAACATATATCATTCTTGAGTTTTACTGCTCGTGCTAGAGGAAAATACGTAGGTAGAAATTTTTTAATAAGACCATTCAAGGTGGTAATAGATCTAGGAGGCAAGGATGTCAACAATGATTTGGCTCTATCCTTCAAAACAAGCTCAGCAAAATAGCATCCTCAAAAAGCCCATTAATCTTGAAAGCATTATAGATCTTTAAAAAGTTGATAACGTGTGTATTTGGATCCTCATTTGACAAGTCTTCAAATTGCACAAGTCGTTGAAACATCTAAATCATGTTGGAATCTTTCTAAAAGTTATTGATCTCCACTTTTGGCCTATTGATGCCATATTATGTTCCCATAAGCGATTATCTAGCATAATCCCCTATAATATACTGTGCTCCTTATCCTGCCATTGTTTTTTGGTAGCTACAACCTCATAATTTTCCTCTCTTAAACTCCAAAATAAAATCCTTTTAATTTTGGGATCCAGATTAAGTAATACTTTGGGACTGCTCCTGATGATAAACTAGAGTACCTAAATCCTAAAATTCAACTAAAAAATAAGATTAAGAAAGAAAGTTTTAAAATAATTAAATACAAAAAGAAAAGAAAAGAAAATGTGATCAAATTAATTTTAAAATGTAACTAATATCATAGTCCCAGACAACAATATAAAAAATTTGATTTCGCACTTTTTGAATAATACTAAAGGTTACTAGGCAAGTGCATCAATTAATCTTATAGTATAGTATAGATAAATATGAGTGTCAATCCTGCAAAAATTACAAGTACAAGTAATAACTGTCTTTCTATTATATAATTTAACAAACAATTTATTGATTTAAAAGAAACAATTATAAGAACTAAAATTAATAATCTAAAATACTAAATAAAAGTAATTGACGAGATTGAAATAATTGACTGATAAATAAGACCTAGTTTTAGAAGTATCTTTGGACCTTACTATGCTTAAACCTATCCTGATTCAATTTTTAACCCTAATTTATTGGACCAGTAGAAATTCCAAAGTTACACTTTCTCAAGAAATATAGCCCCTACCTTGAAGTTGAAAGATTGAATCTCTATAAAGCATTAACTTATTGTATAAATTTTCTTGATAGAATTGACTCTAACAAAAAAGATTTATATGGTGCTTGTTATAGAATTTACGTGGATTTTATTATTCATGACATAATTTATTTATACATATGATTTTCCCAATCCTTACATATAAAATATGAAATATAATCAAGACACTTGTATGTTTTAATTCAGTCAAGACACTTATATGTTTTAATACAGTCATAGTAAGTCATTATGAATAATTCACAATAAAACTGGGTCTTTCATTAAAGCAAAGAATCAATCCAAGCATATAGTTAGAAGGTTCATTCCATCTAGATTTATCCCAATTTAGTTCATACTAAGATTAAAAAGATACCAATATAATTATAAGTCTTTAAATCTTAATGTCTTTATTTGAATCTTGATTTAAATCACTTATTTTCTCTCCAAATTTACTACCTTCTTATCTAAAGATGCTCTAATTTGTCTCCCTAATGATGTGTTATTTTGTCTCTAATTTTTTCTTACCGTCTAATTCTAAAAACTTCCTTTTATTCTCACGAAACCCTAAAATATCTAAAGTTTTCTTAGGAACTCTAGAAAACCCTCACTCTATGTAAAAATTACTGTCAATATGGGACCAAAACATAAAACAGTGTTGTATAGCATCCAACATGGCTTTAACAGGGTGTCATGTTGTTGGACCCGTATTCCTCTAAAATCATGCTAAAACTTCTTTAACTTGGCTCTAATTTTTTCAAATTTATTCTTCCCTTATTAGGGAGTTAAAATAAGATCTATAGACAAGATATATTGAGTACCAAATCTTGTAGAAATTATCCAAACATCAGCAAAATACTCTCAAAATCATGTTTAAAACATACTCTAAATAACATTTATCAATATTGCAGTGATACTTTTATGTAGAGTGGTTTATATAGTGAAATAGTGTTGTTTTGTATATAGTGGTAATTTTTATATAATGGAATTGTATTTTTATTTAATGGAATAAGAAATACAAAGTAATGGTTGTTATCATGATTTAATACTGAAAGAACATCAAAACACATTTGAATCCATGACTTTAAACTACTTTTAACTTAAAATCCACAAAAAATCAATATCATGCAAAAATTATACTAAAAAAATAGTGCTAAAGATCCCTAAAGCTATAGATTGAAATAAAGCCACCTAAATCATTAGGTCACCTTCCAACAAATGCATCTTTATGAGTCTTTTAATTAGACTTTATAGTTAGCTCCAAATCTTAGGCTCATTAGCCTTTAAATCTTCTACATGTTCTAATAAAGTGGGCTCATCCATCTCCTTTTCTTCTCCTTACATGATACATGTCTTTAACAGATTATTTGTGATTATTTCTTGCATAACATGAGAAATAAGCGTACGATTTCTTATATAAGGCAGTGATATTTTTGTATAAAGTGGTAATGGTTTTTATTTATATTGGATTTTTTATAGAGTGACGATATTCTTTTGTATAGTATGGTAATATTTTTTTATAGTGGGGTGGTATTTCTTTGTAGAATGGTGATATTTTTTGGGTATATTTAGGACTTTTTATTGTGAAGTCTTTTATTAAATTGTCTAACTTTATTGTGAACTTGGGTAATTTTATCTCAAACAACATTAGGACTTAATAATCCAATTAAATATAAATTAGTTTTTGAATTCAAATTCATAAAAAGGTATAAGATCCTATAAATTATATAATTTATCTGAGACTAATCTCTACCATAATTCTTAAATTATAAAAAAGCAAGGAATAATATTTATATACATATAGGTTCTCGTTTATGTTGTAGGAGGAAAAAATTGATACCATAACGAGTTATATTGGCTTGACATCACTTTATTACGAAGGTGCTTTTGGATATTTATCAAATGCTTTCACTATAAGCCATATGCGTCAAAAATAACATATTGCATGTTAAATATTTACACAATATAAGGACATGAACCTGCCATAAAGTTAGGTGCAAGTACTCAATCCCTATAAATTTTTTTTAAAGATATAATATAGGTAAATCTCATAATCATCATTTTGTTTAGCAATGGGCAAATTAACAAAAATGCTAACTACACTTTGAGTCAACTCAATAAAAAATATAAATGTAAAAGATCATCCAATAAAATTGAGATAAATATAATTTAATACCTACTTGTTCTCTTGCTTTTTAGAATTTTTAGGATAAGATATAGAAAATGTGGACCATCAAACTAAAATATTATAGTGAAGACTGAGTGATGTCATCACTTGCCATAAAACAAGTGCCTATATACACAATGCAATTTATTTATTGGGATAATTACTAAAAAAAGTCCAAACTTATGTCAATTTTTTAATTATTGCCCGAACTTTAAAAAGTAACAATAAAATACCTAAACTTTTAATTTTTTTTCAATTCTAGTCCAAACTTCAAAAGGTGGTAATAAAATGCTTAAACTTTCAGTTTTTTTTCAATTCTAGCTCAACGTTATTTGTCATTCTCCTGATGCCCTCATCCATTTGTTTTCTGATTGTTCTTCTGACGACCCAAACTACTCTTATATTATAGCGTACTGCACCAGTAAGTTCTATGTTTTTATTTCATTCTCCTGATGCCCTTAGTATGAGGGCATCAGCCCTTAGTATGAGGGCATCAGGGCTGTGTAATATGAAAATTGAAGGGTAAGGTGTCGGACCCCGCTCCCGGAGCCCGACTGTCCCGGGAGGTGAGCCCGGCTGGAGCCCATTCCCGAGACACTTGCCTTGCTTAGACCTTAACTTGACACTCTTGGATGACTCACTTTAGTGGTGAGCATATACTACTTGGGAC
>JAOSBP010000006.1:18807653-18821705 GCA_027563825.1 Erythroxylum mucronatum
TATTATCAGTGATAAAAATACAACTATATTAATATTAACAACCAAACAGGTTTTTGTTTGTATTTGAAAGAAAAACAAAAAGAAAAAACTGAAAACGGAAACCGAAAACTACAACAGAAAAACAGAAGTAGAACCAAACGGCCCCTTACTAACTCATTTTTCTCACTGGCCCCCACCAATCATGATGTTTTTGTGTGTGTTCCACATTGTAATCAACCCTCTACCTCTAAGATTTGTTAATTAATTAATCCATTTAGTTATTGGAAAATAATATTTCTAAATATTACTATAAATTTATGATAAATTAATCTCCCACATTTGTGCAGGATACCTTATTAGCATTTAATACTTCCTCGATGCTAATTTCATCCCATATTGTAATCTTGACCATTCCTTTCCTGAATAGAGGATTTATACATGGCCTATCTAGAAAAGAAAATCGGCAAATAAATAAAAATTAAAGCCATCCATTATGAACTGCATATTTTATACCAGAATAAATATTTATTGATACTATAAAATTGCTAAATGCTAAACTAACCATTAAGACAGCTACACATCTACTCTTGGAAGGTGAAACTTCTTTATTCTTTACATTTGGGTGTAACTTGTAAGCTAATTACAAAGATAGTTTAGAATGAAATATCTCCAACCTAACTCCTTTTAAGCATGAACAACTATAATATTCAATAGTTGTGTGATAATACCCTAGTCGTAATTTGGGCATAAAAATATAATATATAAACAAAAAAGTTTTAAAAGAAATTTTCCTCCTTTTTTGTGCCCCTAACTTTGCGAAGTAAACAATTATTGACTATTTAGTGATTATTAACTTCATACTCATCACAAAGTCCCAACATCTTAGCCTTATTGACTTTAAATGTATTCTCTTTGTTCTATTAGAAACATTCATAATAAAAACTATAGTGTCCTTGAAAATTTAATCTATATTTTTTAAAAGGTAAGTAATAGTATTAATAAATTAAAGTGAGTATATAACCATCCTTATAAGGAAAAAAACTGAAAAAGAAATGAATCTACAAATGCACTAATTAATAACTCCTTGCATTGAATTAGGATACCATTATTGAGGCTACTATAAACACCAATATGGCTTCATCCCCGATGTAATTTGTTAGTGTAACTATTTGGAAATAACAGCTAGCCTTATGCGAAGAAGGATCTTGTGATGTAAGTCTTTAAGGATCACTAGATCAGCTCCATATATCCTCCTATTTCTTTTCTTCCAAGTATAATAAATGATCGTTCCAAAGCACATTTTGAACAGTTTATTATCACTTTTGTTCTACAGTTTTAGTGACGAGGCCCAAGTTACTATCCCTGACCGTTCCTTAACTAAGCAATGAACTCTTTGGAGTGGTGAGATTCTACTCCATACCTATGAAGTAATGAAAAGAAGAAAGATGAAGAATAAATGGTTAATGTCTTCTGCTTATACTGAGGATAGCTTACATTAAAGATTATGGATGTAAAACTTTAAGGAATCCTATGTGGTTAATCAACCCTCGACAGCTAATCATAGTATGAAAGAGTGAGTTAGAGACAATATGGTATCCCATACCAGACTGTGCCATTGAACTTTAGTTCCTGAGGTTTTCATTATCAGATTCTTGCAAGTTCTCACTATGAAATTAATACTTTGAATTATTAGGTATCCATTGGATGTTATTTGCTTAATTGGGTCCAAGCTTTATGGTGTAAGGTTATTGATTATATTTTGGAGTCCTATACTAGAATGAAATGGCCAGGTATTGATTTGCTCTAATTAGTTCTTGAACTTTATTTTTGGGATGTATTACATTCCTTAATGTATAAAACTCCTGTAACTTACATAAATGACCTAGAGTATACCGATGATCAAACTAAAAGGAAGTGTTCCTACCATCATTAATTATGCATTTCGTTAAAATTTGCATCCAACCCCTCGTTTCAAGAATATGTCTAAGGGTTTAGGACCTATTGGATCCATTTTACCTATAGATCCTCCTTATCAATACAAAGCTTATATAAACTTTGTTGTTATCCCTATTCCACCTGATTGCATTGGTGTGCAAACTATGGTCCATTCCACCTGATTACATTGGTGTGCAGATTGTGGTCCATTTAACTCTTGATATCTTCTTCTAGCTACTAGACCCACTTTATAGAAATACCCTTAATACCTAGTATATAGCTTTCAAGGTCCCTTATGTAAGACGGAAGCACCAGTAGGTTGTTAGGTTACATATAATATATAACACCAATTGAAGTCTACATCTATAGCTTAGGAACCTATTCCGCACTAATTGCCCACTTTCCTTTTGATGGACTATATAAATCAGGTAAGCTTATTCACAGTAATATTAGGCCTAAATCATTATGGTCTTTCCTATAAGTACTTGGGAATACCAACCTTAAACAAAAGATTCACATATATTGATTACCATATTCTATTTGATGCTATTAGAAGGAGGATCAATCACTGGAATAAGAAATTCCTATCTTATACCTATAGGCTTTAACTTATCATTGTTATTTAAATAAACTACACATTTATTGGTGTTCATCTCTTCATACCACATAAGCTGATAAATGATGTTGAGAGAATACTGAAGAATTTCCTATAGACAAGCATTATTGATAATCATTTAAGTGCGTAAGTAAGGAGTGGTATAAGCTTTTTGCACTTAAATAAGGAGCGGGATTGGGGGTTAATTTGACCAGAATTACAAATAAATGGTTGTTAGCTAAAAGAATTTAGACTGACAATCCATTTGGCTAAAGTGAATTCATACTTTACATCATTAACGAGCAAAGTTTTTTATGCATCAAGATAAAACAAACAAATTTATGATCCTTCACTCAAATTCTAAAGTTAAGGCATGTCATGGGACATAAAAGCAAATTCATTGCAAGGGATAGAGCAAGAACTTGGTTTTAGTTAAATAATTGGATTTTGTCTTATATATAAGCTCCCTGGTTCAGAGAAGCTTAAGCTGATCATTCCTTTAAAGGCTAAAGTTGACATAATTATAGTTGATCGAGAGTGGTTTTGCAGGCTTAGAGGTTTTGTATCAATAATGGATAATGTTCCCAATTATAGGAAAAGCATGGAGATTGAAGAAAAACTTGTATAAAAAGGTTATAACTCCAAACGATTCATAAATAAGACATGCTTAAAGTTCTTTATGGTTCCTCACCAAGAAGTTTCTTGGTGGAAGGTGGTTTGATTTACTAGATAGATCTCTTAAGGCTTCCTTTGTTTTCTAGATAGCCACTAGATAAAGATTGTTGATTATAGATTGATTAAAAGGCATCCAAACTACTATAATTTGTAAATTATGCAATCAACTCCTTGAAAGAATCAATTACCTATTCCATGCTGCTTCCCCTTAGCTTTTTGCAGCCAATCACTTTAATTATGCAAAACTCATTCTTGATCACTTCTTAGCCTCACGTCATCACTTAAGTCGAGCAAGTTAGATTCATTCACATAAAAAAACCTATTTGTATTTAAACTTGTCATTAATTGTGGTGTTTATGTCTTATAGAAGGAGAACAATAACAACAACAACAATACAGTTAAAGTCTCGTTGATATGTGGGATCTGAAAAGGTTTAATAATACGCAGTTTTATTCATAATTGGTAAAGAGGTTATTTTTAATAGACCCATATATATATATATATGTATACACACACACTTATTAAAATAATAAAATAGAAATAAAAATAAAGGATAATAAAAATAAATACATATAAATAAAATATAAAATAAGTAATAAATTAAATAATATAATAAACATAAAAACAAGGTAAAAAGTAAAAATAAAAGGGAAATAAGTAAATAAATAAACAAATAATAAAGAAATCAAGTCATAAATAAATAAAGCATGCCATTATGAGAAAATATTTAGGCTAAGTAAGAAAATGTTTAGGTTAAATAATTAAGAGAGAAGTACTACATATTAAATGTTTATACAAAATACAAAACATAAGACTTTAAGAAAAATGCTTAAAGGACCTATGAAAACGGGAATGACCTCTTTATATGAGATCCTCTTTCTGTATCTTAGTGCGTCAAAGTTTTCTAATGAAGGGAATGTATTAGTTTATGCCCTACAACCAATCGCTTTGGTTGTAGTTTACTGACAAATTACTTAAAACTATTATTTATCTTATGCATGTTTAGATGTATATGATAAAGTCCATGAGATAATTGTACATTGCAAATGAAATTATAATGATATTGTAATTATAAAATTCATATTGCATTTTTGTATTATACTTAAATGTTCCTAGTTATTATTCTATTAAGATTGAACATTAATAGAACATAAAAAGACTAGCACACAGTTTGTTTTTCCTTATGAAGGAAGTAGCCGATCTCATAAGCTAAAGTATAGAGATACTTAAACAAACATATGGGTGCTTGTTAGAGAACAAGTTCACTGAACAGACCCGATATGAGAAATCCATTTGGAACATTACTTGTATATCTATGAAATTTTCATTGTGATGGTTGTCTAAGTGATCATTTGACTTGAGGTCACCAAAGTTATCTTATATAGGGATTGCTATGTTTTGATACTATTTATGACCTATTTAATCATGAGTCGATCAAACGGTAGTCATTGGAAGTAGCATGAATTATATGGAGATAATTGTGTGATCAAGATAGGATTTATCACCCTAAAGTAATTAAAGAGAATGTTCAATTGTTCTCGATTAGTATTGATTCAAAAAATCATTGGACAAGGCATAATAACGTTTTATAAATAGTTTACAAATGTCATTAATTGAATCGATAGCTGATGGCGAAGAACTAATATAATTAGACTCAAAATAGAATAGACATTAATTTTATGCTCTATATCTAATCGGAATATTGTATGATGAAAGAATTAAATTATACGAAAAAATCATGCACGGAAAGGTTAGTCAAAACTACTTTGATATTTCTAAATATTTAGATGGTCATGATGCATTGCTAGATACTAATATTGATTTATAATTATAAATCGTTTAATTAGAGGATTAAAAATAAATTAAAAGAAGTTTTAATTTATCTAATTTTAATTATGAATTAGAATTATAATTTATAATCATTGCCAACATATTTGCGAACTTAATGGGTAGAAGAGAATAAAGTTAATTTATTCAAGTTAGACTTGATTATAAAATTTGAGAAAATTTATGATTAAATAGGAGATATTTAATAAATAGGGATCAATATGAGATATTGAATCTTATCTAGGCACAATTGGTATTTAATAAAAATTATTTGTAATTCTAATTAAAGTTGAATTGAAATTAGAATTTAATTTCAATTAAATTACTAAAACGTTCAAAGCTTATTATAAATAGGCTTAATCTCAATGGATCTAGCACTTCTTGCTTAATCCTCTTTGTAAGAGTTACATAGTTCTTTCAACCCATTCTGTGGATACCGTTAGAGGCTGAATATTTGTGAGGCTACGGTAGTTAAGACAGATCAGTTTCGGAAACAGTTCGAGGGATACGACAAAATTTATGATCAAATTTTATAATAAGGTACGAATTTAAATTCACGCATTATTATGATTATATGTTAATCATTTTATAGAATTAAGGTAATCTTAATCTTTGAAAAATCAAAATATGAAATTTTTTTAGTAATTATTCTGCTGCAATTTCCCAACAGCATGTATCTAGTAAGTTTTAGAAAAGCTATATGATTCTTGATTATTTCCTTCTAATTTTTCTTAGTTCTT
Organism: Erythroxylum mucronatum; assembly: GCA_027563825.1. Lineage (NCBI taxonomy): Eukaryota > Viridiplantae > Streptophyta > Magnoliopsida > Malpighiales > Erythroxylaceae > Erythroxylum > Erythroxylum mucronatum. The sequence continues at coordinate 18,813,405 of JAOSBP010000006.1, forward strand.
TTTCACTCTTACGATTATTAAATATTAAATATAATCTTCTCGCATCTTCTCATTAAAATGTTGGAATATCTCCTCTTAAAATTTTGAAAAATACTTAAATCGACCTATCTACATATTTACTCATATTACATCGTAATGGATTGTGCAAATTATTCTTTTCCATAATGCTCCTTCAAACATCATTCGTGAATTAGCTACAAACTGGAAACGTTCCTATTCTATGAAATAAAATGAGCTCTGATTTTTATCTGGCTACCGATTCACGCCCCTCATTGATTTTAACTAGATCGCCTTCCGATTACTCTCTTTAATTTTAGTGAATAAATTATATTTGTTAACAAACATAAGATATGAAGAACATGGATTATTTTACACCCGGACCTGGCACCGTAAAGTTGACAATACCGCAATGAAATCTTTCAAGTCCTTGCAAGAATACTACTGAAACAGCATTAGGACAGAACATAAAAAAGACTTGGACTATGAAGAAGAGGGATTGCTTGCATTTTTTTTTTTAATGTAACTATAAAATCCATAGCTATTACCTTTTAAATACAACGAAATTTTTGATAAAATGTATGTTAAAGGTGAACTGAAGATGGAAGTAATTTGCAATGTGCAGAAATGAGTTAGGATTTAATATTATTGATACAAACAGAAATTAGAAGCATTTAAGTTAGGATAAAAACATATGTTCTATGGTTTTCTTGGACTTCGGGTATATGTTTCATGTCATTCAGACTCAGCCCCTCCTCTTAGATCTTACTTCTTACATTTTTTTATTTTAAAAAGTTTAGGATGTTAAATTCTGAACAAATTACCTTCGCAGGAGATAAGTAAGTGACTGCCTTTTTCAAGTTGCATTTCTATTTCCATTTCAGGCAAAAGGTCACAGATCCTGGGAGACTTTCAACGCATGCAATCTGATGTTTTTTTTTTCCTTTCTTGTCGGAGACACGAATCAAAGTATTTCTTGTTGTTCTCTGTCAAGTAAAAGTACCATCATGATCAGAAATTTTGTAAAATTTTCAAGTTTATTTATTACTTCGTGGAGTTAATTTTGCAGTTACAGAGAGGATCCAAAGAAGACCCTGGAGGATCTCCATTTCTGTTTAACTTCTTTGATTCTCAAGAGACAGACCCATTTGCTTTAATTGAATTGGGTGCTCGTTCCTTTGGCCGATCCAGGTTTGTTCGTGCTGGAATTTCATCTGGGTTCTTGAGTTCGGCTGTACTTAAATAGCTTTTTTTAGATATTATTTGTAATTTTGGTTCCCGAGTCACGTTTTCATTGGTCTGGTTGCCGAGGAAATACTGGAAATGGGAAGGATGTGCATAATTATGTGTAAGTTGGGTGAACCAATTTTTGTTTTGCTATTCGCGTTAAGCACTTCGTAAGCTATGTAAAAGTATTTGTTTGGGAAATTTGTTCTTAACCTGCGTATTATGTCTTAAATTTCTCAATAACTATACCTTCGCTATCATGATCACTCTTAAAGGAGCTGTTTTTGATTCTTAAATCTACGCATATCTCTGAATTATGTTTTGTAGACTTTGGCTTGTCACCACGGTTGTTTATGAAGAGAACGTCCCAGAGAATTTGGTGGAAAAGCGAATTAGTCATTGAGAGGTGATACCTTTGGACTTGGAGATTATATGAAAGAGAAGAAATGCCAGTTGATGATGACAAAAGCTGGCTTTTCTGATATGAGAAAGTGTCTTGGGCATCCTAGCAATGAGTCGATCTCCTTCATTTTCAGTTAAGCAAGAACTTAGTTTAAAGGCTGATCCAGAATCTCTGAAGAAATGGGTTATTGCCTTTTGTATCATTAGATTTGACCTTGAACAAGGCCAGCTCATCGAAGATTGTTACCCACCCGGTGTTCTCACAAATGAAGAGGAACTTGATATTGCTTTTAGTTCTTTTCCAGATTCCATTTCCCAGCACCAGAATCGATCAAGCATTCATGATTGCATATTCTTTTTTCGCATCAGGAGGAGGACTGGTTCTCAGCGAGACAATGTGACTTCATCTGAGATTACAAAAGTTGATGATAAAGAAGTATCTTCCAAATTGACGGTGGAAAAAGTGATTAAAAGAACTAATAGTAATGGCAAAGCTTTGAAATATTTATATGGCTATGTGTTCAATAGGCAAAGACATGATGAAAGGCTAAAGAGGGGTGGGGAACAAAAGTCTGTGGTGGTACTTTCTCACAATCCTTACTCTAGTGTTTTTAGGCCTTTGTTACAGATCATGGGTCCTTTGTACTTTGACATAGGAAAAAAGGCTTTGGAGCATGTTGCTGCTTATGTTTCAATGTGGCCTGGCCCTGCACCTGGTAGGCTAATGGAGCTTCCTATTGGTAATGCCATGCTCAAAGTTAACCTGCCACCTGCTCATAGCTTGCCCATGGAAAACGGGATGTTAGAAGAGTCTGCTTCCTCTATGGCGCCTTTTCTTCCTACTAATCAGTCAATCCCACAGGGTCTTTTCCATGATTCAGATATTTTTGGTTCATTTCGGGGGATTCTGTTGCAGCTATGGTTGTTATGGGAGTTGATACTTATTGGGGAACCTATTCTACTAATAGGACCAACTCCTCCCCAGTGTTGTGAAGCAGTTGCCAGTCTTGTTAGTTTGGTTGCACCATTGCCTTGTAGCGTGGATTTTAGGCCATATTTCACTATCCATGACCCAGAATTTGTACTGTTGAACTCCCTTCAACAAGGAGAAACTTTCCCCCCAATGATTTTGGGTGTGACAAATCTGTTTTTCCTTAAAGCTCTTCGTAATATTCCCCATATTGTATCAGTCGGGAGCCCAGTTTCAAATTCCAACCGACTTTCCCTTACAAGTAGGTCTTCTACTGACAGAGTTCTAGGAAGACGAGAAGGGTTTGGTCTTCAACAGCTCTCTCTGAAGAAGTTTTCTCCTTCAAGTCTGCTAGATGCTGTTAAGTTGAGGAGAGATGGGCCTCTTTGTCTTATGACAGAACACAAGGAAGCAGTATGGAGCACTTATGCTGCTACGACCAAGCCTGACACTTCTATCTTGAACAGGCTTATTGATGCTGGGCTTTCACCTAGGGTTGAGGAGTCAATGTCAGTGGTTAACAACGAGATACTGCGACGACATTTCTTAGAGCTCACCACCAACTTTTTGGCTCCTTTTGGTCCATATTTCAGGGTGACCACACCATCTGAAGGATCTTCACCATTCTTCAACCCTCCTCCTCTCCCCTCATTTAATGCTGATGAATTCCTGGCCAACTTATCAGCAAGAGGTGTGGGGAAGTTTCTATCAAAACGCATGAGATCTAATTGGCTGGACTTATACAAGTAATAAACCTTAGAATTTTGTTACTATCATTTGTCAAACTATATTTCTCCTCTCCCTCTGCCTCTCTCACTTTCTTCCTTTTGCTGTTTCTTTCCATCCGATATAGTCAATTGTACCTTCCAACTGTTTATCCTTGGGATCAATATTATTTATATTGCTTTACAGGCGTTTCCTGAGAGGACCAAATTTTTTGCCATGGTTTCATAGAAGGCGTTCAGTGGCTGAACAAGAACAACATAGATTGTGGAGGCAGGCTAGAATGAAGACTGACATAGAATATTTTATGTTGAAAATGTCTGAACTGGAAATTGTAGATTCTTTCAACACTATTGAGAGGCATCTGCAAGAAGAAATTGAGGTAAATGAAATTTTCATCAGAGACATTGTTTCCCAGAGATTTCCTCTTGCCTTTCGTTTAGTTCATTAACACTTATCGACCTATGCTTCGTGAAGAATATATTTCACTAATGTGTCTGATCTTGAGCTTTCATGTCATGTACAGTAGCACTGGTATGCAGCCAGTGAGATCTGGGATAAGTTGATTATAACTCTTCTTTGATGTTTGATTATTGATGCAAGACATATAATTCTAATGGCAAGTTTTCCGGAAAAATAAATCAGAAAGGAATTGAGGTTGATTTGCCATTTTCTGTGGTAGCCAGTAGGGTGTAGCACTTCTAGTGTTAAATGTATGCCACTATGTTTTTCACAGATTTATACTCTTAGTGTCTATGTGATGGAGCTTCTGGTGTTTACAGGAGTAATTATTTATGTCCGAGACCCCCTTAAATATTGATTAGCTACTTATATTTGAGAGCAGATGGTATAAGGAAGAAGATTGGATACTTTTTTCATAGTATTATGTTGCTGTTTCATGAAGATTTCTATTTTTGAATTTCAGTGAGTAAAGATTTCATGTACAACTGAAACCGGTTCTTTCTAATAGAACTTTCTCCGACAGGTATTTTAGGATTGGAGGTTTATGCTTTGGTTTAGAAGATTTTCAGTTCCAAACATCATATTTTGCTCAATTTGTCTGCTATGATATCTTTGTTCTCATTGCTCTCATGAATATCATATTTCAACCTACAAATTGAGGCTGTTGTTGTTCTCTCGGAAGTTTAATCACTCAATGTTTTAAGACCATTTGAACAATCATTTCTGGTGTATGGTTATCAGTGGAGAGTAATTTCTGTTAGAGACCCCTGTTTTCTATGATTTCATATTTTCTGAATGCTTCTCTTGATTGTCATTCTTCAGTGTTTCCAGAGTAATTAACTAAGCTGACTAGTGAGGAAGCAATTATTTCAATGAGTTAATCACACCAGAATCATGTGGATTTAATAAGGAAAGATGAACTTTATTGAGCTAGTTTGACTATATCAAGAGCTTTAGAATGCTGTTATAAAGAACCAGCTATTGCAGACTAGCAGCAGATGTGAGATGTCCAGAAAGAAAAAATGAGCTAAAGCATTTCCTTTAGCTGTCATCTATAGCTTTTGACCTTGGCAATCACGAATGTTCGTTATGAAAAATTCAAGATAGAATTGTCGCAGTCAGAAGCCTCTGCTGCAGTGCACCATCAATCTTACGTATTTCTTGCTGTTTCTATTCCAATTTAAATTCTTGCAGTCATCAAAATCTGTTTATTTAGCCAAATAAATGAAATAGATGGATGATACAAAATACAGTACCAACTAGTATGTGTTAGTTTTGTTGAGTGAAGAAATAGGAATTTTCTTGTTAAGTAGGACTTGGATCTAGTTTCTGTTGGCGTATAACTGGCTTGGAGATTTTTACATGCTTGCTTGAGGGAATTTAGATTGGATATTCTGTATTCTTGAAGTGGAACGAAGAAACCATTATTTTGTCACGGATGGTAAACTTACCATATTCCCAAGTGACCTTTTCTTGGGTGAATTTCTATGTTATACTGTTACGCATCAAGAGGTCTGCTACAAGTCAGCAGCAAGAATAGGTGCTGCGGTACAGTACATCAAACGGTCTAAGTAGGCAAAATGATCCTTCAATTGAAACTTTCACTATGCATATGACATTCTTGTGTTAGGATTATATGTAGCTAAAGTTGTTAACTTCATGTCTGGTCTCTTCAACTTAACTGGTTCAAGCATTGAACTGTGCGTAGACACCAGGAAATGCCAGTTAGAATGCTTGCATGCATTGCTTATGCTGGAAGTTAGTTGTAATTTACATGTGTGTGTTCACCCAGTTGGTGTTGCTACGTACCTGCATATGTTACTTGAAAACTTAATAATTGAGGTGTTTTAGTAATACTATACCTATCATCTTCAGCTTCAGCATTTAGGAACAGCTACTGCAGATTCTGCAACAATATGTCAGAAACTGAAGAGAGATTTGCAGGTGGTGTTCAGCGTTCTTCCTAAAGACATGCAGCAACTTCTGATTATGAACCCAGAAAGGGCCACTCTTTTGCAAGGGAATGCAGAGTCCATAAGACTTCCTGGACGTCCAACATTACAAGTCGGCATTGCATCTTCCACTTTGCCTATATAAGATGGAAAGCTTGGATATCTGTTCTCGTGATGCTCAAGGAAATTCTTTTAGATTATTCTTTCAGAGCTGCTGCTGTGGATATCTGTTGGTGAGAGAAAACATCCTCAGTGTTACATATCTTCCTTACCATGTCCAGTGACTAAATATGCCTTATTTTCATGGCTGACAGATGTGCAAGGATCACAAATAATTTATAACTCAATTTTGGCCTTGACTGGCAATCCTTTTAACAAATTAGAATTTGAAAATCCTATGCAAGATTGACCTTTATATGTTAATGATTGATAGATGAGGATTGTGATGGTCTTTGTTGTCAAAGAATACTATTAAATTGGGCCATTTCCACATCCAAAATGGCTGTTAAGTCTTCAACGTAGTCTTGGTTTTTTATGCAAATAAATTAGTTAAAAACAATGGAATAGGAAAACTATTGTTAGTAACATGGATTGACAACAAGCCAAATCTTATCATGTTGAACACTTCTGATGTATGCTGGTAGAATATCTCATAATTCCCATTAGAATTGCTTTGTCTCATTGGTTAAGCCGGTGATGGATCATCCATTGCTAGTGGTACATATTTCAGGATCAAAATTTGTAAGATGTAGGTGCTACAATTGGACTAGATTGGAATCTAAGCACAGCTATTCTCTTCTTTTTTAATCATTGAATACAAGTTTTAGTTCTTTTATCAATAATTCAAAGCAGTATTTGGACGTTGAGAAATGAGAATGACTTCTTTTTTTTTTTGAACCATCCTGAACTGGTTTTAATTCATATACAACAGATTGAATATTGTAACTTCTATTTGTATTTTACTTTTTATTGAGACTATTGTAAAATCTGCACCTATGGGATTGCATATTCGGTGACTCCTCGCTGTGGTTTTTCTTATAAAAGTACACAAAATGAAGTAGGAAGAAAATAAAACATAATGTAGTTTGATATTAAGTTCAACATCCACAAATATTTAAAATTATTATATTGCCCACGAATTCACATTTAATTTATTAAAACTTTATCTAATGATAATATAATATAAAATAATAAAAGCGTTAGCAATTGGATTAACAATTTTGATTATAATATAAATTAACAGATGAAACAGGTTATATGTACAATTTTGGTTTATTTTCTTTTTTATGACTGAAAAGTTTTGAACTTAGTTGGGTCGGTCGTGTAAGGCCCAAGCTCAACACTAGAACGGCACGCGGGCCGATTGACCCATTCCCAGATGATGACCTAACCCCAGCAGGTATTCACTATATAAGATCACTACCTCATCATGACGCAAGTATGAGACCAGAACCCTAATACTCTTTATTCACAACCATAGCAACTACCAAAAAAGAACTGACTTAAGCATCGGAGGGGCCGACCGGCGATCAACCCCCAGTGTGCCTTTTATTGTTTTTGCAGATATTTCCTGGTTAAAGCTAACTGAACTCATGGATTCAAACAACGGTGCCCAGCCTCAGCAAAATTAGACTAAACCAGTTGGCGCCTACCGTGGGGCCCGGGGTTAGAGCACCACATCCAGAAGTACTCAGATAAGTCAGGCGGCAACAACAAATCCTGATGTAAGCACCGTCGCGGCACTTACACTACAACGAATGGGCTTGCGATTACCTGCCGCCCTTCCATCGACGCATCATGATCCCCAGATCTGTCCTCCACCCATCACCCAAAACCCTAGCACAGACGAGCTGCCCCCATTAAACCCAAATAACCAAACACAATCTTCGCATCTGAATGATCAACCACCACCCCAAAACTGAGATCAAGAAGAGCAGAGCGTAGCCCTGGAGGATAACACTGGAAACAATTCACACCATAACATCCAACACCCCCTAAACTCAAACCCTCCTGCTCCACAACAAATCTCTCTCATCCAAAGACAAATAGAGGAAGCGGCTAATCTACTAATTCGTCAACTCTTACAATCTCAACGGAACAGCAACAAGCCCCCGCTCAGCAGACAGGTATGATGGCTGATCGCCATTCTGCTAAAATTCTAGAAAAAATCAGGGACGATCGAATCAACATGGCCATGAATTCCCGTCCGAATCAGCCATCAACACAATATAGATCTCTTTTCATTCCGGAGATCCTAGATAGCCTTCCAGCGGTTGGTACAAAGATACCAATGCCTGAAAAATACACCGAAAAGACCGATCCCCTCGACTATCTTCAATACTTTCAATTGATGATGAACCTGCATTGCATTCCCGATGCCATTCAATGTAAGGCTTTCTGTAAAGCCTTTCAAGAAGGAGCCCGATGATGGTTCAACAGTTTACCCCCACGTTGCATCACTTGTTTTGAAGATTTTAAGCTTCTATTCCTCAACCAGTTTGCTACAAGTAAACGACCACAGAAGACTGCCTTGGAAGTGATGCAGTTGACCCAAGGAAGGAATGAAAG
>JAOSBP010000006.1:18896551-18918253 GCA_027563825.1 Erythroxylum mucronatum
TCTGAATATACTTTACTAATTTTGCAATATCCGGAGCTATGGAGCTCGGATCGAGGTGATTCTTGTTTTAAATTAAATTAGAGACATAATGCTCCAAGTTCTATGAAGGAACCTAGTGGCAATTTAGTCTCCTAGATTTTCAAATGTTGCCATGAAGTCGGTAAAGGGTCAGTTTTCACTGTTTTCTTTAAGATAGTATTTTAACCATAACTTCTTCATTTCTAACCGAAATTGAGCGTTTCCAGTGGCGTTGGAATTGTTAGAACTGAGGGATCAATTTTCTTAAAAAGCCAATCCAAATTTTCTGTTAAAGGTTTTTCCCCTGATTGTGGTCAGTATTGTGTTCGATTTTGGGTCCTCTATGCTTTGTGGGTCCGAATTTTGGGCCTCGGAGACGGGGTCCAACAGACTCTATAACCTAGCTCTATAAAGGAGAAGACACATCAACAGAAGAGATAAACACAAATATAGAGAGACACAAACCGAGAGCTGTTAATGTCTGTATGAGTTGAGTGTTTGTGTTTTCAGCCTTCTGTGTGTTAGGCGTCCCACTATCTGTGTGAGGTGATCTAGGTTTGTGAGAAGAGTGTCAAAATTGTAGCCTTCTGTGTGTTAGGGTTTCTGTGTGAGACGTGTTCAGAGATTTGTGAGAAGCAAACCTGCCTTCTGTGTGTGAGGTAGTCTTGACAGCAATAGAGTTGTTAGTATACTACTGAGGATACTAGAAACACAATCATATCTTCTTGTATTCTTTCATGAGTCCTTATTGAAAACATTGAAACTGGGCAAGGCCCCGCTGATGTAGGATATCTTCAGATATCTGAACAGTGATACCATATCATGTGGCATTTAATTTTCTGCACTTTACTTTTTGTGGATTTTACGTTTCTTTATCAAGCCTACATTTTTAATTTGGTATCAGAGCAAAATCTAGACCATTGGATTAAGATCAAACTAATCAAAAATGGAGGAAGGAGGATCAACTGTGAGGCCACTCAAGCTCACAGACTCAAACTACTCAATATGGAAGAACATGATGAAGATGCACATCAAGTTTATTGATGAACGTGCTTGGAGGAACATCATTGTATGATGAAATCCACCAACTGAGGTGATCAAGAATGATACCGTAGTGAAAGCAGAGGCAAACTGGACTTAAAATGAGATAACTAATTCTAATTTCAACTCTAAAGCCTTAAATGCTTTATTTAATGGTGTTGATAAATAATTCATGACTCTCATTGCTACCTGTGATACAGTCTTTGTGCTTGGAATGTTCTTAGGGATACATGCGAAGGAACATAATCTGTCCGTATGACTAGACTCCAAATTCTAACTTCTGAGTTTGAGAGAATGAAGATGGGAGAAAAGGAGCTCATTCAAGAATACGATAACATAATCATAAAGATCTCAACTGAAGTGCACATATTGGGAGAACCGATTCCAGAAGCAAAACTCGTAAGAAAGGCCCTAAGATCTCTGCCTAGGTACTTCAGGCAGAAGGTAACTGCAATTCAAAAAACACAGAACCTCAGCACCTACCAGTATTCTGAACTCACTGGGAATCTTGCGTCTCATCAATAGGAGTTATAGCTTGAGGAGGGTATTGATCCATCAAAACTGAAGAATATTGCATTTGTAGCTAATACATCCAACTAGGATGACAATATTGTTGCGAACACTCCCAAGTTGGAAGAAACACTTGCCATGCTTGTGAAGAATCTTAATCGGTTCAACAAAAAGTTTGGAAGAAGCAACAATTCTTTAGATAAGAGACCAATGTTAGGAGAAAAAACACCTCAAGGAAGATCAAGCAGTGATAATAGCTCTGGAAGAAGGGGAATAAAATGTTACAAATGCGAAGGATATGGTCATATAGATGCTAATTGTGCCAATAATAAAGACAAAAATGTTTAGAATGTGGAGGCACTGGACATATCAAGGAGGAATGTGCTAATACGAAGAAAAGATTGAAAGCAATGAAGGTAACAAAATCATCCACTTGGAGTTCAGATGATGAAGATAACTATTTCGATGATAGTGACAATGACACCATCAGCAACTTTGCAAACTATACTGCCTTTACCTCAATCACTTATGTATTTGTGACCAAGACATCTAAACCCGTGTGATCACCCCAATAACCTGATAGCAGTAAAACTGATGAAGAGGTAAATTTTGATATTGAAAGGGTATTTGAACTTAGCCATCTCTTAGTTAATACAGTGAGAAAATTAGAAGAATAAAAGATCCAACTGGTGGTATAATTGAAACAAGTCAAAGGTGAACTCTCTGACAAAACTAAGAAGCTAACTAAACCAGAAGAAAAGTTAATTAAAGTTGAGGAAACATGGAAGAAATTTGCATCCGGAAAAAAATCACTCAACAAAATTCTTAACTCTGGGAGAATTCACAACAACTAAGAAGGTCTTGGATATACTAAAAAGGAAAGTAATTGAATTGAGAGAAGGAGAAGATGGAAGCAAGTTGTGGTCTGCTATCACTGTGGTGTCAAAAGACACATCAGACCTCACTGCTTCTACAGAATGTTCAACTTTCCTAAGCCACAGAGCAGGACTCCAAGGAAGAAAGTGGATCTAACAAGCAAACAGAAGATGCAATGGGTGGAGAAGTTTAAAAGGGAGGAACATGTGGCTATGATGGTTCGAACTGTAATCTCCACGGTCATCGCATATAAAGTCACTAAGGAGGAGGTGACTTGGTACTTTGATAGTGGATGTTCACAACACATGACCGGCCAGAAGCATCTACTAAAGAATATCACCCATAATGTTTTTATAACATTCAAATATGCCAATGAAGGAGAAGGTAGAGTTGTGGGAAGAGGAACTCTGCTCATTGAGAAAAATGGACTGAAGAACGTGTTGTTTGTAGAAGACTTGGATAACATCCTCATTAGCATAAGCCAAACGTGTGATGATGACTATGATGTTTGGTTCAACAAAACGTTTTGTAGATTACTTCATACAAATGGAAAGGTGGTCTTTCAAGGGGTGAGAACGGGCAATAACTGCTACAAACTAGTCACTGACTTAACCTGTAACTCAGTTATGCTAAACACAACCAAAATTTGACATAAAAAATTAGACATGTTAACTTCATGAATATCAAAGATCTAGCTAGATTCGAAGCTGTTCAGGGGCTGCCTAATCTTGAAGATCAGATTACTAAAGAATGCACTGACTGCACCCAGGGGAAACGAACCAAAGAGACACATAAGAAGTTACATGCCATCACAACCTCCATAAACTTAAAACTTCTGCATATGGACTTAATGGGCCCTATGCAATATGCCAGTGTTGGAGGTAAGTATTATACCTTTGTTTGCGTTGATGATTTTTCCAAACTTACCTGGGTTGAGTTTTTTTAGGGAAAAATCAGAAGCTTTTAGAGTGTTTAAAAAACTGTGCAAATGGCTGATGAACGAAAAGGAGATGACAATGCAACAGATTAGGAGTGATCACGGGAAAGAATTTGAAAATTCAGCTTATGAAGAGTTCTGTAATGAGATTGGAGTAATTCACGAATTTTCAGCTCCCAAAACACCTCAACATAATGGTGTTGTTGAAAGAAAGAACAGAACCTTACAGGATATGGCTCGGGTGATTATGTTATCAAAAAATCTTCTTCAGAATTTGTGGGATGAGGCTATATCTATTGCATGCTACATTTCAAACAGAGTTCATCTGAGACCTAAAACAAAGCTGACTCTATACGAACTCTGGAAAGATAAAACCCCCTCTGTCAAATATTTTCAGATTTTTGGTAACAAGTGCTTTATTTTGAAGGATAGGGAGCACAAAGGGAAGTTTGACTCCAAAAGTGACGAAGGAATCTTTCTTGGCTATGCAACCAATAGTCAAGCTTATCATATGCTAAAAAAAAGAACTGACACGATCATGAAGTCATACAATGTGAAGTTTTTGGAGTATTTAGACGAATCAAATGCAAATGATGAATTAGCGGTTGATGTCTCTACAATGGATAGATCATATATTGAGGAATCAAAGGATGATCCGACAATCTCAGAAGAAGATCCAAAATCTAATTCCTTCCAACCTTTTGCTCATGTTAAAAAAATCACTCCATCTCCGATATCATTGGAGATTTAAATGAAAGAAGAACTAAAGGGGTGCCTAAACCTGACTATAATCTGATGGCAGGTATATCTATCTTCAATATCATTCATTATACTTGTTTTCTCTCTAAGATAGAACCGAAGAAAGTTGAAGAAGCATTGCTAGATGAATATTGGGTTAGGGTCATGCAAGATGAACTATTACAATTCAAGATTTTGGATGTATGGAAGTTGGTTCCTAGACTTGTTGAAGAGAATGTCGTTGGAACAAAGTGGGTTTTCAAGAACAAAAGTGATGAAATGGAATAGTGATCAGGAACAAGGAAAGGTTGGTAACCCAGGGATACTCTCAAGTAGAAGGAATTGATTTTGGAGAAACGTTTGCACTAGTTGCAAGGCTTGAAGCTATCAGATAACTCTTGGCAGTAGCAGCTTTCCTGGATATAAAGCTCTATCAAATGGATGTCAAGATTGCGTTTCTAAACGGAGATCTAAAAGAAAAGGTCTATGTAGAGCAACCTAAAGGATTCATTGACCCAGATTTTCCAAACCACGTGCTGAAGTTGAATAAAACTCTTTACGGGCTAAAACAGGCCACAAGAACATGGTACGAGAGACTTTTCGTCTTCATAATCAAGCATGGTTATGTCAGAGGAGGTGTAGACAAAACCCTCTTCATCAAGAAACATAATGGGGAATTGACTATTGTTCAAATCTACATTGATGACATCATTTTTGGGTCTTCCTCTAATACTTGTTGGGTCCGTACTCTGTGTACCGGGCTTGGATCCCCGACCCCGTAACCGGGCTATGCCACCCAACCATGAAAGGTACTGTCCTCTTTGGTCATGGGTGAGTTTCTGGCACTCGAAACCTTGAGGTCATGGGTTCGAGTCGTGGCCTCACCCATGACCAAAGAGGACAGTACCTTTCAGCGTTGTGGCCGCGGGGGTACGCGGGGGTATGCGGGGCCAGCAGTGTGCCTCGGTACCGAATCCTGATACCGAATCCCGGACCCAACAATACTGGAGTAAAAAGATTTGCTGGTCTAATGAAGGAGGAATTCAAAATGAGTATGATAGGAGAATTGAATTTTTTCTTGGGACTACAGGTCAAATAACTAAGCGATGGAATTTTCCTATCACAAAAAGAATATGCTCGAAAGTTGGTTGAGAAATCTGGAATGAGTAATGCTAAAGAGTCTAGAACTCCTATGGGGCTAAATGAGAAGATTTCAAAAGATGAAAAGGGAATCCCAGCTGATCAAAGATTGTATAGAAGCATGATTGAAAGTGTTTTGTATCTAACTGCTAGCAGACCAGACATAAGCTATAGTGTGGGTGTATATGCTAGATATCAAGCTAATCCTATGGAGTCTCACGTCAAAGCAGTAAAAAGGATAATCAAAAATGTCAAAGGAACTATCAACATGGTCATCTGGTACACAAAAGATACTAACTCCTCACTTGTAGCTTTTTGCGATGTAGATATGGCAGGTATCTCAGACGATCGAAGAAGCACGACCGGTGGATGCTTTTACATAGGAAACAATCTAGTGTCCTGGTATAGCAAGAAACAGAATTCTGTCTCACTATCTACTGCTGAAGCAGAGTATATTGCTGCCAATAGTTGCTGTACACAACTGCTATAGATGAAGTAAATGCTGGTCGACTATGGTATCTCACTGGGTGCTCTGACAATCTACTGTGATAATTCAAGCGCCATAAGCATCTCCAAAAATCCAGTCCTTCATTCAAGAACAAAGCATATCGATGTCAGAAATCACTTCATTAAGGATCTTGTTGAAGATGGGAAGGTAGTGTTAAAGTACATCTCAACGGAGAAGAATTAGGCAGATCTACTGACTAAGAGCTTTGGTTATGCCAGATTTGAGTTCCTCTGTGGAGCTCTTGGAGTTTGTTCTCTCTGATAAATCAAGATTTGAGTTATCAAGTATTGTTGTATTAAATGTTATATGTTTGTTTATTTCAAAAAAAAAAGGAGAAGGTTTCAGAAGAAAGCTCAGTTTGAGGGAGAGCTATGTCGGTAATTTCTTTTTCAGAAATCAATTTTTAGATATTTTGTTGAGGGGGAGCCTCAAGTTAATAGTTCTAAAGTTGCTAAAGTTATTTCTCTCTCATATGTTGTCGTCTTTTGAAAGTTCTGACAAAAAGTGGGAGTAATTTTGGAATCTGGATATGAGTATGATTGCTTAGTTTCCTGATATCACAGCTTGGGAGTGTTTTGTCAAAAAATTACAAAGGGGGAGATTGTAACTACATTTTGAGGTTTGAAGGGTCATGGCTAGAGAAATTAGAGTATTACAGATCAAATGGGTTGGCAGTTTTTGACAGTTGTTAAAAATGTTGTCTATTTTACTTGAAGAATAAGTTTAAAGTCTTCCAGTTTGAGTCAAAAGACTTTCCAAATTATGTTGTCAAGCATTAAACAAGTCAAAGACTTATTTAATAAGGAAACTAAGAAAGAAACAGATTAAAACTCTAAAAAGGAATTCTATTAACTTCTGAAGATTACAGAATAGGAAAACTGCAGAATAAGAAATTCACATAACAGAAAATTCATATATTCTGGGATTTCCTATCCGTGCAGAAGTGAAGAAAGACTCTATAACCTAGCTCTATAAAAGGAGAAGACACAGTAGCAGAAGAGATAAACACAAATATAGAGAGACACAAACTGAGGGGTATTATCATCTGTATGAGTTAAGTGTTTGTGTTTTAAGCCTTTTGTGTGTTAGGTGTCCCGCTATCTATGTGGGGCAGTCTAGGTTTGTGAGAAGAGTGTTAAATTTGTAGCCTTCTGTTTGTTAAGCTTTCTGCGTGAGACGTGTTTAGAGATTTGTGATAAGCAAACTTGCCTTCGAGGCAGTCTTGACAACAATAGAGTTGTCAATATACTACTTAGGATACTAGAAGCATAATCATATCTTCTTGTATTCTTTCATGAGTCCTTATTGAAAACATTGAAACTGGGCAAGGCCCCGCTGACTTCAAATATTTGAACAGTGATACCATATCCTGTGGCATTTAATTTTCTGCACTTTGCTTTTTGTGAATTTTACGTTTCTTTATCTGGCCTACATTTTCAGGGTCTTTTAGGGAAGAAGGAAGTGGCGTAGGTTTGTTCCTTCAAGGTCCCCGTTGCCAAAAGGTTAAGATACAGGAGTTCAAAGCATTGAACAATCAAAATCCATTTTCTTTAAACATACACTATACACATTAAAAGAGTGGGGCATTTCATCAAATACTATATATGCATTATTCCATATTTTCATTGTTAACATACAAAGTTTTCAAATTAGCCAAATCAGATCAGTATCACCAAACCACAATAATCTCAAAACAATCAACAATTAATAAAAAACCAAATTTGAGAAAAGAGATTGCATTATTGATAATGCATTGGATCATTGGTTAGTTAGTGCGTTAATGGTGACTTCACATAGTTGACGAAGGAAGAAGGAGCTAAGGAAATGACAGATGACACGAAGAAGAACGAAGGAAGAATGTGATTGGGTGACATGAAGAAGAAGAACAGACTAATGATGCAAAGAAGAAGTGAGGAACTAGAGGAGATTGAAGAATAGATTTGTTGTGTGTGCGTGATTGGCTACCGGCTGGCCCCGGGGGGGATAGGGAAGCGTAGCGTGGAGTTAAATGAGAAGCAAAACAACGTCGCTTTGCTTCTGGTCTTTTAAACTTGTGAGTAACTTAAATGTCATCGTTTTTGTTTGGAATAAAACGACGTCATTTTTCTGTGGAAGTTATTTTTAAAAATATAACAAAACGATGTCGTTTTGATTATGAACACTAGGCAGGCCAAGGGTCACGGGCTGGACTGCTTGGCCCGAGCTCAGACTCGATCGGACCTCCTTTGTCTGCCCGAGACCCATGGACCATGGCCCGATCCGTGGTGGCTCAGGCCAAACTCATACTACCCGTAGGCCGATTTGATCGAATCGGTAATTTCTGACATCCCTATGTGAAATTACCGACATTGGCGGCGTCCAAAATATTCTAATCATTTATGATATTTTACCTAATATTTATTTTATCTCCTAATTTTTATCATTTTAGACTTATAATTTATAATTAATTATAAGCCATTTTTCTACATAATTAACTGCACACAATTCCTTTAGCTTTCTAGATTAATTTTAACGCTTACTCAATTACTTATTCTTTTCTGCATCAAGTGATCATGAAACAAAAACAGAACTTCACCAAAGGATCATTTTTTCTTTTTTAGGTGAACCAATTCCTGGCTGAATTCTGGCCAAATTTTTCAGAAGGTTGAATTCTGGCTGGATTTTCTGTGTTGGATTGGTTTTCCCTGAGTTATGGTTGTGTATCCCTTGCTGTTTTTCTAGCTACTTTTGCTGTTTGCCCTTTAATTGCTGTATTTTTGCTTGTTGCTGTCCTTTTCTTACTTAGTCGTTTGCTTTTCTTTAGTTGGTTGATCTTCTTTGGTTTTGTCTGTGACTTTTCTGTATTTATTCTTTTTTTTTTGTACCAAAAAAATAATTCCTGGCCGATTTTGCACTTCCTTATTTTTTGTCGTTGCTCATTTTGCTGGCGATATTTTCATTCGTGGTACAATCAGTCACATATTTCTTGCAACAATTGGTTTTGAAATCAAGTTGTCCTATAATTATTTCTTAAAAATAAGTAAAGAATATCATTTGCAACGTTTAGAAAGGCACACCAACTGGTTCTCCCTCTTGAACACGACAAATATTTTTAGAAGTTTTGAAGATGCTGTTATGGAGTCGCATCATTTCCTAAATTATGGCGTTGCTACTGTGGTTCTATCTATTCAAGTACGAACCAGCGCTTGAAAGCTTAGGACCCTTTACAGAGAATCTGATCACATCATTCCTTTGCAATTCCACGCGTGTATTCAAGCACGCGGTGGTGAACATTGACGTACATAGCGAAAAGGGGTTGGCCCACAAGCAGAAACAACATTCTCATTGGCTTTTGTATTGTCTCAAACATATTCATGATCGCACAAGATAACCGCAACACACTTTTTAAGCATTCCAGGCCGAAGCTCGTACAGGCAGTCTTGCACCAGAACGTTTCATACAAAGTTATGCTTTCAACTTAGGCAGGTAAAATCCCTCAAGGTCTTAAAAGACCAGGTTCTGGCAAACGGCTTAGAGCATAGACAAAAGCAAAGCATGTCCACCGTAGTTGAAGCAGAATTCAGATAATTTTGAGTTCCGCTACATTCTATTGGTGGTCAGTAGACTGTGCAATGATACACATCCTAAAAAGCTCGTGTATGATGATGCAAATGAATAATTACAGGTTTTACAATGTGAGATTCAATTATAATCTATCTTAAGTACAGAGAGACCAAGAATTGAGAAACAAGTATAAATTCACTAACTACAGCTGCAGGGGAATGTATGCCCATAAAGGGGACAATATCCACCTGCAACCAAGTCTCCACTGCTGACCCAACCACTGCACCAGCC
This sequence comes from Erythroxylum mucronatum, assembly GCA_027563825.1. NCBI lineage: Eukaryota > Viridiplantae > Streptophyta > Magnoliopsida > Malpighiales > Erythroxylaceae > Erythroxylum > Erythroxylum mucronatum. The sequence continues at coordinate 18,906,154 of JAOSBP010000006.1, forward strand.
ACCAGCCCACCTATAGTTATTACTGCGGCTTTACCTGCAAACAGTATGATGACGATTAGGGGATAGCCTAAGTTCATACTAACAAGGTATTCAGAGTACATATAAAACTGTACTTTGATGTGCTATGCACTAGCGAGGAGTGACAACAAATGAATTTGGTTTACTAAACCTCAAGTTAAATTAGTTTCCTCTTCCCAGATCTAGTCCTACAAAAGTACTGAATTGTGGCCAATTGCAGAAAAGTAGACCAAGCAAGCAAAACCATTACCTAGCTTTACATTCTTCTTTGTCATGAAATACAATGACGCGCCAAAACTTGTAGCTAAGATTAATCCAGGAACATCTGCCCCACCATAAGGAACCATTGAAGATGTGGAAGCTCCATTAACATAAGTTAAAACCATTAAAGCCCCATAAACTCCTGTTTGAAGACCCAAATCAACTGTTGATGGTGCTTCCACTAAAATCGGTGTGTGCTTAACAATATTTTGCAGCCATTGAGGCATTGATCCCATCCTGGAGCTGTTTACTGGTTTAACATCAGCATAGCGGATACCACTATTTGCAACTTTTCCTGCTCGGCGATGTGTTAAACTCCGCATAAGCAGCATATCATACGCAGCCTCAACCTAAAACACAAAAGAAGGGGTGAACTATTTAAGAAGATTGAAATATTAGGAACAAGATTAGTATATATCTGCTGGCATTACAAATGTCCTATCATCCAACCTAATGATGGTATAAAATAAGATTAAATCTAATTACCAAATTTGTTCCCTGGGATATTCTCATTTTCATCATTGAAGCAGTAAATTAGTATCATACACAAAATCATCGACCGCAAGTTACTATTACTATTGGGAGTATTTCAGAGGCATTACCTTACAGCAAAGAAAGGAAGTCAAGAATCAATAAAAATAATGTTTTAAACAAGTTCATCAACGACAACGAGCAAGTTTATAACTCAGAAATCAGGACATAGAACGCCATTCAAAAAGACTGGAATACCATGCCATGCATAGCAATCAAGTAGTAGCTTAATACTTGTTATAAAATGACATTCAAAACTAAATGCAACCTCAATTAAGTAGAAAAGGAAACCCTACTCTGCTATTTGATAATCATTAAAATTTGAGTCGGTGAAAATTGAGTCTTCAACGGCCACAAATCATAAATACAATTAAATACATAGCAAAAAGCCTACACAGTTCTTCAAGAAAATGAGAAGTTATTTTCTATCTTTGTAGGCCCTAAAACCAACCCAAAAAGTCCCTTAGGAAAACCAGAATCAAGCAATCAAATATTAACATAAGCTAAAACTTAAACAGGACATTTGAAGCAGAGCTTCCAACTTTAGCTCTCAAAAAAAAAATTTCAATAAACCCACCACCCCAAAATCCCAAATTCACACTAAAAATCAAATCACGTGTACAATGGTAGAAAACAATCATACAAAGTCCACCTGAGCGATTGCTTCCTGGTCATCTTTACAAGTAGCAACAATCGCGTTTTTGGCGCGAAGTATATCATCAAACGAAGCGTTTTCAGAGACACCGAGAAGTTTCAGGGCGCTCTCCACCGACATATCGAACGGAGCAGAGTCGTCTGCGCGTGAACCGGCTCTGGTGGCGGTGGCCCACGCACGACGGGACGACATCAGCACCAGGCCTCTCCAAGGATCGTTCTTGAAGGGCTTTAATTGGGTGGTTGTGGTCGTGGTAGCCGAACTGGGGATGTGAAGCGTCGGTCGTCGGGCCGACGAGAGGCGGTTAGGCCGGACGGCTAGAGTGGCTGCCATTTTTTTGGGGACTTGAAAGAAAAAGTAAACGAAAACAAATGTGAGGCAGAGCGAAAGCAAAGAATAAAACAACGGTTTAAAGTGAGTGCGAAAGATCTTGTTGGTGGAAATGGTTGACTGTTGCTGTGCTGCATGTGTCCTTAATATGGGGACCGTCTGATCTGTGTTAATCATCTCAGGGTCCCATGAAGATGGTGGAATATGTAAACTGGCTTTGTGAGTTTTGACAATCTTTGATTGGCTTTGTTTGTGCTGATGTCCACATGGGGAGAGATCTTTTGTAGTGTGTTAGAAGAAAACAATGGAGGGAAGGAAAAATCAATCATTGCTCATTGTCCCCAAGCAATTTGTAGCTTCTAATATGGGTATACTTAATCTATATGCTATAAGCAAGAGATGAATGGGACATTCAATTTATGATGTATATAACATATTTTTAAAAAAATCTTCTCTAAAAATATTTTGCATTTGCTAAAAAATCACTTGTTTTATATGAAGAGATAACTAATCTTAGAGTGTCAAACTTTTTGAAAAATTTTCAAGATAGTTTCCAAGTTTTTGAATTTTTTAATTAAGTGCTTAAACTTTTAAAATCTTAGCAATATAGTATCCAAGCTTTTGAATTTTTCAACTGAGTGCTTAAACTTTTAAAATCTTAGCAGTTTAGTTCAAAATATTAGTTTCATTAATAATTTGTTAATTTGAACAATAAAAGATGTCCACGTAGCAGTAATATATCATGAACAATAAAGACTCTATTAGTCAAATCAACAAATTACTAATGAAGTTAAGGTTGTAAACTAAGGTGCCGTTTGGTTCCACTTCCGTTTTTCTGTTGTTGTTTTTAGTTTTTGTTTTCTGTTTTTGGTTTCTGTTTTTTTCCTTAAAAAAACGAAAACCTGTTTGGTTAAGATTTGTAATATAAAAACTGAAAACAAAAACCTGTTTAGTTAAGATTTTTAATAAAAAATTAAAAACAAAAATTTGTTTGATTTTATTAACATGTTTCTATTTTTGTAATTATAATAATTATAATATAATACATTATGTCGTCCTCATGTCACTGCAAAAACCAAATCCAGAGCGATTGGTCCAGAGCAAAAAATTGAGAGGAAAAAAAGAGAGGTTTGAGCGTCCTAGTTGTTCTTGATCTTTGCTTCTTCTTCTTCACCCCCCTTTCTTTAACATCCCGCTTCGCTGAATCCCTTTCTGTTAATCATCTGTCTTTCAAGTTTCGGTTTGTTTACTGATTAGACTTTGAAATTGGGTTAAAAGCAAACTTGAAAAAGAAGGATTTCTTAGAAAGAAAGCCAGGTGTTTTCAGAATCGAGATCCAGATTTATTTTTTCTTTTTACTTGTGCCTCTGATTTTCGTATCTTTTCTGGGTTTAATTTTTCCCTTTGGTGGATCGACTTGGAGGGTTGTTTTTTGGTCCCTCAAGGTTGATCTTAGGCTTTCAATCGACTGAGGTTGTCTATTTCAAAACCTCTTTTGATCTTTTTCTTATCTTATGCCAACAAAAACCTGTTCTTTAATTTAGACAAGAAACAGGTAGCCACATCAACAATTGGTTTCTGTGATAGCGTATCTCTTCAATCAGGTAGTGGTGGTGGTGAGTTAATGGAGGCACTTGAACCTTTTATGAAAAGTGCATCCTCATCATCATCAACAACCCAGTCTCCTTCTGATTCCTCCTCTCTATATTCTTTCCCTTCTACTTCTTACAAATCCAGAGTTATGAACTCTGATGGAAAGTGAGAAGGAGAGGTCCAGAGCGAGCTTCGGGGACGTGTTGATATGGATGTAGTTGATTCGGACACGGGAAAGTTGAAGGGAGGGGTCGGACGGGTAGAAGAAGTAGACGGCCAGGAGGAGGAGGAGGACAGTGAAGATGAAGATGAGGGAGCGGCGGCTGAGAAGGGAGGAGGCGTTGTAGGGAGGGTGATAGGAGGGCAGACGGGTAGCGTTTTCGGGATGGGATGGCAGAAGAAAACCTGTTGCGAAAAGTCATGAAAACGTAATTTTTTGGTTTTCATAAATTGGTTGCCGTTTTTTTAATTTTTAAAACGCGGCAACGCAACAAATCTAATCAAACATGTTTTAACAGATGGTTTTCTTTTTTATAAAAACCACAACCAAAAACGGTAAAAAAAAATGAAAACAAACGGGCCCTTAGATAATCAAACACTGACAAACGTTAGTACACTATGAGCAAAAATATTCAAAGATGGGTGAGATTCGAATACAAGATCAAAGACGGCCTCTATAACTAAGTCATGTTAAGTATGATGGTGTGTCAAAACAATTGAGTTTTACATAAAAGTCCAAAGTCACGTAAACTTGCGAGTTTATGATATAACATTATGAATAATTGTTAACTTAGATCATGGTGTAATGTGATAGTATTATAAGCGTTCTTGGATGGACTGTACACAAAAGTAGCTCATAATGGCTAACACCAGAGTTATTAGTTCAAAAGACCATGATATGGTAAAACATGATAAAATATAAACTAATAGGCTTATAAAGTGAACACTTCTTCAAAATTATAAATAAGTATGACTGAATAATGTGACAAGCAATGTGACCGAGATGACCGAAGACTATGGTATAACTCCACCTATAAGAATGTATAGACCTATACATCTGCTCAGTTCTATACAACCAATCTGCTCTTTAAACGTACAAGAGGTACGCCTGAGTCCTGACACTGCAGGAGTGTCTGTATTTAACTACATTTAGCAGGAGTATTTGTATTCAACAACATTTAGCAACTTACTTTTTGCTTCAACCTTAAACCCTTCCGACTACGACGTTGCTTGTGACTACAACCCAAAAGCAACAAGCGTGACATTACGTATGCCAACAATTCCTCTCGGTGTGAAAATATGAAATCCAAATGAGCATACTCAAACTCGCTGTATGACACATTCACTCCAGCATCTTTCATGAACTTATAATGCTTTCTTACCATGGAAGTCCGAATAACATTATCCTTCTGTCCAGCAACCAAATCAACGGGAATATCAATGAGCCAATAGTACTCACCCAAATCCAATGGCTCTGGTGATCCATACACTTTCATGTTAGAAGAAGCATTTCCATAATCAAACATCTGAAACTTTTTTGAGTGTTTCATCTGAGCAAGGTGATAAGCCACATAAAAAGAAACTCCTGGCATGTCATTCATGTTGTAGTGTGGTAAACCTAATACTCCAACCCAATTTGAGCTGTCTCCACCAACAACATAGCTCATTAAGGTTTGAACCAGTCCTCCAATCGCAGGATAGTTGTGGAAGTCTCGAGCCAACTTATTAAGCAACATGCGGAAAAAGCGTGTTGGTATGTAAAAAGCAGGAACTACATGTGCCAAAATTGGAGCCAGTAAGAGGAACATATGCTCTATAGCTGTAAATACAAAGTTGGAATCATGATGGAAGCCAGCAGGTGACAACAATATCATTCTTGACAGTCGGTGAGGCTTATTTTCAATGCGGCGCATAATAACATAGATCAGCATGGCAGCTCCTCCTAGGCTATGGCAGACAGCACAAAGTTTGTAAGGCTGATCATCCCTGGTTTCTTCCTCAAGATCAGGCTGGTTTAATTTCAATTCTGCAGTCTTTACCTCATGAATCTTCTCTATCATTGCTGGGATGTCCTCAGTACCATGCTCATTGATAGAGTATCTCCAATATCTTCATTAATTTGCGTCTTTTAGTTAATGCATCATAGTTAAAAACTGAATAGAGCAGAGAGCAGAGAACAGACCCACATCAACTTACTTACGTGAGGAAATGTTCTTGTCCACATGTTCCCTAGAAACCAAACCACGAAAGTTGCCAAGGAAAACATCAAAACCTATGAAATAAAAATACAGTATCATCTTCTTTAGTTTGTTATTATATGTAATAGAAGCAGCAGAAAGAGTGAAGCTATGTTAAGACCTTGATCATATGCAGCAAAAGCTGGAGATCCAACCACACCATTGGAGACCCAACTGCATAAAAAAAGGACAAAATGGGAAATAGTTAAGTGCACTTTTGTCATTGACATTAGAAGTAGACATTTTTGGATCAACAACTCAAATACTTGTGAAAGAGGCTTCCCTATGAAGTGGACATTCTTTATGGGGAAGAGAAGGTCAACCCCAAACACTTGATAACCTTTCCAGGAACCAGGAATGATGCTAACCTTAGGATTTGCATATATTATCCTTTAAAGGTTGAAAACGTTTGCATTTTCACCTTTTACTATCAAAAAGTAATCCCTCTTGACGTAAAAGCTAAAAATTGACTAAAAATCAATTTTGGCCATCTTAACACATAGTTCTCCAACATATATAGTTATCTGAAATATTTTAACACAATATATCACCCTTTGTGTTCAGATTTGTCCTTGATTTAAGTCCCTTTTTTCAACAAAACATGACATTCAAAAACAGAGAGGAGGAACAATGCTTTTCACCACCACCACCACAAATGTTGGCAAGTGAAAGAGTTACTGTTTCCTAGACAAATAACAACTGAAAGAAAACAAGAAGCAGAAAGCCATTCCTTCCTCAGAATTAAAGAAGGTGGATCCATTTTTTCCCTTAAGTAGTCATATCCAAGCAAGGGGGAACTCACCCCATAGAAGAATCCAAAATCCCGTGCTGCAAGTAAACTGCCTTCCTTGCATCATGCCTGCATCGCCAAATTTAACAAATCAAACAGCATGATCTAAACAACTCAACACTCAATTGGATAAGTTGTTCTCACCTAGGGATTCTTTCTAAAAGAAGAACATATCCATCAGAAGTGAGCACACGAATAGCTTCATAAGGATACCTAATGTAGAGAGTGCAAGAAAAAGTTATAGACCAAATTCAATCAAATTAGTCTATGTTGACTATAAGATCGCACTTACCCAAGCTCTCTTATGACATCCTGACAAGTTCGAGCATCTGTATTTAGAGACTGATGGAAGGTAGTTTTTTGTTCTATCAGATCTGGATTGCTTTCTCCAAGTGTAGCTGCAGGGACATAGCCATCTGAGTTTTCATCACAAGCATCTTCACTACCACTTCCCTGAGATGACAGCCATCTGCATAGCACTTTTATAACTTCTGACGGTGAAAGAAGAAGATGCACAGCTTTGTGAAAGAAATCAAATATTGTTTCTATTGCAATCTCAATTGCTAGGTGAAGATCCTGACATCCAAAGATTTCATGAAAAGGGAACAATTTTAATAATTCACAAGGGAGAAAAATAACAACTAAGCAAAGACACAAATATCAAAGTTGTTCCAGACACCTCAATGACTCCACGTCTTTTGTCAGTAGTGCGGTGAATCACATGATCATTTGGAGTATTTATTTTTCCAAAATAATGTAAACGTGAAGGTCGGTGAGATCGCCTTGGAGATACGGCTGTTGAGTTTCTAACATAAAATAGATGACAAAGACGAAGTGGTAACCCCAGTAAAAATTTCAAAGGAAACAGAATCCAACAGAACAAAAAAATCATCCACCCAGTCGAATGCCTGTCATTCTTGGTGTTTGTACTCATGCAGGAGCTCCTTGAACTTTGAGATGATGGTGATGGAGGACACATGGCATCCCCGTCTTCTTCTGTTGATGAGTAATCCGCGCTTGAACTATCAGAATCAAGAGAAAGCTCGTGAATGAATTTGTTGAAGGAGGACACCCCACTGCCAAGATCAATGAATAGAGGAAATTTCAGTGGCAAAGTAGGAACCAACAAAAAAATTCATAAACGCACAAAAATTACTGATGAAAGTTGGACTGTTTACATCATTAAAATGCAAAGTCACTATGATATCAAAATGACACTCAAATGGAAATTTTGAGATGAAAATTCATCACTGACTACAGTCTGTAACCAACCAATCCAGAAGTGAATTGGCATCAACCTTTCACGATCAGAAGGGGGAAAGTGAAGAGGAAGATGACTGCAAATCTATGAGATCTTTTTTTCCCCCCCTTTCTAGGTTGGTGATTAGGGAGAATCTCCGTCCTGGACCTTGAGGATCACTGCACCCCTAGCACCATCTGCTAGCAGCAGAAGCCTTATCATAGGCATAAAAAAGGCTTGTTTACCTCCAAGAAGTGATGATTACAAAGAAATGAAGGTATTGGATTCATTTATTTTAAGTAGAGGAATACGATTACAGTTAGATATACCTCAGAAAAAGGAACATCAAGCAAATAGTTTCACCTTTCTGAAACAATTCCCATAGGGTTTCTTCCTGGATCACATACTGCAACTGAACATAACCAAGGAACCATAATGCTCCAGGTTCACCGTGCTAATAGAAAATACATACAAGGTTTTGCAGAACAATTGGGTTCAATTCTATTATTTTAAGATTCATAAGGAATAAAATTTTGGAGGCAGGTGATCTTTAAAAATGAAACATAAATCAAGAAGGAACTAATTACACCACAAATTATCGGAGGTAGGTGGTTTAGACTTTGAAATCCTTTTATTAAATTTTGGAACCAAGGTCACATCTAAAAGACAACCCACCAGCTTGATGCAAGCAAAGTATTAGTTAAATTTTTAAGAAAGAATGGACACATTAACATATCAGGAGAGGCTGCAGGTATTAATCAAAAGAATTCAAGGCTATATTAAATCACAAAGACATGTATTGCTGGGTTGATACTATTAGACCCTAGGGTCATTTGTGTACTTAAGCTTTTATAATTTGCATGTGTATGCACTGTATAAATGTTATTTAACACACCAAATTCTCCTAAATACACCAATATTCCCTCAACATGATATCAGAGCAGTCCAGATGCAATAAAACTAAAGAGAGGAGGCACTGGTGAAATATCAAAGAGAGAGAGGACTCTTCTGAAAATATAGTGGTTGGTGCTGGAGAGGATCAGTAACCAGTGCTAGAACAGATAAGAGAGTGTCGTTAGCGCCCTTGGACAAAGACTATTATACTGTAATCATGGATATATTGAGATATCAGGATATGCAAATGCTGATTAAGCAGGCCCACATTTTGATAAACATTCTACTTCAAGTTATTGTATATTTCTAAGGGGAAACTTAATTTCCTGGAAGAGAAAGAAGCAGAACTTGCTAGCTCACTCAACCATAGAAGTTGAGTATTTATGGTATTTTGTGAGCAGCTTGTGAACCATTTTGACCACACCATTTACTAGAGGAGAATGGGATTTATTCTCCTAGACATATCCCACTGAAGCCTATGCGATTGGTATATACAATTAGGCAGTACTGCATATAGTCTCTGATGCAGTCTATCACGTAAGGACAAATATACTGAAGTGGATTGCCATTTCATCAGGAAGAAGATTATATCTAAAGAATTGGTTACGAAGTTTATGCAAACTAATTAGCGGATCTTCACTAAGTTATTGTGAGGACCGAGAGTATCATATCTTTATACTAAACTGCACATTTATGATATCTATACTTTTGCTTATGGGGAGTGTTGATAGTATTAGATATTGACATAGGGTTGTTTGTGTAATTATGCTTTTATTATCTGTCATGTATATATATATTTATATTTTTTTATATAGGTGTTTAGGATAAAACCTAACACACTAACTATTGTAAACACACCAGAATCCCCTAAACATCCTATTTTGCCACTCTCCTCATAAATCATAGCAAGATTGTAGCTCATGAAAAATTTTCCATTAAAGTCCATCTCATCTCTCTCGTGTAGTATTAAATGCCCCATTCATCCAGTCTCTTTTCCTCTTCACATCCAGCCCCTCACAACCTCTTCCATCCTCCCCACTCCACCTCTCTCTCTCTCTCTCTCTCTCACACACACACACACACACAAGCATACAACAAGCACAGAGCCCCAAATCGCACACCATGATGGGCATTATTCTCTTCTATTCCTCTTCCCTCTACTACTTACCTTTCCCATGTTGGTCTAAAGAACTTAAAAAAACAAACAGGAGAGAGAACCGTGTTGGACCACTCATGTTACAATTCAGATTTGTTTATTGAGCACATCTTCATCTTGTTTCTCTTGTTTGCCTTATCATTATATAAGGGAAATAGAAAATAGAAAATTACACACACTATTCTGGCTGCCATAGCTGACTTGACAGTGAAAAAGGCAGGTTAAGATGGTAACTAATAAGAAATTCCGAGCCAATGAGAGGAAAGATAAGTTGGATTTTCTCTTTAGAGGCTAAGCACTGGAAAATTGGACAATGCCATTGGGACTGGAACAACTTTTCATGACCTAGTTGTTCTACATGTAAATGTTTCCAGTTAATTTAATTTATTCATAGTCCTAAACCAATAATTTAGGAGTGTACGTTTGTTTTACGTGATTCTCCAAATAAAGAAAAGGACAAAAAATGCAACATGACAATGACACATGAAGTGCATGTAGTAACCTCGATGATGTTCTAGAAGATAATTTGCCCAATATCAAACAGACTCCGTTAAGTTTGAGACAATCTTAATTACATATTATTAGTAGAAACCAGTCTTCACGAGAAGCCAATATATACCATTAAGAAAAGAATTGCATTTTCTTAGTCCCTATACTTGCTATTGTCTATTTCTCAAATAAAAGCCTCAAGGACCTTGACATGCTTTGTTAAACACTGACATACAGTCCTCTAAAGCTAATTACATAATTCATGGAAGCACAAAGAAAAAGTAAAAGGAATGAATAAACATTTAGTCCTATCACTTGACCTTATATTGCTATTTCATTAAAAATTCAAGCGTTCCACTTACCCAAATCTTTCAATATGGGACTGACTTTGAAGCTGTTAGGACATTTTTGTTAAGATAACAACAAAAGTTTGATATTAAGTTAATTGATAACTGCTCCATTAGATTGTCAAATCATACCCAATAAGGGGTTACAATCCACTGTGGCAGTCTAAACATGTTAAAGTGAGTTACAATATTTAGTTAGGAACCTATATGGCAATTTTTTTTTTGTTTTGGGAAAATTGAATGATAATTTGATTAAAGAAGCCTAAGGCTTTACAAAAGAGTGAAAAAGAGGTGACCAAAGAGAAGAAGACCAAAGATACTAAGATCTCATACTCAGCTAACCACTAAGAATGACTAACATTAACAAGAGAACTGACTAGGAAACAAAGGGGACTGTTGCCACTCAGGTTCAGCTGACGCCCGGTTTCTGTCATTTAAAGCTTCTATGCCTACATGGGATGGCAAATTCTAGCTTATCCTTGCTTGGAAGCTTGCTACTTTTCGTATTTACATAATTCATAATTAAGATATTAATTATGAAATAAAGGTCCAAAGTTTTTGAAACTTACTTTTCCATCCACCGTGGGAATCTGGGTCCCCGAAAACTTGGCCTAAGCTCCCACCCATGAAGATCCTCGAGAATAGTTGCCTTCCCAGGCAAAATGGCCAATAGAAGTGCTGAGAAACCATTGATAAGCCTCACGATATGGTTCAAGGACTCGTAGGTCAACGTCTTGACTGACCTGCAACCCAAACCCGAAAACAAATTATTCTTATCCACTCAAGAAGTTCCAGACAGCGAAAATATCCAAAAACCAATTCTATCTTATTCCAAAATCTGAGAAAAGAAGAAAAAAAAAACTCAACATGAACCAAAAGGCTATGAAGAAATGAAAACACATAACAGAAAAGTAGGAGGGAAAACGTAAAGACTGACTCTTTGGCAACAGCGAGGATGGCGTCAACCAATCTCTGCATAACTTCCTTCTCCGACTTCCTCTTCTCTTGTGTTCACTATGCTTATCGAAACCAAAGAAATAAAAGCATCCAGATACTTAAAAGGTTTCCGATGAGAATAGGCGAAGAAAAAAGAGCAGTTGCAATTTGTTCCTTCTTACCGTACAGAGAAAGTATCCTGTCTCTATCTCAGTATCTCCACGCGGTACCATATCATTCGCTTTCCCTTGATATAATATGAATTATGCTTGCATGTGAAATGAGTGGCTGGGCTGTTGTGTTGCACGTTGCACCCGTGGTGGACTAGTGGCTTGGGCGTTGAGGCGCCGCGTAGCTTGGTGTGCATGCTGGCATTTATTTCTCCATTTCCAAATAAATAATTCAATTTAAGACAATGTTATGAATACCATACCGAGCTCAGTATTAAATTGGACTCTGGAACAAAATTATACCGGTACCAGTCGATATCGGGTACCGTTTCGGAATACTTTTTAAATATAAAATAGTCCCTAAATTTTTTAAAATTTGCAAAATAGTCCATATTGATATATTATACAGCTGTACTGTATACTTTACTAGTTTACTGTTTACATCAACCATGC
>JAOSBP010000006.1:18924268-18934433 GCA_027563825.1 Erythroxylum mucronatum
TTACCTCAATAATCCTACTATCACCCCAAAAGATATTTTAGTCTTAAAATTCCTGTCCGCAGGACCAGATTTTGATACTGATGGAAAATATCCAGCCTATCATTTGATACAGCTGGGAAAAGCAGATTCATTTTCGGTATCGATAAATCAAGAAAAAAGGAAAGATTATGCTAAATTTGAAGAAAAAGATATTCATTACGGAAGAGCAATTGGTATCCGGATAGTCCTTCAAGGACTAGAAGCCAGTTTCAAGAAAGGATTTCGCACCTATGGTGGCCAAAAGATACATTCATCTGTCATGATATCATCCACTAAAACAGCACCAATAGCAACCTATAATTATTTACTAACAAAGATGAAGTTACTAGAGTCTGGAGTAATCAAATCCAGTCCAGCTACTCAGCAAAAGATTTGTCTTTTTCGAAGACAACAAAAAGATATTTGTCCAGCATGCACAAAAGTGTCGGCACAATCTACAGCCCAAAAAGATGAAGACAAATAAAGATGCCTCCACTCAAAAAGATGGTAGTGAAATCGCCAGCACAAAAGAAATAAAGACAAACAAGATAAAGTGACTATATTGTCTTGTACTATAGGTGTCATGTATTAGGTGTCATACGTAACAAAATATCTCGAATAGTTATGTACTTTTTCTAGATATAAATAGGTAAGCTAGGTACAGAAGGGGGATAACTTACACTCTTCGTCCTCAACTCTTCACTTACTCTTTGTAACATCCATGAAGAAATAAAAACTCCTCTTTCTGAAATTCATTCTTGTCTTCACAACTTTAATATAGTAAAAAGCCCAAACACTTTCTTAACTACTTTCAATACGCCTTGAGGTAGGAAACGAAACAAGGCAGTGCTAAGTATTGCTGAAGGGACTACAGAAGAGTTACCTTAGTTCAAGAGATTGGAGTTAAGGTTGGGGCTGAAACGCTCGGTAAAAGTTTCGTAGTGCAACCCGACGATATTCTGGTCAAAACTGAAATTAGGTAAGGAAGCGTGTTGGACCCATTACTCTATAATAGTTTGTGATTGCCTTGAATGAATTTAGGAAATTTTCTACATCCACCCATGAATGCAGAAGCGTATGGAGAGCACCTTATTCGACTAGATTTAGGATCCAAAGATAGTATTAATACCTTGATAAATGAATTACGATTACAGTATACAGCAGAAACATAAAAAATAATAATAATAATAATAAGGATAAGGATAAGGATATTTTGATCTTTTAGTTATTTATTCCTTTGTTATTCTAAGTTTATATTTTCAAACCAAATATTGGCATAGAAATTCTTTATCTATTCCATTCCTTGAACCAAACAAAACAATACCCATTCTATTCTATTCCTCATCTTTTCTATTCCTAAGAATAACTATTCTATTCCTTATCTATTCTATTACTTGAACCAAACAGGCTGTAAGGGTTCTAAGAAAAAAAAATTTATAAAAAAGTTCTAAGAACTTTATAAATATGTGTAGTTTGCCCTTCAATAACAACATATCCTGAATCTTTTTCTATAAATTTAAATTTTCAAGGAGAAAGTGTGATGCTTTCTTCTAAAAGTGATTCTCAGATCCTATGAGTAATTCCTAGTTTCCTATCCTTCATTATTTGTGTTCCTTGTTAAAGTTCCAGCAACAAAAATTCTAAATTCTAGCTATATCAACCTCAAATTCTAGACTTGAAACTTGATATTCTAGTAGCCTAATATAAGTCATACTTCCTAATTTGTGATTTTTAGCTACTGGTTAATACTTTTTCTATTTGTTCTACATCTCTCGAGTACGAAGATACAACTTTATATTAAAATAAGAAGATAAAACAGATGTTCAACACCTCAACTGCAAACTGCAAAGTTTTTCCCTATAAATACAAAGAGCAAATGCGCTACCATCAACCTATTTTCTATTTTTTATCTAATTTTCGTTAGTATTAGTAATTTGAAACTTTCTATTTACATTTGGTGAAGAAAAAAGCAAAAGGCAGGAAAACAGTGCAGACAAACAATAGAAGAAAGACCAAGGAAAGTTGCATTTAAACTATATGCCCAACTCATATCGACAACTAAGTTATCCATTTAAATAGTGTATTTATCATATACGTGATCATGTAGATGGCCAATATCAATGCAATGGATACTTACTTGACCCAACTTAATATCTCCTCGACTTGGATTGTAAAGCACATGAATGTTACCAACCAAAAGTCTTTTTGATTCACCATTGCAGATCTGCCTGTATGGAATTTGTTAGACATAAAAGGGACATACACTAAGTCAAAACATAGTGCGTAGATGGCAACACATGATAGGATTGAAAGAGAAAGAGGAACAAAAGACAAACTTATAATTCAACACAATGCAATTAGAAATAAGGAAAAGTAAGAAAGCAATGATTCGAGACAATTAATAGCTTAATTTTCAACTAATAAATAGAGGTTCCATTGGCAATTTGTGATCAAATGACTGATAAACTACATGCATATCTATGAGTTACATTAGAACCTCTCAATATCTGGATGAAACCATGAGAGGTTTAGTCTTGGCATTCAACTAAATAACCAATTCTTTATCTACACTAGGGTTCAACTGACTTCAACATCTTTAGTTATCTAATTACTAGGGATTTTCCACGTGTAAAAAGCTAGTGAACTAGACGGAAAGTAACACAACATTTGGTTACTTCAATTGAGAATTTAATATAAAAACTATTCAATCATGGACTAAGGTAAAGCTCTAGGACAAATGTTTCAATTAAAATTATTGCAACCTAGTTCAAAATTCATGATAGCAACTACTCAATCACAGACCAGGATAAGCTCTAGGCCAAATGTTTCAGCTAAAATTTTGAAGGCCACAAATATTGAAACCATGTTTATAATTCAGAGTACAACCTCCAAGTTATAACTACCATAAAAACAACAAACAAATAAAAAAAATTCCAAATAGACATAATATACATGTTTTCAAAGTCAATACCTCAAAAATGGAAAGTTGCGCAACATTATCTCGAAGACCATGTCTCTTAAATTCAATGTTTTCTCTATCTAGCAACCGAAACCTAGCATGATAAAAAATTATTTTATATAGACAACAATAAAAATACACACAAATAAGTAAATTTCAAAAGAATGAATCAACAGAGGCCAACTATCTACGAATGACAATATCATGGGAATCATTATTTGCCTTACATATCATATTTCCACAACATAGCACACCCATCAACATGGTCTCCAGTTCGCCGCTGCTATTACAAATAATTTATTAGATATTCTAAGAAAATAACTTCAAAAGAATGACAACCTTGTAACAACCACCATAGCCTGCTTTCTTGAAGACCTTGAACAAATCGAAGTACCTATCTACCTCCTATCATAACAACATTCAAGCAAAATTATCAGCTAATACTTCAGAAATAAGATGGGAAACGAAAATGAAACCAAAGCTTGGAATGAAGGCTCACTTGCAAACATATTATATCAGGGTCCCATCCAATTATCTCATCACAAATGATCCTTTTGCGATAGCACCATTTTAGGTAAGACGAAGGCACATTTTGGTACAAATCCCGGTGCTTCAAAGCGTTTCTGTTCCCCAGTATATTATAGGAAACAACCTTAAATCTCTCTAGTAAATACCAAGAAAATAATTCAAAGTTAGATGAAGAGTTCAAGACACATCATTTGCAAACAAGCCCAAAAAGGGGATCATAACTGTAAAGCAATACAAGTCTATCACGTTACATCAGTAAGAATTGCAATAACATATACATGTACCAATTATCAGCAGCACTTAATAAGGCAAGTTGAAGTAAGTAGTAAATGTGATATACCATGGGAAGCGAGGGGTTGATAAGCATCGACCCAATGGCGGACAATTTGGGAAGAATTGTAGCATCGTCGATTGTAGAAGTCAGACGATAATGACGATGCTGAATTGTAAGTGAAGGAGAAGACAGTAGCGTTTGCACTGGTCTTAGAACAGGAAGAGTTGGATAACAAGACAAGGGATGGCCGGCGATTTAGAGAAGAAGGCTTGACCGCGATGGCGGCAGGGAAGAGCCGAAACGAACCACTGCCGGAGCAGCAGTCCATAGGAAGAATGGGGACGAAGAGGATTTCTAGGGAGGATGGTCTGGATTACGTTTCAGTGGCTGAACTGCACTCTATGATCGTGAAATAAAAAGAAAAGCCATTTGTCTGTTGTTAATTTTATTTTTAAACTAATAAATTATATTTAAATTTTAAAATATTTAAAAGACATAAATTTAAGAAAATTAAAATGACTCGATTTAATTTTTTTTGCTTTCCTTAAAAAATCAAAAAAATCTAATAAAATACTAAAATCACAACTAAAAAATAAAAATAGAATGAAAAGTTCTAAATAGAATTTTGGTGCAACTTTAAATGTTAACAATAAACCTTGTTTCATTTTTTCAAGTTTTTATTTAATCCAAAATGTATTAAAAAGAAATTCTCTTTAATTTGGGTTTTTATTTCTAGTTTTAAAACAGTGGTGCTATCATATCTATCTATTTCATTTATTTTTACTTAAAAATGTAATATTAAATTTATTAATTTTTAATAAAAGATTGTTTTTAAAATTATATGTTTCATCGGATGTTAGAGATCCTGAACAGTTTAACTGAATGGTTGGGTTCACTTTGCAGTCTATACCTTTCAAATATTTAGGAGTCCTACTAACAAATTATAAGCCTAAATTATCTAACTTCCTTCCTTTGATTGAAAAGCTGAAAGTCAAAATTCATGCATGGCAAAACAAGTCCTTAACTATAGCAACCCGATTGACTTTAATCATCTCAGTGTTGAATAGTATGCATCTTCACTGGTCTGCACACCTTGATCTTAAAAGGTGGAATCGCCTACCCTAGGCGCTCCTACACCCCAGCCCGACAGAGTAGTAAAAAGGTAAATCACGGTCTGATCTCAATTAACTTTTTAAAAAGGTCATAGAAATAGATAGGATCTTAAAAGCTTTTTGTGGTCTAGTCAAACTAAGAATGATAAGCAATCCAAGGTGAAATGGTGTGATATCACTATCTCCAAGAAGTTAGGAGGTCTTAGGATCATTCTCATTGCTCATATGCATAAAGTAATGCTTTTTAAGAGGATCTGGTGATTATTCGCGAACAAAAAAGTCTTGTGGATTAAATGAGTTAATGAATACCATCTTCCAAATCAGAATTTCTAGCAACTCCAACAATCCAGGAACTTCTCATGGATCTTTAATCATATGCTTAGCTTGCGCAAACATAGGTTGGGTGATGGAGAGGATATTTAGCTATGGTATGATAATTGGACCAACTATAATCCTCTTATTCAACGAATTGAGCTTTCTAGTATCAGAAACCGAGTCCCTACTGATGCTAGAGTATCTATGCTTCTTCATAATGGTGAATGGGTTGCTAACTTTAAAGGCTTTCATTTAATGGCAGATTATCTACCTAACATTTCTGTAGGACAGAGGAAGGACAGCATCATATGGACTCCCCATCCTAGTGGAGTTTTCAACAACAAATCATGTCACAAGCTACTGATTCATAATCTGGAAGAGGTTCCTTAGGCTAATATCACTTAGCAATAAGTTTTAAACCACTATTGCCTACACTTGGTTAGTGCTAAAGAATTGATTAAAAACAAAAGATAGGTAATTTGGGAGTTTTGAACCCATTTGCATCCTTTGCAAACAGTTGAATGAGAGCAGAAACTATCTCTTTTTTTAATGTACTATACTACAACAATTTGGAGGAGACTTTGGTGATGCTACAACTGCCTAGATAAACTTTTGAGTGGATGGAGGCTTTGAATCTAATTATAAGGTGTACGAAGCATGGTTAGAGGAATGGTATGATTATTAAAAATGTTTTCCATACTACCATTTACTCAATTTGGAGAGAACAAAATAGGAGAACCTATAAGGGCTTGGCAGTAAGTAATCAACAACTTGCAGAGCAAATTGTGAATTGGGTCCGAGCAACCATTATCTTTAATGACAAACAAAGTTTAGTTAGCCAAAAACTTAAAGTGAATTGGTCGATATAATGCTACCTATTGTAGTTAAGTGTTGTGAATTTGTTAGTTTAATTTTGTTGTAGATAATATGATTCTCCGTACGGATTTTTGTAATAGCTTTTGCTAATACAATTTTTCTTTAACTTTCAAAAAAATTAATAAAATATAAGAAAAAACTTATATAATAATTAAGCAACACTATAAAAAGTAAATAATAATTATAAAATGTAATAATTAAAATAAAAAGAAAAAAATTACAAGGGTCTAATAAAATTAATTTATATTAAATATTTCATAAAAATATAAAATTCATATAAAACTTTATTCAACATTCAATCACAACTTAAATTAATATATCAAATTTAAATTAATGAAAATTTATAAGATAAATTTAAAACTTTTTAGTTTAACTCTTTTCATGAAATTTTTCTAAACTTTTAAATTATTGGAAAACTATTTGTAATTCTAATTATTTCATAAATTCTTTTTATGAGACTTATAAAAAAATGAAAAATATACATATGAATCAATTAAAATTTTTTAACATGACTAATTTGTCACCACTCAAATTAATACATGGATCAATTATAAATTTGGATTGGTCTACATGTATTTTAGCTTGTCATTTGTACTTCATTCGTTAACATTTTAAACAAAAGTTTTACAAAAGAAGTTTCATGAAAAAATTCAAAATAAAAAAAACAATAATTTTAAAATATATTAAATCATAAGTAAATTTTGTATTTTTAACCTTACGAAATTATTACAAACTTATATCAAACTTCTACTTATACAAAATTATCAAAAACTTATATCATAAATCTTAAAGAAAAAGATCAGAGAAGATCCTCTTAGTAGTGTTGGAAAATTTAGTACAAGATTATTAATAACTAGTTTTTTTTGTTAAAGAATAACTTACTAATCCAATTTAAGTTAAATGAAGGCAAGCTTCCTTTCTAGTCTATCCTTTGAATAAGATCTTATCATTAGGGAATGATTGGCATACTAGAAAAACTAAAAAGTAAAGCCCAAGTGTTCTATACTGAAAACAATTTACCGTTTTGATTCCACTAGTATTGAGGATTCGAAATATCACACATTAATCAATTAATAAGATGTTCAGGGGGAAGTTATTGTCTATTATTGGCCTCTATGGTAGAATTAGTCGGGGGCCAAGAGGGGATGGTTTATGTTGTGACTAATTTCTAATAATTTTGATAGCTTTTATATTTTGATTTTAGCTACAAATTGTTATGTTTTAATCCAAAGTTGAATGAAATGAGGGTCTGGGGAGTATTTTGTGAATGTTACAGGAAAATAAGAAAATTTGGGTAACTATTATCATAGGCGTGGCAAAGGGCTCACGTCTATGACAACCATTGTCATGGCGCATGACAATGGCTCTCAGGAGGGTGACAAATTTGTCACGCCTGTGCACATTCTCTTTACTAAAATTAATATCACACGTGTCAAGCATGCAGGTGGCAACGGACAAAAGCAGACCTAAACTTATACTCTCTTTATAAATAGAGAAGTTTATAGAGAGAAAAGAGAGGCTGGAATGAGGCCAAAAACTTGAGGTAGAGAAAAGAAGAGAAAACAAAGAGCAATCAGGTGAGGAAGAGAGAAAAACAACAGAGAGGTGGGACTTGTTTCGTTTTTATTTTATTTCATCTTTTACTGGTGTTGTTGAACTCATTTATCTTCTGTCTATTGAACTTATTTCCTTTATTGTTGCTTTGTTAGTCTATCTTTAGTTTATTTACTTTGTTCATTGTTTTTACATTTTTCTGCTTACTATTAACATGAGATTGAAGTGTATGAAGATGATGAATTGTTTTTATTCCATGATGGGCTAATTGCTTACTCTTGAGAATTAATGGATCTAAGTTTATCGATTATGCATGATTAAGTCTTTTATTTGTCTTGTTACTTTTTGATTTCTAAACTGAATTGGATGTAATGGTTTGGTCAACTTTTACATTACTTTGATATTAAACGAAGCATGAGAGAAGAAGTTTAATATTATAACAAGAAATCATAGACTCTTTAAGTTACGAATCAGAAATATATTAACTTAAGTGGGTAATTAGCAGTTGGATTTAATTGATTAATCTAAATAATAGACTTGTCGAATAAGAAAGTTAGATCTAGTTTATTATCTGATTTGATTTTAGAACCTGATTGTTAATTATAGAAAGATAATTATTCAATCAATCTGCCTTAGTCATATATAGGAGATTAAATTAATGAAGTTAATTTCTCAAGATCTCTCCACATCGATTAATCAAATCATTATTTGCTTTCAATTAAATTAGTTTACTTTTTAGTTCAATTGCTTTCTTTTCTTTACAACCTTTTACTCAACAAATTGGGATAGAGTGTTTAAGACTGCATTTGTTTTTATTTTTATGTGAAGTTAATTTGAGTGAATCAATTTCACCTCTTTGAGAAGACAACCCTGAGTATTTGACTACAATTACCTCACATACTTGCGAGTAGGATAGTCTAGGTTTTTAGAACTTATTATGGAACAACAATTTACCTTATGGCAGATGTCAGCAGTTCGAGTTTGCTTTTTGAACAACACATACAAAGAGACTCATCAATAATCAAGTAATTAATGAATCTATGAGAAATGTTTCGAATTCTTTTTTTTTTCTTATATCTAGCTTCTTTAGTTATTCACTAAAGCAACTATGATTTCGAAGTCGATCCGAGGCAAGTGTTCAAATCTATTATGACATAACTATGAGGCGCTCAATGAACCTTTTTGGACTTTGAATAGATGTCAAAAAAAATTGTGCAACCTAATGTATGGCTATCTTAATTAAAAGTTCTTAGATAAGGTTCCTTTTTGTTTTACTTTTACATAGAACATATTACTCTTACTTTTTACTTTATTCTAAATTTATGTCCCAAATTGGGTGAGAAGCCATTAATATGAGTCGAAGCAAAAACAAGAATATTTCTAGTGGAACATTTTTCACAATCCCTTGAAAAATAATTCACCAATAAATCGAGAGATAAGTAATTCGACCCATTCACATCCATATCATGATTGTTTGGAATCCATATTATGCAAGGAGACATTGCTTTTGCTAATTTGAATTGAAGGGTGATATAAAATCGGTCTATTTCCAACATCATATCCATAGTTATCACATCTCTATAAATTTTTTTATATACAACTACAATTACAATCACATATAAAAACAATCAAATATAAAAAGGTTCGTTTTTCTTGTTCTTGATTTGTTCTGCAGAGAATGAACCACTTTAATTTTAATTCATAATTGTAAGTTCTTACCAAATAATATTAAAAAGAAAATATTCAACAATAATATTAATAATATAATCGTTTACCTTTGGAAAAAAGGGGGTGGGGAGAAATAATAAAATACAATTTTCTTCTAGAATATTTTCTAATTTTTTAATTGACATAGACCCAAGACCTTTAGTGTCGGACCCCGTTTTCGGAGCCCAACGGTCCTGAGACATGAGCCTCGCTGGAAACCCTAAAACTGACACTTGCTGTTAGACCACATTGGTGTTGAGCGTACACTGGCCAAACCTTAAACCCAAATCTGCTCTTGAAATAACCCAAAAATCAGCTTTCCCAGAACATGTCCATTAAACGGACATTAATGTCTGTTAAACAGACATGAAGCTAGCTTGGAGGCCATTTTGACCCGAGGCTGTCCGTTAAACGGACAGGCGTGTCCGTCCAACGGACACAGGGTGGCTAAAGGGTACTATTTCACCCGAGACTGTCCGTTAAACGGACAAGCGTGTCCGTCTAACGGACATGAAGTGGCTAAAGGGTGCTATTTCACCCGAGACTGTCTGTTAAACGGACATGAGTGTCCGTCTAACAGACAGGGGAATTTCCAAGAAACCCCCATGCCACTTCAAGCCTGCTCGAACCCTATCCAAACATAATCAACACTTCTAATCTTTCAAATTTCACCCATTTCAATACTACAACACTTCATATCATCCCACCTACTCTCAACATGCTGAGATTTCACTTGCATTTATATCTCATTTCTACTTACATGAATTGTATGACCATGTAGACTTTGAAAAGCCAAAATTAAACAATGTAATGTATGGTTTA
>JAOSBP010000006.1:18934533-18945077 GCA_027563825.1 Erythroxylum mucronatum
CAAAGTTTTTAAAATAATGTATCAATATGGACTATTTTGCAATTTTTAAAAAGTTTAGGGACTATTTTATAATATCCTGAAACGGTATCGGTACCGATCGGTACCGGTACAGTTCCGTTCCAGAGCCCAATCCGGTACCAAGTCCAGTACGGTATTCAGAACATTGGTTGAAATGAAAAAAAAAAACCAATCCGTACCACTTCTAGTGTATTTAATCCTTTGTATACACTTGAAAAAAAAGGGGTTGGTAATCAATTTCTTAAATAATTATTTTTAAACTTTTAATGCTCTTAAATTCAATTTGGAATTACTCTTGGATCAATGAAGCAGTAGATCGATTATTTATTTGGCAAGGTGAAAGCGTCGCTTTTTTTTTGTTTTTTGGGAAGAATCCCGCGAGTGAAGAGCCTGAAATACGACATTCAGGCCAAGAGAAGCACTGTCCATGGACAAGCTTTGCTGATGGCACGACCTCAACGACCAGCTTTTTGACTAGGCCTAATTACAACAAACTTCTCTAATCCCCATAAAATGACAATGCAAGGTGGTCGCCCAACCCGACCAATCGACAAGAAGAATAAGAACACTTCATCCCTCTTTCCATTTTTGTTTCCATTCGAGTCCCTTCCACTAAAAGTGAAAGAGGCTTCCCCAGTAGAGGCAAAATGGTCAAATTCACATCTTTCTATTACTGTGCTGTGATCTTGCATTTCCCAGTTTCACCCTTCTCTCTCTCTCTCCATCTATCTTCATCCATCCGGTTCATTTTTCCTTCCTCGGGTAAGTTCCATTCCCGGCTCTCTTGTTCTGTTCTGATGGTTTCCGCTTGGTTGCTGATAAATCGGAGGTAAAAAATTTTGTATGAAAACGCTGACTTGGACGTTTCCTATCGTTTTTTTTTTTTGCTTTTTATCTGCTTCGATTTTGAACCATATTTGGTAAATTTATCTGATGTGCTAGTATTGAACTTGGATGACTTGAATTGTTGAATAAGTATGCAAACTGAAAATTTTACAATTTCTGTGAGCTAACATGAGGAGTTTGCTTTGTTTTTTCTTTTCCTTAATTGCATGAATTTTTCTTGTTTAGCCGAATTTTAAAGTTCATTTTCCTATATTATAGCTGTGACTGTGAGGAGGTCCCATGACCATGGAAGTTTTCGTTTTATGAGTTTTGTTAAATGTTTTACAAATGTGGGGAAAAATGACAGGTTAAGCCAGACTGATGATCTGGACATCTTCTGCCTCTAACATCCACTACTAGTCTTCCCAGAAAATGCTGCCTCCATGTCAGCAACCGAGCACTGCAGGACTACAAATACAATTCTCCTTAGTTTCTTCTGATAGCCGCCTGTCTCCAGAGGCTCAGGAACCTAGATCAAACTCAGATAATAACCATGATTCGCCTACCAAAAGTTCCAGTTCACAGGAAACTTGGCCCACTACTGATGCTATCTTGGGAAAGAAGATGGAGAAAAGCCAAGCAGAGACTGATTGCCCTGAACAGCCTGTCAATTGCCATTTCTCTACCGAAGATAAGATATTCCTTTGTGACATTGCAAGAGAAAAGGTTGATGTGATCTCGGATAAAATGCATCGTCTGCCTGATAAGTTTCTGGAAGATCTGAAAACTGGCCTTCGAGCTATACTTGAAGGAAATGGTGATTCACAGCTCAGAGAAGAATTTTTCGCTCTGCAGAAGCTTGTTCAGAAAAGATCTGATTTGAACTCTAAAACATTGGTTAGAGCTCACCGAGTACAACTTGAAATACTTGTTGCCATAAATACTGGAATTCAAGCATTTATGCTTCCAAACATCCGTCTCTCTCAAGCTTCCCTCATTGAGGTCTTTGTGTTTAAGAGGTGCAGAAACATAGCTTGCCAAAACCAGATCCCAGCTGATGATTGCAATTGTGACTTATGTACCAACAGAAATGGTTTCTGCAATCTCTGCATGTGTGTGATCTGCAACAAGTTTGATTTTGAAGTGAATACTTGTCGTTGGATTGGTTGCCATCTATGCTCTCATTGGACTCACACCGATTGTGCTATCTGTGATGGTCAAATATGTATGGGTCCATCTGCTAAGAATGGAGCAGGCCCAACTGGAATGCTTTTCAGATGTCGAGCTTGCAACCGTACGTCAGACTTTTTGGGTTGGGTGAAAGATGTTTTCCAACATTGTGCACCAACCTGGAATCAAGAGTCTCTGATGAGAGAACTTGATTTTGTCTGCAGGATATTCCGAGGAAGCGAAGACTCTAGAGGGAGGAAACTATTCTGGAAGAGTGAGGATCTCCTGGAAAAAATGAAGGATGGACTTGCAGAAACGACAGCTTGTGGAGCAATGTTGATGTTCTTTCAAGGTATGACTTCTGCTAAGATTTTCTTTTTTTTTATCAGTACAACTTGATGAAATTTTTAATCAGAGCATGCAAGAAAGGGCATTGATCTGTGCATTCCCACTTGAGCTGCTGACGAA
This sequence comes from Erythroxylum mucronatum, assembly GCA_027563825.1. Lineage (NCBI taxonomy): Eukaryota > Viridiplantae > Streptophyta > Magnoliopsida > Malpighiales > Erythroxylaceae > Erythroxylum > Erythroxylum mucronatum. The sequence goes on from JAOSBP010000006.1 coordinate 18,937,015, forward strand.
CTGGCTTTGACTTACTGCAGCCAATATTTAATTGTCTACACTTAAGTAATTTCAAGAGTGTGGCGCTCTATATACTTGATGTCGGACTGACACAAAAGATTTCAATAGTGTTAAATAGAAACCTATAACTGTAATTAGGATGCTCGAATTTAAGAATGAGCAATAAAAAAAAGATAGCTTTAGAAATCACCACTAGGATTTTATAACAAGAACAAGGGATTATTCTTATGGTTTTTAACAAACAAAATCGGTAGTATCACACCATAAATTCATGGAAATCTCTTTTAGGGTTTTACATATCATTTCTAAACAGCTTGCATTGTTGGAATTGATGAAGCAAATAATTGACCCATCATATCATCTAGAGATATATAAAATACTAAAAGATTCAGAACCAATAACATTGACTCAATTGGCAAAGACATAATGGATTATTTAGCTCCTGAGGAGGAGTCACCGACTAGCTAAAATAGAGTTGATCATAGAAAATGTAAAATATTTTATTGGATCCTTTCAGAGAGCTGGCTGTACGAGGAACTTAAAATGTAACTTTCAATACATCAGTTACAAAAGGAAAGACTATTATAAGTGGATTTTGATGAGCTGAGTAATGTTGAACTCATCTATTGTTTTTGGTGGTTCATTCAACTGATTATTTTCAATTTGCATGAAGATTCGGTGTTATCTTAACATCTTTCCATTTTTGTATTTTATTTTCTTATCTTTGATATAGAAACTCCTTTTTTGTCTCTTTAAATCATTCTTGGCTGTAATTGTACCCATGGGACTTCATGTAGCAGTTTCAGTCAACTGACTACTGCTAGCCAGATGATCGCCTATGTAAACAAACTCATTACTTGCAATTTATTCTATTGCGTTGCAATTGAAACAAGATTTTTGTTTGACCTTGAAGAGCTTGAGATGGACTCTCCAAAGAGCTTGGAAAATGGGGAGGGTGGAGGGTTGGTAGCCCCACAACAGGCATGCAACCGAATATCAGATGTGGTGCATGAGGCTGTGAGGAAGATGGAGATGGTAGCTGATGAAAAGATGATAATGTTGAAGAAAGCTAAATTGGCACGTGAAGCGTCTGATGGGAAGCTGGAAAAAAAGACCAAGGAAATATCAAAATTAAAGCAGGAAAGACAAATGAAAAAGCTGCAGATAGAAGAGCTGGAGAGAATTGTCAGGTTCAAGCAGGCAGAGGCTGATATGTTCCAGCTTAAGGCCAATGAGGCAAAACGAGAGGCTGAGGGACTAAAAAGAATTGCTCTTGCTCATACTGACAAATCAGAGGAAGAATATGCTAGCAGTTATTTGAAGCTTCGGCTAAGTGAAGCTGAAGCAGAGAAGCAGTATATATTTGAGAAAATTAAGCTCCAAGAGAGTTCAAGGACGTCACAGAGCAGTGGTGGGGTTGACCCTTCACAAGTCATGACATATTCCAAAATTTATGACCTGCTTAGTTATCCCTCCGAAGGCAGATTCCCATCCAAACGAACGGCGCCATTTTAGGAAAAATCATTAAGAAATTCTACATATTGTTATATATGTAACTTCAACTTGATTTAGGGATGTTTCAGTTGTTAAACAAGTGCAAATGAAATGTTATTTGTATTTGCTTCATCTTTGAAGTCCTGTCAAGGCTTATTCGTTCTATTGGTTGATTTTCCTATACTACTAACAAAAAAGCCATGCCAAATAATGTGTAGAAATAAAGAACTTAATGTTGCCAGATAGCTGACCAGTGATGAGATTAAGGGAAAATGGTGAGATGGAGAGGATAGATATCCCAGTAACCTACCCCTTGAAACCTACTAGCAAAGTGATCAAGACAGGCTGGCAGGATGAAATTATAGGGATTTGGTTGACCTTATTTTGTGAGTAGTCAATATTTAATACCGCAAGTGCATGGTTTAGTTGTAACTAGTACCAGCAAATATGGGTCGATCTCACGAGGCCGGTGAGTACTAATAATTGTTCTATTATCTAGCCTAAGAATTGATTTTGGTTGAATTAAGAAAACTAAAATTAAGCAAATCAAGTAAACAAGCAACTCAATTTAAGCAAACAATTGTGGATTCACTAAGTTAATTACCAATATCAAATAATTAGTATCTTGGCGTCGAATCCCCCTAAATCCTTAACTGATTGATTGTTTGTTATGTAATTATGTTGTTGATTAATTGGACTGTGGAGATTCCTAAGGTATACTATTAGCTGACTTTGAGTACTAACAACTAATCCAAAGGTTTCTAATCGTATTACTCATGTTAAATCTTATAAGATTACTTTACCGTATTTTGAATCCCTCTATTAGGTCTGACCCTAATCTAGAAGATTTATGTCATCCTATCTCTAAGATTATAATAAACTCTTTCCAATTATCATAGATCTATTCAAACCTAGGATTTCTCAATCGTTAAGTATGAAATCAGATGGAACTCTAATAAATCATATTTAAAGATAATAATAAAACAGTTAATTGGATCACAATAATCAACCAACTCAATTGCATTAATAAAATAATCAAAACATGCTTTGGTATATCAACTAGGGTTCGTCTAGCCTAAATACTAACTAAAAATTTAGCTTTACATCGACAAACATGAAATCATATGCATATATGCAGAAAATAGAATAGAAAATAGTGAAATCATAATTCTAAATATCCCTAATTGTTCTCTATCTTGTATTCTGACAATGTAGATGTCCGATCTTGCATTCTGATGGATTTGTTGATAGAAACTCCACGTCTCTCACTCCTTAAGCTCCAAATCACCTCTGGAATTTCCTCTGGAATAATGATGCTTGCTGCTTCCTCCAACTGCCTTTGAAATGTCAATTTTATATGAAAATTTAGGTTTTTAGGTTATGCACAGTTGTGCATCGGATCATGTAAAATCAGAATTTGTCGAGTATCACGAAAATGCACAGTCGTATGAAAATGAACGGTCGTGCAGTCCTTCCAGATTGCTCATTCTCTGTTTTACTCCGCACTTTCGCCTGAATTCTTTTCCTTTAAGTTCGTGAAGGCAATTATACTCTGTAAACATACTTGAAACAAATTAAGTACCAAATATATACCAAAAGTATAAAATATCAAGCAAGAATACATTAAATATAGGGTATCAATTAACCATTTATCAAATATCCCCACATTTAATGTCCTCAAGCAAACTATAATCAAAATTATAAATTTATAACATCAATCCATTGTCAATTTCAACCAGTCCATTTATGCTATACATCATCATATCTTATCGAATCGAAGTAATATACAAGCATAATCAAGTTATCCTAAAACTAACTTCCTAAGTAATACTAATAGTAATCACATCAACAATTCCATTGAAATCAAAAGCATATCTCTTTACACCCTCACAAAGATTTCACTCATAGCACTCAAGTGTTTAGGGTGAAAAGTGTTAGGACTCTCAATCAATGCATTGCAAAATTCTTACTATAGGCTTGTAGCAAAATCACATCTTTACGACCTACGTACATCTAGAAAAAAAAATCAAAAGGTCTTTGTAAGGTTATAAAGGGGCTTAGATAGGGTATGATTGGGATAAAAGGGGTAAGTGAAAGAAATTTACTACAGGAAATATTATAAGACTTGTTTACAAAACATACATAGGTTGTTTCAATGTAACTCTGTTTGTACTATTTACTTTTACTTCTTTTCTTTTATATACTCTTCTTTTAACAATAAAATATTTTAAGCTTTCAGTACCATAATTCAACTAATATTGGACCCTTCACCAATATCAAGTCTCAACAAATAAATATATAATGTAAATAACCTTCAAGGTTCAAAATGATAAATAGGTCTTCAAAGAAAGATAGGAATAAGGTTAATATGTGGGTAAAATCAATAAAAAAGACTGAGGCTCAACTGGGTTACTCCTAAAGGTAAATTTAAGGGTGTGGTAGTTTTCAAAGAAATGGGCTAAACAAGTTAGTGAATCTAAGTGCCTTCATCATGTCAATGCTTCTAATTTAACAAATATGGCCTCAATGTGCATAATAAAAGCAAATTCTAGAATTTTCCTACTATCAAGATATCACACAAAAGAAAGATAGCAAGAGCTTTAAAAATTTTATGAAATTTGCTTTTTAGGCTCAAAAACTCATGAAAAAAATTAGGTATATGAGTGTAAATAATATGCACTCTCATTCAACTTAATTATTTAATTGATTGCGAAAAATATGACTTAGAAAATTAATTTCACATTAACTATCATCCTTTTGTGCACCAATTCAAATCAATATTCAACAACAACATATAGTAATCATGGACATATCTCAACTAATCCAAGATATCAGTTAATTAAATTTCTAATGAGGATTATAATAAACTTGAATAATTTAGTTTAAAAATTTAGTTAACCCATCCCCACACTTAAAATTCTATATTGTCCTTAATGTACATAATACGATTAAATATGCAAGTAAGAGAGTTGTTTGATATTTTCCTGATTGTGGCGATTTCTTGATTTGATCCATCCAATGTTAACTTATCCTTGCAAAATAAAAGAAAAATAAAGGATAAATAGAAATAAAGGAAATAAAAATAACACTAAATAAAATAATAATAAAAGTTTCATTAATCATAATGTTAGACAGGAAAAAAAATTAACCACAAGAAAAATTAAAACATATACAACGGATAAATCAAAAGAAACAAGATACAAATCAAAACATCTTAAGCATCGCCTAATCATGGTTGATCTGACAAGGATGGGTGCTCCTGATGATGATCCTAGCTACTTGGAGGATCTGTAGATAAGTTGCCATCACAAGACGGTGGAATCAGACAGGCCACTCCAAGATGACTCTTTATTGATTCCATCAAGTCTCTCATCCGATCTGATGAAGTCTTAAGCCTGCTCATTTACTCTGTAAGTTTTGCTTGTCGTCTCTACAACCGAGGTATGGTCTGCTGGTTTAATTTGGATGAAACTCCTTCAGTGCTTGTCCTCCTATTTATGATTGTGAAGACTGAGGCTGTTTTGATGCTGATGGCTTATCAGGTACGACTATAAGTAAGTGTACGTATCCCATGGTTCCCCGATGTCGACGAACCATGTGCATATTATGCATTATAGTCAAATTGAGTACCTCATATTTGTCATCTCCAGCATCAGTGGTAGCCGATCAAAAATTCCCATCCGATATGCGAACTAGACAAGAGCATGTCTCAAATGTATACGCATCAGCTCATTCATGCTTTAGAGGTAGAAAACATCCATATTATCGACTACTCCCCAGTTGTCACCTCGACCACTCAACATATGACTTAGAATACCATGTATAAACCTGAGTGTTAGACTGTGTAATGTTGAAGACTTTGGCATGCGAGGGTTGTAGTCATCCTTTGTGCTGAGTCTGCTCCAGAAGTGTTGTGCAGGCCACCCACATGGAAATTCTATGCATAATTCTCGGTAATGCGGTGTCTCCATGTACTCTCGGTCATATAATCCCATGGTGATGGAGAACTGTGTGATACTCGTTTAATGTGTCTCTCCCATTAGTCAGAACTGAACCGTATTAGGACGATCCACGTTGCAACATCCCTTCTCCATAGAAAATGTGGTGAGGACTTCTAGAGTCAACCATCTATAAGATGGTTCCACGATTTTAAAAAATCGGGACCATGCTCCTACCTCCACCAGCTCCTACACTGGTTAGGCTAACCTAAGTTGCTCTAAGGCATCTCAGTCAATGTATCGATTAAGAACAAATTTCTTATTCTTCAGTCTTTGATGCTGCTCTCCTTGAGCCCCGACGTTAAATACAAGCATATGTGGCCTCTTTAAGGGCTGAGCTGGTGTAAAAGACTCGCCTCAATGCCTCTTTCTCGGAGTCTCTTTCTCTGGCAGTATGCGTAGCATTTTTGCCTGAAACGTTAAAACCAAGTATAAGGAAACTAACTTATCGATCTCTACGTCATACTTTTCCCCATGCTTAATTCTGATTATGCTTAAAACATATTGATTGTGAAAACCAACTAATTACGAAAAATTAAACAACGAAAAGATTTAAAAATTAAAAATAGTCATAAATACTTTTAAATTTGATTAAAAATTACTTGACAACTAGTTAAATCCAAAATTAAAATTAGACATTGTGTAATTAACAAATTAAAAGACTCAATTGTTAAAAGACAATTCTAACCCTAACTTGAAATTAAAAGCTCGAAAAACAAATTACATGAAATTGTTACAATTAAACATGACACTCATGAAATTAAACACAAATTAAATGGCGTAAAGTAAAAACAAATAAATAAAGCAAAACAAACAAACATAAGAAATGACTAGATTAATAAAACTAAAGTGTTCCTAATATCACCATTCCTAATAATGGCACCAAAACCTTGATTAACCTTATTTTGTGAGTATTCAATATTTAATATCACAAGTGCACGATGTAATTATAGCTAGTATCGAAAAATACGGGTCGATCCCACGAGGATAGTAAGTATTATTAATTGTTATTGTGCTATTATCTAGCCTAAGGATTGACTGTGGATGAATTAAGGAATCCAAAATTAAGCAAATCAAGAAAACAAGCGCTGCGATTTAAGCAAAGAATTGTGGAATCACTAAGTTAATTACCAATATCAAATAATTAGTATCTAGGCGTCAAATCCCCCTAAACCCTTAACTAATTGATTATTTGTTATGCAATTATTTGATTAATTGGGCCGTGGAAATTCCTAAAGTATGCTAGTAGCTGAACTTGAGTCTACTAAGAACTAATCCTAAGGTTTCTAACCAAATTACTCAGGTTAAATCTTATAGGCTTGCTTTACCATATTATGGATCCCTGTATTAGGTTTGACCCTAATCCAAATGATTTATGTTGTCCTGTCTCTATGATAGCAATAAAATCTTTCCAATTATTATAGATCTATTCAAACATAGGATTTCTCAATCGCTAAGTATGAAATCAGATTTAACTCTAATAAATTAGATTAAAAGATAATAATAAAACAAATAATTGGATCATAATAATCAACCAACTCAATTGCATTCATAGAATAATCAAAACATATTTTGGTATCAACTAGGATTCATCTAGCTTAGATATTAACAGAAAATTTAGCTATACATCGATGAACATAAAATCATATCCATATATACATAAAACAAAATAGAAAACAACATAATCATAATTATAAATCTCCCTAATTGTTCTCTATCTTGTATTTTGACAATGTTGACATCTGATCTTGCGTTCTGATGGATTTGTTGATAAAAACTCGACGTATCCCGCTCCCTAAGCTCTAAATCACCTTTGGAATTGATTATGGACTTCTAAGAATGATGCCTACCTCTTTTTCTTTGAATTGCCTTCGAAATGTCAATTTTATATGAAAATCTAGGTTTTTAGGTTATGCACGGTTTCTTGCACGATCATGCATCAGACCATGCATAATTAGAATTCACCGATGTTAGAGTAGTGCCCTAAAGGCAATCACCTTTAGCGCATTTTGTACATACTTTATTTTCAATAATAAAGAAAGGCATATTTCATTTATTTAGTGTTCATTATTTATGAATTGATATTGATCTATAAGTAAATTCATGAAGTCCATGATATATGACATAGCATGAAGGAAATCATGATGTGATCATACTATTGCGATTCTTATCATGTGCAATTATATCAATATCTAAATTATCCCTAGTCATAGGATTAAAGAGATTGGACATCATCAATCTGGATAAACTATCATATGTCAAACTCCTTGATTTGATCAAGCAGTGGATCTCAAAAATTGTAAACATGAGATGTAGATGCTTACTAGAGGTAGTAAGTACATTGGATGACCTACCATGAGATCATCTATCAAGCAGTGGATCTCAAAAATTGTAAACATAAGATGTGGATGCTTACTAGAGGTAGTAAGTACATTGGATGACCTACCATGAGATCATCAAATGGATGTCTTATTCTAATGTCAGTGATAATCTCATCATAGCAATGGTGCAAGTATCCTTAGACTTGAAGTACTTAAGGATATCTTGGATACTGATTATGTGCTTTGACTC
>JAOSBP010000006.1:18952031-18979985 GCA_027563825.1 Erythroxylum mucronatum
ATGATGATTGTCTTTGTTTATATTAATTGTGGTTATTATTTATATGTAAAATATTTAAAAATTATTGTTATTTCAAAATAATTGTCATTATTATTTAATATTAAGATTTTTGAAAGCACGGTTAATGTAAACAGTAAACTAGTAAAGTATATAGTACAATTGTATAATATACCAATATAGACTATTTTGCAATTTTTAAAAATTTTAGGGATTATTTCATAAATTTAAAAAATTTTCCGAAACGGTACCCGACACCGACTAATACGGGTATAGTTTCGTTCCAGAACTCAATTTGATACCGAACCTGATATGGTATTTATATCTTTGTTAAGTAAAAAACAAAAATTAAAATGCCTAACCAAAAAACCAAACAGAAACCGCCATAAGTAGGCAAGGTACGTCTTACATCCTAATGTATGTTTCTCTAATCTATGCTCTACCTTAGTCGTAACGAAAGCACATTAAACGCAATCTCAGAAACAAAGATCCATATCATTGGACGGCAAATGGAGGCTCCGCAAGGAGGATCCGAGAGGGAGAAATCGAACCTCACCTCCTCTCATCTTCATCTCGTCTCCAATTTCTGGAAAGGTACGCAAGTTCTCGTCCAATTAAGAATTCATTTTAGTTGACCAGTTTGGTTGTGCTTTCTGCTGGAAAATAAGTGCATTTTAACCTTCCCTTTTGTACCTATTTGGCTTTTTAGAGTGTAATTTGAACCTCCAAGTAGCTTGTTTATGGACTCGCATTCCTTAGGTTAGACGAATTTATGAATAACCATTGCTACTCGGTGTAGTAATCAGATTTTATTGTCCGTTAATGTCTCGGTTCGCAGTAAGCATTTACTTTTCATTGATGTATTCTTTTGCGGAATGATTTCGGTCTACGTATCTCGAAAATGATTTGTATCAAGTGTGGCCATTTGGAGAATTTAAACGCTGAGCAGCTTGTATTTTTTCAAGCGAAGCTACAAGGGTTACAGGAGGAAGCTCTTTAAACTGTCTTCGCCATGATTTGGATTTGTTATGGTTATCTCAATTAATTCATTGAAACTGCCTAAGGCATTGTAAAGTGAGTATGTTCTGCTGGAATTCTAGCTTTTTTAAGGATGATCAGATGAGACTGTGGTGCATGTGCTAGGATTCTGTATAATTTCAGTTTGTACTTGACGGAGATCAATCTTATTGGCACCCCATTTGTTTATTGATTCCTTTTTCTATTTTAGTGCTTCTGGTCTGCCATAGTATTGATATGGAAAGATGGTTTTGAAAATACTATGCACAGTTACAGTGGAGGCAATTTCTTTTTCATTTTTCTTTCTCGATATCGTCTAGGAATTTGTGATCAATTACTCTCCCTTTCTAATATATAGATATGTGAATATGCATGCAAGAATATATTTGAAATTTCATATAATCGATCAGCATAAATGTGTACATATATTCTCATGTTGTATATTCTTGACAAATAATTTAATCAAAGTTATCTTTCAAATTTTCTTTCCCTTTTCTGACAGATTTTCATTTGGAGGAGGAGAAGAGTGTGTTAGATGAACAAGGGATAAGGATTGGTGAAAGTCAGGAAAACAGCCAGAAAAATCGACGGAGGCTGGCAGAAAGTACTAGAGGTAAATCCTATAGTAATAAAAAGTATCATCATAATCATGCATGGAGAAGGGAAGCTTTCTTTACGATTTACTGTTTGGTTTGCTTTGTGGCTGGGACTAAGCTATATGGTTGAAATGCTTCATATGCATCAAAATTTCCATCTACGTGGAATGAATTATTGGACAGAGTTTCATAGGTTGCATATTTCTCGCTTTCTCTCTTTCCTGAGTCAGTAGTTTTTGTTTGCATGGTTAAGACAACCTTTCTGTACTTATACATTCTTGATATTTTGCCCAGATTTCAAGAAAGCTTCTCCCGAGGAGAAGTTAACTCTGTTTAATTCCTTACTCAAGGGTTACCAGGAAGAGGTTGATAATCTTACCAAGAGAGCAAAATTTGGAGAAAATGCATTTCTTAATATCTATCAGAAACTTTATGAGGCTCCAGACCCTTATCCAGCTCTTGCTTCTATTGCTGTAAGTATGGATTTGTTCCTTTTGGGAACTTCAGAAAATTTTATATGCCTTATTCTTTTGGCATGACTGTTGTGGGTGGCCTCCTTTCATGAGAAATCAGATAATATGTCCAGGAACCTCATTTAGTTGAAATATTCTAAATAAATTCTAAACTTTTTCCTCAGCACTGCATTGATGAAATATTGTCTTCGTGCATGGTTGATCTACAAGTCACTCTTTTATCTCTGCAGGAGCAAGATATTAAGTTGTCTGAACTGGAATCTGAGAACAGGAAGATGAAAGTTGAGCTGGAGGAATTCAGGGCAGAAGCAACTCATTTGAAGAATCAGCAGGCAACAATAAGAAGACTCGAGGAACGAAACCGTCAATTAGAGCAGCAAGTAAGTATTTTATTAGTTGCAAGCACTTTGTTATCTTGGGTTCTGAAATGTTTCTACTGCATTGCCGTATTATAGAGTTATGATCAATATCTGGCTTTGTAGCGGTCAATGAAGCTGCAAGAATCATAGCAATATTGGTTATATGATCTTTAATGAATTGTGGGGCCTAAACCTCATTCCTCACCTCTCCCCTACTATCGACTCTTGCATAAAAATATTCTTTTACTTATCTGTCACTCTGTTTCTGTTACTCTGTTGTTATGAAAGAGTGATTTGCAAATGAACTAAGTGGCATACTCTTGGCATATCAATTACTGCATGCTTCCTGATTCCAGCTTTAGGTGCTGAACCTTTTAGACCAAGAAGCGGAACTACAAGAATTACGAGTAGACACCCAACAAATTATCGCAATAGTCAAGACCCTAGAAGAAGGGAAATTAGGGAGTCTTGTGTCAATGCCAATTGAATCAATGTTATTAGCTGTGAATTTGAACTTTTTGGTATTTTTTGTTCCTTCGCCATATCCCCCTAAGATCTTTTTGTGCCATTTTCTTTGGTTTTTTGTCAAAAAAGGGGAAACAGGATTGGATTTACTTACCAAAAATGGAAATGTTGGATCAATGGAGGAACAATATCACTATTTTTGTTCAATAAGATACTAAAAGTGTTTGTCACCAATGGCCTTTAGTATCTCCCTTAAATTGGAGGGAAAGCAGGAGTTGCAATCACAAAGACAAAGATGAAGGATATTAAGTATTATGGAAGCTAGAAGTATCGAATGCTGTCAGATTTACATATGAAAGAGAATGACTAAATTTTGAATTGTTATCAGTTGGTGTAATGGCAAGCTTCTATGTTACTTTAGAAATTTGTTTACTTCTAACATAAAAAAACCTGTGTGAATACTGTTTCTGTGCCATCTTATATTATGCTCCCGAAATCTCTGCATAAGTAAATCTATTGGCTTGGTGTCCTTTTTAATCTTTGTTCTAGATGGAGGAAAAGGTGAAAGAAATTGTGGAGATGAAACAACGCACTTTGGATGAAGAGAACCAGAAGACACTGGAGGTTTTGAAAGATAGGTAAATTTCTGAGTTGTCGTGTTGGGTATTCTATGTTTCCATAGAAGTAGGAATTGTTGCTCTCAATTGTAAAGAAAATTTATACAATTCACCTAGTACTGCTCCTGCAATAAATCCTTGTATGTTTTAATGGCTTTTCAATATTTCTGAGTTATCGTGTTGGTAGTCTATGTTTCCATAGAAAGACCAATAGCTGCTCTCAATTGTCAAGAAAAATCTATACAATTCACCTAGTACTGCTCCTGCAATAAATCCTTGTTATGTTCTAATGGCTTTCTCACTGGAGTGATGAGATATACTACTTTTCTTGTCAGAGAGCAATCACTGCAAGATCAATTGCGCCAAGCTAAAGAAAGTGTTGCCAATATGCAGAAATTGCACGAACTTGCACAAAGCCAATTGTTTGAAATACGTGCCCAATCAGGTGATTTGCTCGTGGTTCCTTTATTATGTCAGTATCACGTTTATAAAATTTTCCACTTCTTAGTTTCTATTGCTGTTGCTGGTCACATATGCTTTTGGTATATCTTCAGTTCCTGTCATAGGGACTGGAAAATCTATATGTTATGTTGCTTCCAGCTGTCTAATACTTATTTAACTAATAACAGAAGAAGAAAGGGCTGCCAAACAATCAGAAGTCAATCTTCTGATAAATGAAGTTGAAAGGGCTCAATCACGACTTCTTAGTTTAGAAAGAGAGAAGGTATGTTTGACATGTGGTGGCGTGCAAATTAATAACTCCTTTGTTTCAGTGCTTTATTTTCCCTGTCTACAAGTTTCATCAGTATACGTGTTTCTACTGGACCTGGTCTTTTATTTTATGAGAGGAATGGACCTTGCTCTTATTTTTGTGCGATTGTGGCAATAAGACACTGGAGCAAAGGAGTTATTAATTTGTGGCATCTCAAATTTCAGTTAATGCTCCAGATCCTAACTTAATGACCCTGTAGGGTGTCCTACGCTCACAGTTGCAGTCAGCACATGAGGACACTGGAAATAAGAATAGGTATGTACTCTGCAAATATTCACTTCACTGTTAATTTTGCTTATTGTGTACTGGATACATTGACTTTGACTGTTAAATTTTCCTATACTTTTTTCCTACTTGAATTTTAGTCTATCTGTGCTTACTTTGTGATACTATACATCATCATTTGTTTCTTTCTGGTCTTATTCCTGATCTGTTTCATTATAGCATGTACTAACGCTGTTTGGCTGTCGGTTTTTGCACTCAGTGACAATACAGATTCAACTAGTATCCTTGAGAATTCCTTGTTTGCCAAAGAGAAGCTTATCTCTGAACTTAATATGGAGCTACACAATGTTGAGTCTACCTTGACAAATGAGCGGGAACAACATATGGTTGAGATCAAAAGGTTGAATGCTGTACTGAATGAGAAGGTAAGATATTTTGTTATTCTTCAGTTAGAAGTACGTAATTATGTTACCCATCTTTATATGCAAGCTTATAATCATGAATGAGGAATACCATTCCCTTGATTGTATAGGAAGTACTTATGGCATTGGCATGCCTAAAATTTGTGTGGTTGATGGTTCAGTCTATACTGCACAACTATTTTCCAAGCTTTTACATTCTGGCGTTTGGGCTATGTAATTCGTTGTAAACTTTTGCAAACAAAAGGAGCTTTCCTCTTTGCCATTGAATTTCTATAAGTAATTATTGGTTGGTTATATTATCTTCTCTCGTTTGTGTTCTAATGATCAACAGTTATTGGACTACTTACCAATTAGTACATAATGCTATAAAATGTAGATTCTAGAATAGTTTGCCAGGCATAAGCAGAGTTTAAGATGTGTTGGATTCATAATAACATAACGTGGAATATCTCTAAGTGCATACACCTCCAGTCAGAGATTGGCTTAGGAAACTGAGTGGGGACAGACATCCACCCTAAGGATTTACTTCCAAGTCACTTGGGCAATCACTTAAATAGGTAGCAGACACCAGCCAGTTTTGCTGTTTCAAATTTGTTCCCGCAAGAGAATGCTTACTTTTGGTTCTTGGATATAGTACATAAGAGAAAAAAAAACTTTAATTGCTTTATATCACCTATTCTCGATACAATTTGTTATAGGATGTGTTTTGCATGTAGTTTATCCAATATTTGCTAATAATTTCTCCCTTTTTTTGACTATTAAGGAAGCTGCTCTCAGGGAGATGCAGAAAGAACTTCAAGCAAGGCCAACTTCAAAATTAGTCAACGATTTGCATAAAAAAGTAAAAATTTTACAGGTACCATCCATTTAGTCTTCTCTGGTAATTAACAGGAACATTTTGTTATGTGGAAAAAACTTTATCGTTCCAGTTTTTATGTTGATATATATTATCCCCTTCTTAAATGTTATTGATAAGTTTAAATTCAATGAAGTTCTTGGTACAGTTAAGTTTATGCTGGTTGCTTGTTGGGAGCAGCAGATAGAACAAGTAGAGAAATTAAGTGAAAAGGGGGTTTAGTTGCAGGAGATTTGATTTTCCAGTTTTCTATTGACTGTTCATAGTTGCTGTTTCATATCTGCATAAAAAGGTTTAAAGTCTGCGCGAGTTCTTTTAAATAGCTTTCTTTTACTCATAATTCCTCTTAGGCTTTTCAGTAGCTGAATTTAAATTGGATTCAGATGTTGGAATTTGATCTTTATGGGATTTAACAACATGAAGAACTGGTCAAAACCCATGATTATGCTAGAGTTGTGGTTTTGAAGAAATATGGTGGAACAATTTATTGTTACTATTCCTAGCTGCATAGACTAGGGGACAAAGTTGTGGTTTGAAGAAATATGGTGGAACAATTTGTTGTTACTATTCCTAGCTGCATAGACTAGAGGACAAACTTTCCTGATGTGCATTGATCAACTTCAGTCATAACGTTTTAGGATATTTTGATGATAGTCTTTTACAATATAAGATTTGAAACCAGCAAGAAATTGAAACTAAACGTAGATGGGTTATTTGTGTTTCCTTCTCTAGTTTTCATTTGAAATAGAGCTTAACAGCTCAGTCATTTAACATGTGCCTGCAATTGTCAGGGTTTTTGACATTTTTTGTTGAAGGTTTTCTTTTTATGTGGTACAGGCAGTGGGCTACAATTCTATTGAAGCTGAAGATTGGGAAGCTGCTACTAGCGGGGAAGAGATGACCAAGATGGAGTCTCTTCTACTTGATAAAAATCGGAAAATGGAACATGAACTTACACAGCTAAAGGTATGCAATGTTTCCTTAATCAGTTTTTGAATGTTGCTTCTCTGTTTAAAAATTCCAACCAGCCATGCATTTGCATGTGAACTAGTGCCCAGGTCTGGTCAAGTTGCTTTTTTGAAATAATATTAGAGCTTTCTGTTTCTTTTTCCTCTTAAAACCGTAAGATTTAAACTGTTAATGCATCTTATTGTCATTCCACTGACCTCCACACCCAAAGGTTGAGAGGCTTATAATAGTAATCGTTATAATATCTTCCTTGCAGCAGTGCAGGCCCATGAAAATGATAGTTTTCATTTTTCTGCTGTCTTTCAGATCAAACTTTCTGAGAAAGCATCTCTGCTAGAAATGGATGAAGGCAAGATTACAGAGCTTAATGCAAAGGTTATGGAACAACAAAAGTTGATACAAAAGTTGGAAGATGATATATCAAAGGTGGGAATTAATGAATTGTGAAAGGCTTTAAACATTATGTGGAATCCTTGCAGGTTAATGGTAGTTCTTCCTGGTCAGTCAATGTCAAAACACCATGTTTGAGCATTATATTGTTCCTGGGATTGTTATCATCTTATTATGAAATCAGAGCATGATTTTCCCTGAATGACTATGTTGCATGTGCTCGAATAAGTAATCGATCCTTCAAAAAATCGTTATTGAACATGTGACCACAAGTTTGTCACACATCAATGCCACTTGTCATGTTTATTGCTGTGCGCATATATAGTTCTGGGAAAGTGAACTGTGAAATAATTACTAAGCTCTCTTCCATCATATTTCATTATTTGTATTTTCTGTGCACAACATGCAAACAAAAAAAATTCCCCAAAATCCTCCTACCCCCTACATGTAAAAGAGTCAAAATAAATAAAACAAGAAACAACACAACATTCTAAATGCAAGTCTTTAACTCTTGATGCAGGGTTATAACTCTAAAGATCGCAAAGGCAGTCTATTTGATGACTGGGATCTTTCGGAATCTGGAGGTACAGATCAATTTGAGGTAACTCTCTTTTGCTACCATTCAATTGCTGGAAGTATGTTGAACTTGGTAAAATCAGGCAAGAATCAGAAGCATGCTCCAATTGACAAAGTTTTACTAATAAATTATGGCCACAGTCGATCCAGACATAGCTGAATCCTTCTAGTTGTTTGCCTAAACTTTTCAATAAAGTACTTGGATTTTAAGGTTGATTTTGCTGGTATATTTCTGAGAGAAAAGAGCTTGATAAGCATATTTTTTGTTTTTGGGAACAAGCCGATAAACATGTTGGCCAATGGGATTATAACTTTTGTTTTTGGGAAAAGTGTGATAAACATGTTGGCCAATGGGATTAACTTTCTAGGATATTATCCATTTGGAATTTTTCACATGCTATTGTATACCATACACCTGAATTTACGTATAGTAATATTCATCTCTTACCAAAAACAAGCCATTTATGGATATTATCAGGGGGCTCGTGCAGATCCAGTATAGCCCCTTTTTCACTCCACAAGGATCAAGATCAAATAAGTGTTCATTCTCTTTCTGTTGAAAGAAGAAATAATTAATATTTACTTGCATTACAATGCTAAATCAAATGGCCTGATATCGTATGTGGTCATATTGCAAACGCTAGTTTTAATGTTGGCTATTGTTTCTCTTTGTTATTAGTCATCAACACTAGTTTCTCTTTGTTATTAGCCATTAACACTAGTTAGAACTCCACGGCGTTTCTTTTTCTATGTTACATTTTTTCCCTGAATACTTGCTCATTGTTAGATTGCTTATGGTGCAGACCGTTGGTCATAAACATGTCTCCTCAGATCAAGACCAGAGCTCAATGCTCAAGGTTATCTGCAATCAACGAGATCGATTTAGGGCACGATTGCGAGAAACGGAAGAGGTAGGGGCCATTCTTTTGTAACTATAGCAGTTGTTATCTTTTATGTGACCAAAAGTTGAAGTTGTGTACTAAAAGTGAAATCCTTGAAAATTGTAGGAGATAAGGCAATTGAAGGAGAGGATAGGTCAACTAACGGTGGAGTTGGAGAAAACAAAGGCAGACAATGTCAAACTATATGGAAAAATACGTTATGTGCAGGATTACAATCATGAAAAAGTAGTGTCAAGAGGATCAAAGAAGGTATTTAATTGGATTTCCAATTGTTGTTGAGATTTATTTCCTGTTTGCTGTTGGTCTCTTAAAAACTTGTGTGTGCTATGTGATGAATTTCAGCATACTGAGGATCTGGAAAGTGGTTTTACTTCAGATGTTGAATCCAAGTACAAGAAGATATATGAAGATGATATAAATCCATTCGCAGCATTTTCAAAAAAGGTCGGTAGCTTTTGTGCCACTTCACTAAATAAAATTTTGTTGCCTCTCACCCGATTTTATCAACTTTAACACCTAACAGGTCTATTGTTCACCTATTTTCTCTTTAAAAGTTTTCTCACATCTTTCTTTCATGCTGATCTTTATCAGAGGAAAATGTTCTTGCATAATATTCAAGAATATGGATAATTACATGGTAAACGTTTGTGCATATTATGCCACTGAATAAACAATGCCCATCTAAATGTCTCCTTCCCCACTTTGAACTACTATCATTTGGAAAAAGTCTATGAAAATAACGTATTATTTTTAAGGTGACATCAAACTAATTTATTTCATATTGCATGACCTGTACATGTTGATGCCTACAGTTATAGCATCTTTGTTGTTAATCAGGAAAGGGACCAAAGATACAAGGAATTGGGTATCAGAGATAGAATCACGCTTAGTAGTGGGCGGTTCCTTCTTGGTAACAAGTATGACTGGATTTCCTCTTCCTGAATCCCTCCCTTTCTATTTCGTTAATCCTAGAAAACCGCACTGCACTTTTAAAAGATTCATTAGAAATTTGAGGTTGCAATTTTCGGTACCAGATTCTCTCTTTTATTTTGCTCAAGTAGTAGCCTTCTTGGCATCTTACATTCATCATAATTAGGCATCTCAATTTCGTTCCCTGTTTAGCTCATGGTCTTTCTTTGTTATGCATCATTTCTTCTTTAGTTTTGCCCTTGTTTACGGCTTTTAGCAAGTCGTATTCTACACTTTTCTTTCTTCAATTTATCCTTTTGCCTAATTTTTTAGTGAACTATGGTCCTTAGCAATGAATAATTATGCTTTGCAATTCTCTTTCATCCAAAATTGTCTGATGAGACGAGACCCCAAAAATTGCAGGTATGCACGCACTTTTGCATTTTTCTACACCATTGGGTTGCATATCCTGGTATTTACATGTCTCTACCGAATGTCAGCTCTGAGCTACCTAAGGTAATCGCTTGGTTGATCACATATTCGAGGTTTATATCCCCTTGAAATCTATTGTAATTTAATGATTCAACTTTTCTCTTTTCAGCAATGGCGAGGAGACTTTTGTTGGAGATAATAACATGAATCTCCCTCACGCGATCTAGTTTTTTTCTGTTTAATCAAATTCCCATCAGTCTTTTGCGATATGATTCGGAGCACACAGGTTTTGAAACTAGGAATGGAACATTGTACATATGACAAGGATTTAAAATGGGGGGAAAAGGAAAAAGGTCAAGTCTTGTGTTTACTGTTTACTAAATCCAAGTACTAAGATTGAGTATCGTATACCGGGCACAAAATAACATTATTAATATGAGTGCCAACTGTAAGAAGAAAAGCATGCATATCCTAATATCATTAAGTATTTGCCTCCACACTAAAAGTAACTTACTAAATATGTACATGATTCTTTCTTGAGAACTGTGACGCTTCTGGAAAATAAGTTTGTTACCCTTGTTTTAGTAATTGATCATTGTACGATCAAACTATACCTTCCCCAGTTTTAATACCAAGGTACATGTGATGAACTATATTATGCTTTTGTTTTCCTTACCCCGTCAATCTAGACTAGAGGAATTGCTAGTTTTATATGTTTTTATCTATTGCTTGAACCAGACGATGAAACGTACGTATTAGCACGTTTCAAATCCACGTTGATTTGAGAACATTATAAATGTTTATATCTTAAAATAATAATAAAATATAAAGTAAAAGTGCTAGTTCCAAAAATAAAAAATATCTTCATTATTTTTAATTAGGGATTTTAAGTGATAAGATACAGTAATACTAAATAATAATAATACAATTTAACGAAAGTGTTAAATATATGTATAGTAAAATAATATTTTAATTTATTAAAGTATTTGTTCGTTTGTAATTGTGCTTGGTTCGGGATAAAATTTTTAATAAGGGAAGTCGTACTGTGAATCTAACTCGTCGTAATTGTACTCATATATGGTCAATTTATGTTAGTGGTTAAATGATCACAAGAATGTCGTTGTAGTATAGTGGTGAGTATTCCGGCCTGTCACGCGGGTGACCCGGGTTCGATCCCCGGCAACGGCGTTTTAATTTTTTTTCAAAGACAAGGTAAACCCTAACCCCACTGATTTCAATGCTGCATGTACTTCTTAGAATTTTAGTTTTTCACAAGCAGAGGAGTCGATCGGATAAGATGAAACCATCAATTGTAGTGGTTCAGACATTTACATCTTCAATTTCAATCCCCACATTTAAACCTCGCCCTTTCTTTCTCTCTTCTTGTTCTTCTTCTTCTTTTTGTTCTTCACCGACAATGTCCGAGCCCAATGAGGCGGCGGTGCCTAAACCAAAGCCCTGGCTCATCGTCGGCCTTGGCAATCCCGGCAAGAAGTACCAGGGCACCCGCCACAACGTCTGCATCCTCACTCCTCTCTGATACTGCTTATTCATACTCCATTTTATTTGATTGAATTTACTCTTCTTTTTTTCAGGTGGGTTTTGAGATGGTAGATGCCATAGCTGATGCTGAGGGCATACACCTCAATAGCCTTTCCTTTAAGTCTCTATTTGGAAAAGGTTGGCTGTGCTGCTTTAGAGATATTGATTTATGAAATATTAAGCACCTAAAGTGACCGAAGCTCAAAAGTTTGCAATATTATTGGTTGCCAGTACCCTTTCGCCTATTTGTTTGTAAAATATATGTCGACTTCCTTGAACAGGTACAATGTTGTAGAAATAGGTGAAAATAGATTGGCTACTAGTAGTTTCATGGGCTTTAAATTGCTGCCAGGAAATTTATGCTCATATATTGTGATCTGATTATTGAGAATACAAATGTCATAGTTTTCCCTGTTTTTATACTTATTGCTGGCATGCAAAATTGAAGCCCGTGAGCAAACAAAAGGAAATAAATCAAACGGACAAGTTGACTATAACTAGAATTTCCTGTGAGGAGAAGATGTAAAAGAGATTAATGCATTTGATACATGTTCAATGTTAGTGTGGTCATCAATAATGGTGATGTTGTTAGTTTCTATTTCCAGGTTTTATTGGTAATGTTCCAGTGATGCTGGCCAAACCACAAACTTTTATGAATGCAAGTGGTGAGTCTGTAAGTGAGCTCGTCTTGGAGGACCTCTACATGTATATGCAGTCAAGATCTATCCCTTTCTTGACATTATCATCATTTTAGGAAGTGACTGATTCATTTTCTGATGCATTATGTAGGTTGGGCCCATAGTTTCATACTACAAAATTCCATTGAAGCAAGTACTCATGGTATATTATTCAAAACTATACCTCCATTTAGTCCTGGCCTTTGCTTGCAGTGCATGATCTCACATGTTTAAACTACAGGTTTATGATGACTTAGATTTACCTTTTGCCAAGTTGCGATTGTTGCCCAAAGGTGGACACGGAGGACATAATGGGTATCTATTCCTTTTTCCTTGTCCCTCTTCATTCCTTCCTTGCCATGGCAACACCATCCTTATATAAGTTGAAGGTTCCTATTCTTTATGACTATGCTACTTCTGGTTGAGGAACTCTACCTGATGGATATATCACGCATCATTCATTCAGGCATTCTCGTGTTAGTATGAAAAGCCCTGACCCATAATTGGCCTCAAAATGGATGAGAGTTTGATCTCTGTCATCTCTCATCCAGAAAAGAACCAGTAGTTTGGTGGCAAATCTGTTCTGTTTTATGCATAACTGATCATTTTGCATGGATGATTTTTTTTGTGTGCATATCTGGTTCACCTCCAAACTTATTGCTCCATTTTTGTGATATGCAATATGATTTTGATAATACCTACCGCTTACTCGGATGCAGTAGCACCCCTCCATGATTTTCGACTTTTAATTTAAATCTTATTTGTCTCAATTTTACAAATGTGACTGCTGATTTCAAACTCTGATGGAGAAAATCTACATTTACTGTATAATGTTAAAATGTGCTTGGAATAAGTAGACATATATTTGTCAACAAATGGATAAAATAACTTCCAATATGACAGTGACAAATTCAATTATATGATGGTTTTCTTTTGTTTTTCTTTCAGTATGAGAAGTGTAATTGATCACTTCAAAGGGAACCGGGATTTTCCTCGTTTAAGAATAGGTAGTATGGGTTTCTCCAACTTCGCTGTTATTAAAATTCATTGGTTCCTCCATATCTACTGTAGCCTTATAGTTGTTAAATCATTGTAGGGATAGGGCGGCCTCCTGGAAAAATGGATGCTGCGAGTTTTGTTCTCCGCCCCTTCAATAGACAAGAACGCGAAGAGGTACTAGACTTAATCTTTAAGTGCTAATAAGATAACAGGTGGTGGATGCTTGAAAATTTTTATCGATTTGCCTTTTCAGTTGGACTTAACATTGCAACATGGGTTAGAAGCAGTGCGAATTCTTTTGCTTGAGGGGATCAATAAAAGTGCAACATTTGTCAATAGTGCCAAAAACATGGAACTGCCAGGTTAAGCAACTCAGCTCGTATCAGATAAAAGTAGGGATGGTGCTATGAACAGAAACCATGTAGCATCTAAGGATGTAATCTATATTTGGGATGAGGAAATTGTTTTCCTGTGGTTTGAAGCATGATAGAGGAATTTTGGTCGTATCCCTTCTTCATTTTATGTTCTTTAGATTGTAGAAGATATGACATCTAAATAATATTATTCTCATTCTTTTCATAGTTATATCTAGCTCCTTAACAGTATTGTACAATGTTTTAAAACTAGATCAGACATCGAATATTTAAGATTTAAAGGTTCAATAGTTATAAAACAGTAGAAGTAAAAATTATAAAAAGAAGTATAGTATAAAATAAAATATTTTATTGAAATAAAATGCATTAATAATGTCTATTATTATGTAATAAACTAATAATAAATCTAATAATTTAAACTAAGATTGAATCTAACATAAATTTTAAAATAATAATAAAAATAAAATTTGTATTTTTATATTATCATTTATTTAGTCATAAAAGTTGAAGTATTTTAAAGAAAGTCAATAGAAAGGATTGTAACAGATGTTACGAATACTGTCGTATAGTACTGATACAAGTATTAGATTTGGTTCTAGTATGGTACTGTATCGGTACCAGCTGTTTCGGATAAATTTTAAAATTTATAATATAATCTTTAAATTTTTTGAAAAGTTACAATATAGTTCAAATTTATGGTCATCCAACAAATAGACCCTTATCATGAAAAATTGTAATTCATTAAATTTTGTGCATATACATCCATTATATTGTAGTTTCTTCTTTTTTGGTTGAAAAATTGTAGTATATTAATGAAATTGGGCGATAAGTTTTATTTCAAATGCTTTAACGAAGAACCCACAAACAAAAGATTAATAGTTTAGTCCTTGTCAGTTGATTCGATTGTTATCTGTGAATGAAAATTTCTTAAGAAAAAGTAATTCTTTTTAATATTTTAAGGAAATTATGAAAAGTCCTCTTCTTTGTTATAGGTTCATTGATATCAACAAATAGTCTATGCTTGAATTATAGACCAATATGTGTTTGTGCTATTTCAGAAAGAAAACTTAGCTAGCTATCATGAAAAGCATTTCTCCATAACTTTGTTAATTTTCTCCTCTCTTATCCCTAGTATATGTCCTACATCTCTCAAAAGAATGAAGCTTCCAGGTCTTCAAATGGGTCGGCTACCACAATAAAAAGGTGCTATTTTTTCTCATCTCTCTTTCTTATTTTGGTGGATTGAATGGATTCTTCTTTCAAAAAGCTTAGACCATATCAAAAAAATGGTCACAAATGTTGTATTGGAATTTCTTAACTAAGGTAAAATATTGAGGGAAGACAATAAAGCCTTTATTTTTCTCATTCCTAAGATCTCTTCGCCTTGCTCTTTAAAGGATTTTAGGTTTATTTCATATTGTAATATGATTTATAAAACCATTCCTAATCTAATTGCAAGCAAGCTCAAAGAATTGCTTCCTAATTACATTGATTCATCACAAGGAGCATTCATCAAGAAAAGATAGATATGAGACAAAGTCTTGCTAACACAAAAGCTTTTTAAATAATACAATAGGAGGCATTCAAGCAAGAAATATATACTCAAAGTTGATTTTCATAAGGCATTTGTTTCCATTGATTGGAATTTTAGAGTATTAACATTTCTATTGTTTAGGTTGAGTAGAGTATCTCCTCAATTTCTTACAGTGTTTTAATAAATAAAGAGCCCTCAAAACTCAATAAATGGGCTAGAGGTTTAAAGAAAAGAGACATTTTTATCTCCTTACCTCTTCAACTTAAGCATGAATGTTCTCACAAGGTTTATTATAATAGCAATCAATTAAGAGAAACACTTTAATTTTCACTCAAAGTGTAAGAAGCTAAAGCTAAATAGCTTGTGCTTATAGATGATCTTATTCTTCTCTTAAGAGCAGATGCTGACTCCTTAAGTGCTCTATTAAATGCATTGGAAACATTCAAAGATTCATTAGGCCTTTCCATTAACAAGAAAAAAAAAAGAAACTAGTTGTATGTTTTCTTAAGTGCACAACATCTTGCACTTTGGTTCTCTACCTTGATACGATTGAAAACAAAGAAGTCCTTTTTTTTTTTTCCTATCTTGAAATTCCAATCAGCTCGAAGAAACTTTCTTATGACTATCTTCCACTAATAGAAAAGATTCAAAAGAGGATATCAAGCCATTATAATAAAAGCCCGACTCCAGCAAGGAGGATTTAACTTATTATCTCGATATTGAATTACCTTTATGTACATTGATTGTCACATCTTATACTACTTATAGATATTGTATAAATAGTAGAGAGGATGCTTAGAAGATTTCTCTGGTCAAGAGTTCACATTACACAAACAATGGCTAGGGTTAAATGGAGTAAATTATGACAGTCAAAGGATGAGGGTGGTTTATGAGTAATTCCAATCAGGATCACTAGTAAATTGCTAATGATCAAAGGATTATGGAGGCTCCTAATTGATAGATAAGTACTTTAAATTAAATGGATTCATACCTTGTTCCTAAAAAAAATCCAACTTTTGGACCATTTAGCCCAAATACGATTCCTCTGGGACTATGGTTCAAAATTTGAAGTTAAGGGAAAGGTTCTTAACAATAGGCCATGTAACTTTAATTTACTTCCAATGACTTATCTTACTAATCTCCTACTAAGCTTTGTTCTTATTCCATGTAAGGAGGATACCACAATGTGGATCAAAAGCTCATCAAGTTGTTTCTCTAATTCATCTTGTAGAAAGATGTTAAGGATCCAAGCTCTAAAAGTCATTTGACATAAATTAGTCTAGTTCCCTCAAGCTAATCCTAGATCCTCAGTAATTTCTTGGCTTGCAATTAAAATGAAACTATCCATTGTTGATAGAATCAAGGGATACATAAATATTCCAACCATTTGCACTCTTTGCAATCAAGAGGAAGAGTAAGTTGCCTCCCTTCTCCTCCTTTAAATTGGAATGATATAGTGCTTTGGTCATGTTAGAATCTTAATCTTTGTAATGGTGACTCTGTTGTTTATATAATTTCTATGGGGCATAAAATGCGCTTTATGCTGTATGGTGTGAAATAAATACGAGGATATTTCAAAATCAAATCAAGCACAAAGCTACACTACTTTAGAAACTTATTGGCTTCATAAGGAAACAATTAATGGCTTAGGGTTTTCATATCAAATGTAGTAAAAAACATAACTGCCTTTTGGAATATTCTTATTAATCATATTATGTTTTAAATTATAACACAAGAACTTGAGATATTATGTTACTAAGGGCCCGTTTGGTTGAGCTTTTATCAGTAGAGCTTTTATCAGTAGAGTTTTTGTCAGTAGAACTTTTCTGAAAAGAGCTTTTTTTAAAAGCCAGTTGACCGTTTGGCTGTCAATTAAAAAAACAGCTTTTTTAAAAGAGCTTCGTACAGCAGACTATTTGGCAACATAAAAATAAAAAGTACTTTTTTCTAAAAATAGCTTTTGCGGTAAAAATTTTGGACTACTTTTACAGGATTCCAGGAACTGATCATCAAATGCTGTCCCTGCTCATCATTTTCATTGTCGATATTGCCGAATTCTTCTTCTATCTCCAATATCTCAACTCTACGATTAGTCTTTTTGCTGATTTTGATCGCCACATCCCGTGGGATGAAGCTGCCACACACAGTTACTCTACAGTGCTTCTTCTCTATCAAATGTGTCTCCAGCTCTGCATATATAAACAGGAAGAGAAACATGAAACGTAAAGACACTGACGATTGAAATCATTTTATAGGAGTGAAGAAAACGTTGACGACCTTGCATGTCGAGAAGGGCTCGTCTTACTTTCTTGTAACAACCATTGCAGTCCATGTTGATCCTCATAACCATGCAGCAGAACTGCACAGAATGCATTTAAAACTTAAGTTTCCTAGTAGCTGATGCTAATACAAACATTAGATGGGAGTTCAAGGCTTGCCTTTTCTGTCATGAAGCGAGATACAGAGGTGATAGGATTTTGAAAACCAAAAGTCTCTAGGTGGAGTTGGAAGAGTTCAAGATGAATGACCATGAATTCGAGAATATAAGAAAGAACATGAGCCATTATTTGGTTAATGGTGGGCTCGACTTCTTTCACTTTGTGGAATCCGATTCTTTAGCTGTTTATATGCATCAGGAAGGCAATTAAGGTGGCGTAGTTAGCATTATTCTTGACTTCTTTGCTGCTTGTGGAATATCGTATATATCATGAGCACCAAAATGTCAGTCTCTTTTCCTGATTCTAAAGCCTACATTTCTTGCAAACATGCATAAAGTTATCTTTTTGCTAAGTAGTTGGATTTACAAGAGACAAGAGGGAAATTAAAATCCGGATGATTTCAATCTCCTGCGGTAGACCCTGAAAAATTGCCACAATCTGTATTACAGATTAATGGTAAGTGTTTAAAGTAAAGGGGTAAAAGTTCTACCAAAATATGAATATTGTGAAGACACCCTTTACCACTAAATCATTGATGTATGAAAGAAACAAAACCATGACTCATAATGTCTGACAATTTCGTGTTGTGCAAAACATCCCAATTCACAACCTTGCTTATTTATACAATATCATTTGTATTCCATAGTGCAAAGGACTATCTTATCAATGGCTTTAAAGAGAGATCTAGGAGGCTTTGCAAGGTATTTTGTTGTCGACCGAACCAAGTTTTGCTGAAGAAGGTTTTCGAGCAAAAGCTGCAACACCCACCTTCTTTTCTGCAACATGTACTACTACGGACTCCACATCTGCTGACATATGATCATAATTTAAATAGGTTACAACTTTTAGGCCTTGGCACTTTATTTAAAAGAAAAGTTCCGTGTTGAAAACCATGAAGAGTCGGAATTGATGCAAAGAAAGTTGAGGAACTTTACCACCAAAACTTGAAATTGCATCAGCTACCCTCTTTTGGCATCTGGGACATCGTAAATCAGCCTCCAGAACAACTTCCTGAAACTATGTCCACTGAAATAGTTAGCAAAATCTGAAAGTGACCTGAATCATGAGTCATACGGGGAACGAAACAGAGGCACTGGTGAGTAATTATCAGGAGAAGCGAGTACAAAAGGAGGAACCAGTACCCTATTGAACTGGTATATTTTAAGCTTATCATGCTCTTTCTTAACCCAAGATCCCATAGGAAGTGTATTGAATTCAGTACAGAACTTGATGAAACTAGCAATCAGTGCCTATGCCTATGCCTTTGAGTACACGAGTTCATCATGCTCATGGTATGGCGTACTATATTAGAGGTGCAAATGCAATCGGACCATTTTCGATTGTGAAATGACATCTATGGGTTGTTGGGACAACAAATTTGATAGAGAAAGCGCATGTGATGGCGTAACATTTTTTTTATTGATTAATGTGCATTGCCTAGTTGAAAAGGACCGTATCACGTTTCATTCTCTCATTTTTGTAACTAGATCTCACAAGAACACCCGTTGGGATCATTTGCAACTTTTTTCCCTGTTTGGTAAATTACAGATATGTAATTAAAAAGTTGGTAGATATGGCGGCTATGGAATTGAAGATCATCTTATAGTAATGATAACAGTAACCATCGATCGGGTCACCACTTTACTTGATCAGAATGTCATATTCGTATCATGAACGTCTTGCCAAAAGGAAACGTAGAGTGCATGTAGGCAAAGTTGCATGAGCACACAGCTGCATGATCATGAGCATGCAACTTGTTAGTAACCAAATCCAATTACAAACCGGCTATAGTTCTAGTTCCGGAGATAGTATATGAAAGTTACAATTTCAAGTTCTAGTTGGTTAGGGAACACCTATGTGACAGAGGGTGAACATGAAGTAGTGCATGTTGAATAACACGCATCATGCATGCCTATGCTCACTTTCAACTTAAAAAGAAATATATACTCCTACTTACTCATCGATTCAATTTCATGCCATGGCTTCCCTCGAGTATCACAGCCTCTGTTCCATTGCCATGACTCTCCACCTGGTTCTGCTACCCACATCCTCCTCTACGATAGCCGATTGCGCTCCTCGTCTTCTACCACTTACCCCATGTGCTCCTTTCGTACAAGGCACAAGCCCTTCACCACCACAGTCCTGCTGTGACAACCTCAAGCGCCTCTACACCCATTACCCTGGTTGCATCTGCCAGTTGCTCAACAACCCCAACCTTAACGCCTTCCCAATTAACAGGACTTTGGCCCTCCAGCTTCCTTCTCTTTGCAACCTCCCAATTGCCATCTCCGTTTGTTCAGGTTTAGTTCCTCAGCATATTGTGATCATCAAGCTGCCACTACCCTTGAGTTTGTTGCCACTATATTTACTATGCTTTTTTCTTTTTTCTTGTTGAAGGGGTTCCTCAAGCGTCTCCCACTTCACCTGCTTCTCAAGTTTCACTAGGAGCACACGCAAATTCCTCCGCTGGAGCACCCACGTCCAACTCTTCCATTGCTGGTATGCACAAGGCTCGTACAAGTTTTATTATGATTTCGTCATACTATGATTATTCCAAAGCAGTTAGATAGTTGGATGTTAATTTCCTGCTAATGCTCTGCATATTCTCCGGTATTTCAGCTTCTCCTTTGGTCGAAGTGGCGCCAAGACCTTTAATCATGGGTTTAGGACACGCAAGTGCAGCAGTTCCTTCACTTTTGCTCACCCTGCCTCTGGTAACGATGCTATTTACCAAGGAAATTGCTGTGATTAATTGAGTCTGCTGAGAAAATAGGTTTTGACTGTAATTCATGGGACTCATGTTTTGGAATCAGGACCTATTGTTACCAACGGTTCCGATGTGATCACTTCCTCAAATTCTACAAATCCACTGAGCCTTTTTAATATGCTTCAGAAATATCTTTTATTTCTAATTTTGACTGGAAATTGGAGTCACCCAAGGACAGATTTATAATCGAACACTAATAAACCTCTTGGCACCGCAATGCTTCCTAGGGATAACTCAGGGACGTCAACAACAGGGATGAAGAGTTGCGAACAAAATTTTATACTTTTATAACTCCCACTTACCATCTGAAATCAATACACAGCAAGCTTACTTCCCCTTTTGGAAGCAATAAAAGGGTTCATATGATTGGAGACATAGAATCTACATCCATAAGAAGGAGATGTGTAATAGTTGGTTCCTTCATTGGGTTTCAAATAAACAGGAGCAAACCAAATCTCACAGGAAATTTTCAAGTGTATATCAAATTACTTAACAACTGAACCATTGCCATTTTTTCACGTTCCAGTCTCCAGAGCAGTAAAAGTAAGAATAAATCACAGTTGAAACCCTGCCTAGAAGCTATTCTCTTCACCATTAGTATTAGGAAAATTTCAGCACATTTGGAAACATGTATTGACTGAGAAAAGCCTATAATTCCACCACATCAATGACGTTATCAAATGAAATGAAAAACAAAAACTAGAATGTTGGTGCAACTGTGCAAAATATCAGCCTGCCAAACATTTCAATTATGTGCTAGGAAATTCTTTCTGCATGGCCGTATGCCAAGCACTTGAATACATTCAAGAAGTAACGCGATACAATGCCTGTTGTAGGATCGCTATTCTCCCTAGAAGTATGCCTATATCACAGAGCAGGAGCAATTACTTTTTCAAGTGACTATTCCAAACTAGGAGCCACCTCCGTTGGATTGGACTCAAACACATCAGAATTAGATCCTTCAGGTTCTTCCAGCGGGTCACCTGATTTAATCGACTCCTTGTATATAGGAGTCTCCTTGAAATCTGTAGCCCCTTGATTGTATGTAGCCACGGCAATTCCACAAGCAATTAGCTGTCAAAAGTTTGCAGTTAAGTTAGAAAACTACTTTCACTACGTTACAGTAAGAGTGGATACCAAAGCATAGAAAACTGTAACATGAATTGCTAAACTGGGGGGCCATACAAATGTGAAGGCTATTTGATAGGACCTGGCAAGCCTGATATGGGGAAGTCAAGCATGATATTTTTTAAAGTTCTGGGAACGCAAAGAATTCTGATACAAATTAGAGCGTGAATCTTGATCAGACAAGGAACCTCTGCCTGGCGGTGTTAAAATCACTCAATTGGAAGAGATCAAGGCAGAGTTCATTTTAGAAGACACTAACATTTGACACATACACACTCTATCAAGCTCGCATTATGAAAATAATAACACAACAAGGGATATCCTTCGTTTTTCTACTTGGCAGACATGTAGCTGTGACTCGTGAAACAAACAGGAACTTCAATGACGTATCAATGCGGAGACGGACGATTGTTAACATCAACTTCGATTACTTGTCTATTTTGTCTTAACTCACACGTTAAAAAGGAGAAGAAAAGATGGCAACTTCCAGGATTCAGAATGCCATTTTGATTCAAACACTATCTATCTCTGTTTTTCTTTTCCTCGTTCAGGTTGCTCACAAATTAGAGCTGACATAACAAAAACAAACGTAACAGACTAGAATCATACTAAGAAGCAAAAAGAACACATACCGCGAAGATAATGCCAAATGCCCACAAGTACTGCACGAAAAAGCCGAGAGCATCCCACTGAGGACCCTCCCAAAAGTCCGGTTCATCACCTGGAAGCTTAGGCATAACAAAACCATCGTCCACCACTCCACTAACAGTCACACCACCCTCCTCATTTTCAATCCCAGAACTCCGGTCTTGATCAACCACTTCTTGGTCCGTGGTAGTGGTCGAGCTCCTCCGGTTCTTGCCGTCAAAACGACCACTTCGTGAAGTGAACTTCTTGGCTGAAACTATGTGAAGAGAGGCTCTTCTTGGTAAAACTGGAAGTATGAATTGGAGACGTCGTGGTTGGAAGGTGTGCGTGTCGGTTCTTGTGGCAGTGGTGTGGAGGATTGTGCCTCCGCCACTGCCGCTGCTGTTTGGTAGGAAGAGAGCCATGTTTGTGCGAATGGATGAGAACCTTCGGCTTTGTTTTGTGTGGACGAGAATGATATTAGATCGTCAGATATACAAAGATAAATCGTATGACTATCAAAAGATTAGGATTCAACTCTGTAACAATAAACAAAAAAAATTAATATAAAATTTCAAAAAAATTTAAAACTAAATCTAATGTTAATTACAAAAGGCTAAAAGACCAAGCTGGGGCTTAACTTGGTTGAATTTGATTAGTTTGAGACTTAAACTTAAAATTGCTTAATGAAGGGCTAAAATTTCATGAGTTTGTTCAATTAAAGACTTTTTTAGACAAAAATTAGGATGTGTTTACACGCGCCATTACATGTAGGTCAATTAGGGGTGTTTGGTTTGAGGGTTTGTGAATAAAGGAATAGAATAATTGCAAAAAATAGTGTTTGCTTTGGAGTTTTCAATTCCAAGGGAATGGATTTATTCCATTAAATTTGGGAATCTACTAAACCCTCCAAAATGGATGGGTATCAAGTTTTCATTCCAATCTAGCGGTTACTATTTATACTCATCCCCCACATAAGCAATTTTTATTCTTAATTATATTATTAAACTCATCATCATCATCGTCATCTTCATTATTATTATTATTATTATTATTATTATTGTTATTATTATTATTATTTATAAATTTTAAACTTCTTCTTCTTATTATTAATTATTGTTATTGTTATTATTATTATTATTATTATTATTAATTATTGTTATTGTTATTGTTATTATTTATTATTTATTATTTATTATTATTATTTATTATTGTTATTGTTATTATTATTATTATTATTATTATTATTATTATTTATTATAAATTTTAAACTTATTATTATCATCATCATCATCATCATCATTATTATACAAAATTAATTACCTTATTATTATTATTATTATTATTATTATTATTATTAATTTTATTATACAAAATTAGTTATATTATTATTATTTATTTTTATTGTTAATTTTATTATACGAAATTAATTATCTTATTATTATTATTATTAATTATTATAAATTTTGTAATAATAATAATAGTTAATTAATTAATTAATGTTGTTGTTGTTTTTATTAATTATTATTATAAATTTTGTACTTATTATTATTATTATTATATAAAATTAATTTTCTTATTATTATTTTTATTATCATTATTATTCATAATTATAAAGCTGTTTGACTAGCTCTTGGGCTCTTCAATTTTGAAGTTATTGGAAACTTGTAGCCACTTCAATACTTCTTTCGGTGTTTATGTTTAAAGCAATTTGATTTCTAAGGGTATAATCATCATAACGTGAAACTATACATGATTATAAAATGATTTTTTCTTTTTATTTTTTACAATAAATCCATGTTTATAATATTATCGTTCATTCTGTGAGCACTCATATTCGTTAATGTAATAGCTACCTTTAATTTCAATGTAGAACATTAATTTCAACGTGAACACACATATTTTGATGTTGTTTTATGCTTTATATTCCATTTTAAATATGATACGACAAAATGATATTATATTATCTTTCATTTCCATTAATGCAACAAACCAAACAACATTATTGGTATTAATACAGAAACCCAAGTTATAAACAAAACATCATTGTTTATTTTTCATACCCATTTACATTCCCTTATGCTATTATACCCATATCCATACTCAACCCCGTGCTCAAACCAAACGCCCCAAAGTGTATTCAATGTGAAATAATGTGAAATGTGAAATAGAGTGAGATGTGTGAACTATGTGATATGTGACTGGGTGAGCCATTGATGATGGTCACTTATTGAGTTCGCAAAACTCACCCAAAATTTACAAATATTTTTCAGGACTCAAAAGAATACACTGTTAGGCCAACGGGAGTATACCTACAATATTCAAGTGAAGGATAGAGGTCGGAATCAGTTTGCATCTGCACTGCATTTCTCTATTTTGTATTGAAATGTATATTCTTCAACTTTTTGTATAAATTGGTATTCCGAAACGATTCAAGTGTTTTGTATTCATAAAAGGGCCCAAATGGCTTTTGAAAATTTTGTTGATAGTTTTGTGTTAATTGAAAATGTTTATGAGTAAATGTGGGCCCAATTTGAGTATCGATTTCCGTATATATGTTTGTGGTTTCAAAATAAGTTATTGATTTCAAAAAGAAATTATACCGACTTTTGAATAATTGAGTGCTCTAGCATGCCACTCTCGCGAGGCACAGATTCGGATATCACCATCGATATTGGGTTTGGGTCTTGCGAGAGTAGGGCGCTATACTAATGACCATCTTATTTGATACTGGGACCCAAAAATGTATCCTTTGACACCTTTAAGATAGCTAATGAAGATACACTTCTTCAAATTTAGATCCAATTTAGAACTATCAGCACGGAAAATTGATATATAAGAGGGATAATCAAAGATATTTGAACCCTAAAAGTCTACCTTATCCACAATTCATCTGCTAAAATCTTATCCAATGAAACCCGTTATGATCTACTAATAAAATATTAAGTTCATTACTTTTTCCTAGAAAATTTTATGGAGCCATGCATTCAACACCTATTATTTTTAGTTATGCATATGTTCGTCTTCTACAAAACACCATTATAATGTGATAAATAATAAAGTGTATTGCTTATGAATGTCATGATCCTCGTATAAATTTTAGAACTAAGAGGCTACATACTCAATAACATTTCTAATCTCAGGTACTTGATCTTTCTGCTTGTCAAGTTCTCCACCATAGCCTTCAATGCCTTGAGCTTTTCAAAGACCTAGAATTTCTACTTTATAAAGTATACCTAAACTTTCTTTAAAAATCATCAATAAATATCACAAAATATTGAGATCCAATCAACAAAAACTCTCTAGTAGGACCCCATAAATTAGTACGCACATAGTTTAAAATTTCTATAGTTTTGTAATCACTAATTTTAAATGTCACCCTAAACTGTTTTTTCAACGCACAAAACTTGTACATCGAACTTATATTGTTTGAAACCCTTTTAATATCTCCTCTAATGAAGTTTTGTCATCACTTGCTTACTAAGATGATTTAGTCAAATGTGCTAAAATGCAATATTATCTTTTTTATTATACTATAACAATTTCTCCACATACTACTATCTACTATGCTTCTTATCAATCTATAGTTGTTTCCTTCCAGTCTTATACCTTTCATCACAATCAATGCATCCTTGACCAGCTTAACATTATCTCCATCAATTTTGTAGCCAAAACCAGTCTCATATAACATATCAACAAAGATTAGGTTCTTTCTCAAATGTGGATTATGTTGAACATCGTACAACATGCTAAGAATATCAGACATCTTAATCCTTACTTTTCATATTCTGATTATTTTACATGCTTTATCATCCCATAACTAAACATGATAAAGTTATTTGACATGTATGATACAAACTAATTCTTATTTAGTGTCATGTGATGTGAGTTTCTTGTATCAAAAATCCATAAATCCTATAGTTTAAGTTGTTGAAATTTAGAGCATGTTTTTGTTAATATAGTTTACGCGCCACTCTGTATTATATTAATAAACCTTGCAAATAATTAATTTATCCTTTTTTTTGTTTGGACAATCTTTCTTAATATGCTCAGTTTGTTTACACTTGTAGCACTAAACTTCCTTTTTATCCTTGGATTTTGACCTAAAACTCCTTTTAGATATGCCATCTTTACTCCTCTTTCTTTCATAATCTTAATTATTCCTCGTATATATCATGTCTCTGTTAGTTATGAACCAATAGTGCAGCTGATATGTATCTACACTAATAGTCTCCTTACCCAATATGAGTATGGTCACCAATATTCGTAAGAATGAAACAAATAAAAAAGTAAATTCTAGGCTATATTTTTACGTTAGCTTTTTAGAAAAGAACATATCGTATTCTAGACCCTACTCATCTAAAAAATTGGAAGAAACGTCCATATTCTATAAAATCTCCAAGATTGTATATCTGTATATACGAGTCACACACAACATCAACTTTTCTTACATAAATTTACTTTAAAATTAAAAATGATCTCATTGTAGAACAATAAAGTTTATTTCTTATCCACATATCAAATAAGCAATCGTAATGATATAATATATCCATCATCACCTTCAAATCATCCTGATAAAATCTTAGCTTGGATCCACAACAAGAGAACGAAAACAAAGGTCTACCTAATGAATGCTTCGAGTGTCTTGCTTTAATAACTTAAAAGTGTATTAATAAAGAAGGATTAGCAAAAGATTACGAGGAAGTAGGAACTTAAGGAGCTGTTTAGTTCCATTTCTAATTTTCTATTATGATTTTTGGTTTTAGTTTTAGTTTTAGTTTTGTTTTCAATTTCTATTTTTCTTTAAAATAAAAATAAAAACTTGATTGATTTTTAATATTAATGTAGTTATATTTTTATCATTGATATTATATAAAACTTAAAGATAAATTATTTTAATTAAATAAATTTATTTTAATTTTTATATAATATTTATTAATAAAAATTATTTTACTTTATTAAAAATTAATTTTTATTTAAAAATTAAAATTTATTATATATTTTTAAATTAGTAAATCACATTTTATTTAAAATAGATATTTCAAAGATATTTTAAATTTAATTATATTTATTAATAATTGTTAAACTAAATTTATTGAATTTCACTATAAAAATTAAATTAAATTAAATAAATCATAATTCATATTAACAATTAATTTTAATTAATTTAATATATAATATTAAACTAAATTATTCACAATTCATATTAATAATTACGATATTAAATAATTAAATAATATATATTTAATTGACAGTACATCATAAGATGAAAAAATATAGACAAAAAAAACTAATAGTTTTCATAATTTTTGACAATGCTAAAGAAACTAACATTAAAAACAAAAACAAAAAAAAATCAACAAAAAAGATCTTTATACTAACTTGAAAATAAAAACAGAAAATTAAAATTGAAAATAGAAGCAAACACGTTTTAAATGTATAAAAAATTATCTGGGACGTTAACGCCACAACACAACTGAGCATCAATCTCAAACTATACTTGGGTTTACAGCAGCAAATTCAAACAACTCCTCGTTAGACTCGATCAACGCCATTTCTCCTTTTGTCAGTGTCACCCACGCTTCTACTCCATTACCATCTTTTGTATCAGTCAGAACTATACTATTTAAAAAATTTGCACCCGGAATACTCAACCAAATTGGACGTCCAAACCCGAAATCAGCTTCATAGAAATCAAAATTGCGCCAGCTAGTGCAAGTATACATGTCTACATCGTTACTTGAGGCCAGCGTCAGATGACTTTTGACAAAACCACCAAAAGTAGAAGCAACATCATCCCCATGATTCTTTTCCGCGTAACTTTCAAAAACTTCGTTCTTCCCTTTCCTTATTCGATAAACTAGATCATGCAAATGCAAGTCTAGCTCATC
>JAOSBP010000006.1:18980085-19000381 GCA_027563825.1 Erythroxylum mucronatum
AGCCTCCGCACAGGTATCACGATACCTGATCTTACCAATGCCTGCCACAGAAGTCATCATACCAGGCTGTACAATCAAAAGATACAACATGTAATCTGACAGTATCTTGCTGAACAATCTCTCCTTGCTGACATGATCCGAAGTTTCGGTGTTATAAAGGAGCTCTGTAGCTATGTGCCATAGCAGAAGGCTCTAATCATACGAAACATAAACGACGTATGGCATCAAATCAGGGCGGTCTTTCTCTAAATCCTTATCCTTAGACTCTTGTTCAACACGGTTTTTATCTTCTGAATCATTTTCCTGGATGATCCATTCACCTCTTGTAGAGCATATCCTCTTCGCTGTTTCCAGATCATCTGCGAACTGAGATTTCCTCTGCAACTTGTAAAAAATGAACATCCATATCTCTCTAGTGAACGGCTCCTTGGACGAATATATTATCTCATCTACAACATCCTTGAGGCCAACTTAATCGATCAGCCAATCTTTCACGTCGCCCAATTTACGACTTAAAGCACCAGCAGCTGTATCAATTCGCAGATTTTTAATAACTTGGTTGAGCGGAAAGAGCAAAAATGCCAATAACTTGCCCACAAGTTTAGTCACTTCGTTGATGATTTTGTGAACAAAGTCAAAAAGTAGATTGAATCGCAGAAATTTAGCAGCTATTAAGTAAACGTCGACGTAGGTTTGCGTTCGTTACGCAGACCTTCGTCTGTGTATTAAAGAGCAACCCAACAGCAAATATTAAAGAGGAACTAACCTGTAAGTATTGTGTATTGTGGGTGTCTTCGAAGTTGTGAGTGATTAGAGAAGAAGATGAGTCGTGAGTGTGTGAGTAACAGAAGAAAGAGAAAGAACCGAAAAAAGAGACGTTCTAAATTGTTATTTACGGAAGTGACGCAAATTGTCTACCCGAAAAAGAAAAGCTCCAAATTTTAACTTTTAAAAAAGTTGTATTTGGACTTTTTAAAAAGTTGTTTCTACTGTAAAAGTACTTTTGAAGTTTTCAGCCAAACAATCATTTTTTGCTTAAATGACTTTTGCGGTGAAAAAAGTGCTTTTGAAGTTTTCAAAAGTCGAACCAAACAGGCACTAAGTATGTGATAGGCATTCAGTTACAACAATAAGAACGAATGTGAGTCTCATATGCATATGTATTTGATCATTTATGATCTGTTTCACAATGATTAAATGTTATTCCATATTGTGGGAGTTTTTGAATAATAAATATATGTGAGAATGAATATTTGTGTATTATGTGATATGTGTTTATGATCCGGTGAATTCATCAATGATGGTTCACTCATTGAGTTTGCAAAACTCATCAAAAATTGTAATGTGGCTTTTCAGGTACGAGACAGGAGACCTAGTTCCTTAGTCAGGAATTAAGGAAATCTTTTGGACAGAGAAATGGCTCAGAAGTTTGTTAGCTGACACCAGAAGTGCTCTAGCATTATTTTTGTAGTTTTGCTAGAATTTGTATAAGCTTTTGTAAATAGTCGTTTGGGAAACAGTGTAAGCTTTATAAATGAATGGAATGAATGGTTTTTAAAATTAGTAACTTTCGAGTATGTTAGATGATGCCATGTGTAGGTTGGATTGCCATGTATAAGTCGGATATGTTTTGCTCCAACATACCATTATCATAAGGTACGTACTTGAATTTCCTTTGGGTATCCGGGTATTTACCTTATGGTAGTGGGATGTTGCATTTTTGGTATCAGAGCATGTTTTAGCATCTTTAGGGAAACAATATGATTCATAGTGAAAGATTCAGAATGTAATCACAGCTTTTGTTTGTTATAGGTCATCTTTCATAGGAGATCAAATTGGTGAGTCAGTTGACATGGAGTCTGTAGGAGCCAATATAGAGTCTCAAGTACCTGAATTTTCTGGAATGCCTCCGAGAATTCCCGTGAGGCGAGAAAGGAGATATGATAAGTTGAGAAAGCAAGGGGCTGTGGACTTCTACGGAAGTACAGACTCGGCTAAAGCAAAAGGGTGGCTTGAGAGAACCGAAAAAGTGTTTGATCAGATGGACTGTAAAGCAGATGAGAGATTTGACTATATATGCGGTTTCACTCCTGCAAGGTCCTGCATATCAGTGGTGGAAGACCGTGCCGGGCAGTACCACCAGACCTTGTAGCTTGACCTGGGAGAATTTTATGATAGCATTCCGAGAGAATTACATGCCAAAGATTTACATGGATCAAAAAATGAAAGAATTCTTAGATTTGAAGCAAGGTAAGCTCACAGTGGCAGATTATGAGATAAAGTTCAATGAGTTAATGGGATATGCGACCGCACTGATTCCAACTGAGCAAGATAAATGTAGGCGGCTTGAGGACGGATTGAATATGGAAATCAGAACGAGGCTTGCCATCTCTAACTTGGGAAATTTTATAGAACTCCGAGCGGCTTCAATCAAAATTAAAAAGTTATTGAAGGATGGTCAGAGAGAGCACAGACAGGAGGATAGAGGAAAGAGGCAGAATGAATCTCATGTTGATTCTGGCAGAAGCTTCAGAAAGCGCCAGAACATATCGTCTCGATTCCAGTCTAGATCGAGACAATCTGGATCCCAAGGAAGAGGTAGAAGTGTTCAGTCTGGGGGAGGCAGATGACAGATACCTACTAGTTAGTCGCAACAATTTTCTGAATGTGAACGTTGTGGTAAAAGACATGGTGGTGAGTGTTAGAGAATATCGGGAGCATGTTTTCGATATGGCTCTTATGAGCATCAGATCAGGAATTGCCCCGAGTTGTTGGAATCACAGTCTGGAACTAGAGGAGGAACTATGACTGAAGTTTCGGTTCAGCAGAGCAGAGCTGGCAGATCTGCACAGAGAGACAGAACTATCTTTTAGTCAAAGCCCTTCTCTCTATTTAATAAGTTTTTTTAATTCTAAAATGAAGTTTACAATATAGGTTTTTGGATTATAAGTTGGTCTCTTTACATTTTACATTTTTATGTTTACCTATTTTAATATTTTTGTTTTCATAAAACTTGAATATAAGCTTACAATATGAGCGGAACTCCAACTGAAAGTAGTAAGTAATTAATAAATCATAATCATAAATGTATAACATCATCTTTGTCTATAATTTACGTGATGAATTTTTGGGAAAAGTTTGGTTTAATTGAAATGAATAAAGGAGTTGACCGGATTTTAATTTAACTTAATACATTTTGAATAATATGAATTAGGTAAATGAAATAATATTATTTAAATAAATTATACTAATTGTCCAATTTTATTCAAACTTTTTACTAAAAAGAGATATGACTCAATCTACCTTATTACCATCCTTAATTGAAACGCTAATCCAAGCTATAATTACAAATGACCAAAATTAAAAATTTAGAACCGTAAATTTATTTTTAAAAAATAATAACTTTATAGTTAATTGAAGTGATTAGTAAAATAATAAATTAAAAGTTTAGGAATGTAAAATTATTCTTAATAATAAAAAATATGTCGTCAATTTATATTTTATATTTATTTTAATTAAGAACGTAAATTTAATTATTTATGCAGTGAAAATATGTATCCAATTTATGTGGTGCTTTATATTAAGAAAATTATTGTAACATAAAAAAGAAGAAGCTTTAGATGTTATTCTTTAAATATTAATCACTTTTAGTTTTAGTGATTTAAGAAGAAAAAGAAGTTAAATCCCAAAAAAAATTAATTAAATAATCAATTAAATCAAGCCCAATCAAACTGAAATTCAGCATAGACTTTAGCAAAATTAGCCGGACCAAACTTTGAACCTAGGCGAGCTTCAGCCAGGAACATGCCGTCACCATCCCCAACCTTTACCTTTATAATGTCAGACCATTCCCTAACCTTATAAACAAGGTAAATAACAAAAAATGTACAATTCCTCAGCTTTTGCTTTGTCAAGCTTTCTCTTTAGCAGGTGAGGAAAAGAAAGATGTTGCCATGCCCACCGTCTTTTTCGTCTCCTTCTTATTGCCACTTCCTAAAGATATACCAATTTCTTTTTTTGGTTAAACCACCCGGTATTTGGCACCACGTGGACAATTGACTAGTCCGGATTCAAGTCGGGAAGGAACCTTGTGGGCGGCAAAGCTCTCCCTCACGAGTGTTTAAAGTGATTCCATTCTCAAAACTCGAACTCAAGACATTGGTTAAGGATGCCGCTCCACCACAGCCCTCGTGGATATAGACCAATTCCTTTTCCCAATGCTAAATGTGACCTTTTTGTTCTTTGCATAAGGACTTGGTTGGTTTTTTATTTCCTTATCTGTTCATAAAAACGCTCGTCAATTTATTCTTAAATCGTTACCTGTGGGGTCTTTGTGTTTCATTTTAAAGATTCTTTACGAAAAATCTTTAAAAAATTCGAAAAAGAGATACAATTATTCTTTAAAAAATTCGAAAAAGAGATACAATTAACTTAACTGATGCGAAATTGTAGTCAGTGCGAATTTCATAGAGTTGGGGGGCTTATTGTAAAAAGCGCAAAATACAAAATTATGTCAATAAAGGATTAATCAAGCTCAATTTCCATAGTGTAATGGTCTCATAAGCTGAACTTAGTAGTTAATTTAGGGTATGTTTGGTTTCATTTATATCTTTGAGTTTTTATTTTTATTTTCAATTTTAGTAAAAAAAATCTGTTTGTTTGAGTTTTTAGTTTTGGTTTTTTTTTCCAATTTTCATAATTTATGAAAATGACAAAAAGTGATTTTGTTTTTTTTCCATAATATGATTAACTATCAATTGAATATATTATTTAATATATTAATTATTAATAAGAATTATGAATAATTTAATATTATATATTTAATTACTTAAAATATTAAAATATATATGATATAATCATACTAATTAAAATATTTTGAATTAATAACCAAGTCACTCGAAACTAAAAACCTTATGAGATTGTATTTCTAACTAGGATTTGCTATAATATTTTCTCTAAAGTGGGATGTTATTCAGTATCAATAACTTGTGTCATTGATTATTCAGTATCAATCTTTAGGTATGGGCTTTCAGTGATGCCCAAGTCTTGGAATTGTTCCAATCTAACTACTCTGTAACCCTAGTTTGTCCTTCATAATTTAATTTGGAACCAATTTAGAATCAAATGATGCCCATTAATGAGAGAAAGATGAGAGATTTGTTCGAAAATTAAGTTAGATCTCATATAGACGAGGGAAAAGACCAATATCTTTATTCAGTGTCAAAAGAAAGCACTACAAAAAGAAAAGTATAGGCTAGATTGAGTCGGCAATCCAAACCCAAGCTTAGTCGGTGTTGTGTAGGGGCAAAGTTATCTCAAAATAGTTTAGATAGGAATCTCGACATCTTTAAACACTCTTTTATTTCTCTCTTTCCATGCACTAATCTTTGTTTTCTTAATTCTGGAGCATGTGCAATTATTCTTCAGACCGGATGTCATTTCTTTGAAGCTCAAATCTAATTTATCAGTAGTTGAGAAGTCATATAACCCCTTTCTATAAAAACATGGCCTCCTTATGATTGAAGAACATATAGTCCTTATGTACCTCAAGTAGGGTTGGAAATAAAGCTAGATCAGGTGACTCAACATACCCTCCTGATGAGAGAGTTATTCTAGGAGGAGACCTTAATAGTCATATATGGGCAACCTCGAACGGATATTTATAGACTCATAAGGGTTTTAGGTATGGTAATAAAAATGATAGTAGGACTGCTTTTTGGATATTGCAGTAGCGTTTGAGGTAATGATAGCTAACTCTTTTTTCAAAAGCATGAAAACTCAAATTAACTACTTCCTTGTAAGGCAAAGCAATCGACCTAGTTGTAAGGAATGTAAGGTTATACATATCGCTTGCTTGTCAACTCAATGTAGATTGTTGGTTTTCGATCTTATAATTAAGGGTTGTAGGAAGAAGAGAAGTCCTAGGAGGTTTACCAAAGTTAGATGGTGGAATCTGAAAGGGAATACGATGGAACAACTTAGGAATAAGGTATATATAAAGAAGAATAAAAATGGGAAGGAAATGCTAACCAGATGTTAAGGAATACAACTAAATAGATCTTAGGTGCGCCTAAAGGGTATAGGGGTAGTAAAATGGAGACTTAGTGGTGGAATGAAGATATACAAGAAAATGTTAAGATTAAGAAGGGTGCTTATAAAGTCCTACTGGATAACACCACAAAGGTAGAGAGAATAGAAAAAGCTACAAATTGGCAAAAAAAAAAAAGAGGCAAAGAAGATAATCTCATAAGCTAAAAGTAGAGTTTACAATAAATTATACCAATGATTGGAAACTAAAGATAAACAAAATGATATTTTTAAGTTGGCAAGAGCTTAAATGATATTTAATGATTATAGGGATACTGATATTTTGTAGAACCTTGGAAAGATTTTTCCTAACATCACAATGAATTTTAATATTTCAAAACAATTTTTAGGAAATGAGTTAGTTTCATAGTTTAGTAAGAAATAAAATTAAACCACTTTATCAACCACACAAGTATAATATATAACAATTGGTAGTTGTTGTGCATAAATTCTATAACTTAAACAACTTAAAGATTATGACATGGAAAGCCAAATATGTAGCAATTGGCAGTCATTGTGCACAAATATTCATACGACCTAGACAATAACTTAGAGTCAATGGTATAGACCTTATAAAAAGACTAATTAGGTGTTGTTCACATTAGTACCATTTGCCTCATAAAGAACTATATATGACACTCTATAACCAAGCTTTTAGAAAATAAATATTGTGTCATTAGAGTTCATATGTAAAATAGGGATATTGAGCTAGAAATCATTGATATATTACACCAGTTGGCCAACATATTCACTAAGTCAATCAATAAGAATAAATTTTGCATAATTGGGGAGAGAATTGGTCATGATTAATGAGAATTTTATTTGATAAGGATCTCTTTAGGTGCTTAAAATTTGATTTTGATTGTTATTTATTTGATTTATTTTGTGCTTTATTGTTTCACTATTACTTCAGTAAACTTTTTGATAATTGATTCTTTTTATGATTTAAAAAAGGAAGAGAGAAAATTAGTGATATTAGATTTAAAGGGGGTGATTAATTTTAAGAATTTTAATTTTATATATTTGACATTGATATTATACTTATATTTTTGTTGACTAAACATTTATCATATCAGATTCTTAATAACATTTATATTGACATTTATAATTATGATTAAAATAAGTTAACTTTTATAGCATATGAATTTAGGGGGAGCTAACTATTTATATTTTCTTGGAATATAAGACCATGCTTGTTTGGTGTACCATGATTTATCTAATATCATAAAATATTTAGTCATCATAAACAAGGGAGAAATTTGTTAAACTAAGAAAGGCTGCAATCTATATTTTGATGAAAACAAAATATAAGTATGAATAATGCGTTTGATTTTTATGGAAACAATATGAAAGTGATATTGATTAAGCATAAATCTTATGAAGATACTATAGAAAAGTTGAAATTAAACTCATTCAATTAAAGAAGAAAATCAAATCTAAGGAAGAACAAAGCATAATAAGTTTATAAATGAATATGAGATATTTATTTTACTGTATACTTGGTCACTTTATTACTTTAAAGGCTCATCATTCTTAAGCATATAATCTTTTTAACTTATGGCATGAGTCTTTTTATCATCAAAGGGTATTAAAGTTTTAATTTCAAAGACCCATCCTTAAATCTTAAAACATTCTTTGAGGAATATTTTAAAAAAATGCTTAAGTTAAATTTGCATTTAGAAGATTAAGTTTGAGCATTTAAATATATTAGAATTATGATTTTAGGTGTATTGGTTGATATAAATTAGTGGTTGATTAATGTAGGTTAAAGTTATTAAAACTTATGTGTTGAGAATTTGTAATAACATTAATTGATACATTGGTTAACTATATGGTCAACCAATATTCCAATAGCAAGAACATTTATATATTTAATGCATATTGGTTAATCAATGTATAATAGTGGTCAATTAATACGTAGTAACTAGCTATTGACAATGACTAGTTTGAGCCACAAAGCTTAAAATTACATGATTTTTTTATTGTTTTAAACATTAAAAATATTTGACTATTCTATAAACACACTATAAGGAGTTTTTAAAAAGATTTTATGAGCATTCATTGTTGTATTTTAAAGTGAATGAAGCTTTAGGTTATCAATGTAATCAAGCAAGCACTTTTGAGTTGTGGATTCATTTTTAAGTGTAGTTTTTTTAATATAAAAAGGAATGTGGAATGTAATTGATAAATAAATGTATAACAATCAATACATAATGCTTAGGGGGTACTCTTACTCATGTTACAAATCCCCCTTGCATATGCTTACAAGAACAAGATACAAGTGAAGAAAGGAGTTAAATTAAATATTTAGAGAAGATAGCAAATTAGAACAACAATTTTAACCAATGTTTTTCAGCAATGTCAACTCCCTAATCCCATTCATGATAACTGTTACTCTTCACCTTACAAAAAGATTGTAAGAAGAGTTAAATCTTTACTTGTGCAAAACAAGATTATTATAGAAAGACTACTCTTTTTCTTATTGAAAGAAGGAAAGGAAAATTACAGTCTTTATCAAGCCATGGGGTGAATGACCTCCTCTCTCTCTCTCTCTCTCTCTACGTTTTTTTCGATAGAAATCACCAACGTGTTAGTGTTCCTTCCATACACACATACTGCCTTGGCTTCTTCTTTCTCCTAACAGACAGTTCTTTGGTATTTCAAG
This sequence comes from Erythroxylum mucronatum, assembly GCA_027563825.1. Taxonomy (NCBI): domain Eukaryota; kingdom Viridiplantae; phylum Streptophyta; class Magnoliopsida; order Malpighiales; family Erythroxylaceae; genus Erythroxylum; species Erythroxylum mucronatum. Next base: position 18,988,838 of record JAOSBP010000006.1, read on the forward strand.
CTACGGGAAGTCATAGGTAGGGATTTGTTTTGTCATACGAAGTTGACAACACCTAGTTTTTTAGACTGACGTTTTCCTTCACATATTTTCTTGCAAGTGGTGAAGTGGATTTTTATAAGATACACAAACGAGTTTGTCTTTAATTTTAGTCCTAGCTGCCCGTATCAGGTTCTAAGTTTATAAAGGCTCTAGTAGCGGTATCTCTATCACTAGTTGTTTCATCTTTATTGCTACATACGTTCTCACTATTGTTTTTAATTTTTGAATGCATCTTTATTATAAATGTTGGTAAGGTTTGATTTACATGTGATTCCCCTAAAGTTGATAAGCTACACATCCCTTTTAATTAGCTGTTAATGCTTTTATTCTTTTATTATTATTATTATTATTATTATTTGTATTATTATTGCGTCTCTTTTGTTAGTCGCTTTTAGCATTTAGTGGCGATCGCGGTGGAAACTAAGCTTCCAAGGTTGTGTTTCTCTGGCAGGATAATCTTCTTCTTTGGCTACTTGTATTTGGGAGATTTAGGTTTTATTTGTAATATTCTAGCTTTAAAAAACTGTTTTATTATTATTTTATTATTTATTGATTCTTCTTCTTCTTCTTCTTCTTCTTCTTCTTCTTCTTCTTACTATTATTATTACTACTGCTGCTACTACTACTACTGCTACTATTATTATTGTTGTTATTATTATAATTATAATAATAATAATAATTATTATTATTATTATTTTCTTATTATTATTATTGTAATTTTATTTATATAACATTTTAACGTGTCAGCTTTACTTATTTACTCTTTAACCTGCATAACTTTTTTATTGTCACATCTGCATGTGGGTCTACCAGAAATAACCTCTCTATTATGTAAGGATAAGGCTGCGTACTATCAGACCTTCCAAACCCTGCTTCACTGCAAGACTTCGGGGTATAATGATGAGAACTTCGGGGTATAATGATAATAATGATGATGAAGAAAGAAGATACCCAGAAAAATTTTAAGAAGTTGCTTGAAAAGTATATTTAAGCAAAGGTTATTTGTGAAACTACTGTAACTTAGTTTGCCTTTCTTTTTCACTATACTCTTCAAATTAATGATTGATTGTGTATTGTTTTAAATTAAGCTATTTCTTTATTTCATCGTATATTTATTATTATTTAATTACATACATTAAATAAAAGTATATAATAATTTAAATACCAATTCATCCTCTTTTTAATTGCCATTAAGACTAACAATGTTTATTAATGTATCTATTACTTTATTTATATATGTATAATTATTTTCACTGCATTTGGCATGATCAAGATATAATTTAATTTTTAAGGAAAGCCGATTTACCGTGCATAAACTTTACATAAAATACATTTGACTCTCTGTAAATTATAATTTTCACCAACTACGTTAAATTCTTTAAATTATAATTTTTATAAATTAAGTTTAAATTTACAAATAACCATATAATATTTTAATCCATAATGTGTACAATACATATGTTATTAAAAGAATAGATAAAAGGATTTGTGAAAATATAACTTGAAGGTTCGCAGAGTAAATTGGTGAAAGTTAAAGTTTAAACAATTAGGCGTACTTTATTATAAAGTTTTAAGTTTCCTAAATTTATTTCTAAAATAAAGATACAACATAAATTTTTTAACATCTTTCACAATTTAAATTAATAAATTTATAAAGTCAAGATACAAGAACAATTTTAAATAAATTATTCTAATTAAACATATTCTAAATTGAAATCATGTATATATAAATAAAGAATTTCATTATGATTCTTTTGAAATATGACTGATAACTACAATATGGATGTATAACTATAATATTCATAATACAATATATTAAAATTTTATCTTTATTTTAACACATAATACAATATACTATATATTTATCTTTATCTTAACACAATAAGTTATTATTATTTGAAATATATATATAGACATTTCGCATAATTTGATGTGGATATGAAAAAGGGTGACAAAAAATAATATACAATTTTTAAAGTTTAGGTAAATGTCATTATTATAAAGAAATAAAGTTAATCTAAAATTTTTATTTAATAAATGGGCATGAATATAAACATTCAATAATAAAAAGGAAACTACTTTTTTGTTTAATTATGATAAAATAGAATTTATTCCATTTAAATTTTAATGGAATAACATATATTCTAAATTCAAGAGTTAATTTACAAAAATAAAAATGAAATATTTTATTAAATTTTTTTAGATAATAATATACTAATATATATTGTTTATAATAATTAAATATGAACTAATGTAAATAAATTATTAATAAAATATCGCCACTCTTTATAAAAAAAATATTATTAGTCTATACAAAAAAAACATCAATTTTATAAAAAAGTAAATATAGTCAACTCTTTACAGCACCGCTAGTTTATATTAAAAAATATTTAAAAAAACCATCACCCAATGATAAAAGTAAAAGTGTTGCCTAGACAAAATCAAAACCACACTTGATCACTGATCTTTTACGGGAGTTGTGTGAGGAAGAAATCCTGTGGCATCAACGAGCCAAATTCGAATGAATTTCTAAAGGTGATCGTAATACCAGATTTTATCATACAGTCACTCTTGCTAAAAGGCAGAAGTTGAAAATAGAGCATCTCTTGAATGCCGCAAGGTCTTTAGTGTCGAGGTCCGACAATCTTAGGAATCTAGCAAGGAATTTTTTTATCCAACTCTATATTTTTGACACAGATGTGGGTACTCCTTTTACACATCCTGGCGGCTTTCCCCATCTTTTAGCGGACCGGCTTCTGGACCTTGATCGTCCCGTTCATGCAACTGAAGTCCGGACGACAATGTTTTCCATCAACCCAAATAAAGCCATGGGAGTAGATGGTTTTAATGCTCTTTTCTTTCAACACCAATGGGATCAGGTCGCCAATACTGGGAACAGGAATTAAACCAAACCATCATGGTCTTAATTCCTAAAATTCCTACTCCTACTAGTATTACTCAGTTTAGGCTTATAAGCCTCTGTATGGTTATTTATAAAGTGATCGCTAAAATTATCGTCAATCGGTTGAAACCGATTATGGATTACCTTGTCAAAGAGAATTAATGTAGTTTCATTCCTAGCAGATAGATCACGGACAACATAATTATTGCCGAGGAAGTGATCCATTCGATGAGGAAGAAACAAGGCAAAAGGGGATACCTTGCGTTAAAGGTCGATCTCGAGAAAGTCTATGACAGGATTCGATGGGACTTCATTCATAATACCTTAACTGAGATTGGGATACCTTTAAACCTCATCAGGGTCATTATGAAGTGCGTGACGACGGTGTCCCTCCAGGTAGCTTGGCAAGGAACTCTTTCTGACTCGTTTACACCTCGTGGCATTAGACCAGGAGATCCACTTTCACCCTATCTTTTTGTGCTTTGCATGGAACGTCTGGGGAACCTCATTTCTCACAAAGTGCATCAAGGTCATTGGAAGCCCATTCGTTTAGGCTCTTCGGGGCCTTCCTTATCCCATTTATTCTTTACGGATGACCCCGTCCTCTTTGATGAAGCAACAGCGATGCAGACGCAAGAAATTACTCAGATTTGGAAACATTTTTGCCTGGCGTCAGGGCAACTCATTAACTTTATTAAAACCTGGATATTTTTTTCCAAGAATGCTCAGCACAATACTGAGCGTAGGCTTAGCCATGCACTCCAGGTTACCAAAACCAACAATCTAGGGAAAAATTTAAGAGTCCCTTTGATCCATGAACGAATCACTCGTAACACCTATCAATATCTTTTGGATAAGACCCAACAAAAACTGAATGGTTGGAAAGCTAGGATGTTATCCTTAGCAGGTCGAGTTACACTCACTCAATCAGTCATCTCGTCGCTGCCTATTTTCACGATACAAACGGTTCGTCTTTCTCGTCAATTGTGTGACAACCTGAAAAAAGTAATGAGGGACTTCATTTGGGGGTCTCACGATGGCCAAAAGAAAATTCACCTAGTCAACTAGGAGGAAGTGTGTAAACCTAAGCAAGCGGGGGGGAGGGGGTTGGGCGTTAAGCGTATTCGATCGATGAACGATGCACTCCTTATGAAATTCGGATGGAACTTACTTACTAGACCCCAGGCTTTATGGGTTCAGACTCTGAGAGCTAAGTATAGGGTTGATACTAATCATATCCCTCAGATTTTAGCTAGGAATGGAGCTTCAGTTATTTGACGAGGGATTGCGGCGACATGGAATATTGTTCGCCAAGGCACTAAATGGAAATTAGGAAATGGTCGACGCATCTTCTTCTGGCTTGACCACTGGTTAGACGATTAGGGTCCTCTTTTTTTAGTGACGTGCACCGAAATCCTTGAGAGTATGCTCAATGCTACCGTTTCTGATTTTCAGGATATGTGTGGTAACTGGCACTGGCAACTATTCTAACATTATCTCCCAGCTACAGTTTGTATGACTATTGCGTCCACACATATCAACGACCGGGAGGAGGATACATTGATCTGGGGCCAAACTCCACATCGGCTATTCACCGTAGCATCTACTTACGAGCTTATTAAGAATATACATACGGATGTATTAAACAGACATTGGGAGGACATCTGGAAATGGGCGGGACCGCAGCGCATGAGATCTTTTCTTTGACTGGCGGCTAAGCGAAAGCTGTTAACCAATAAGCAACGTGTGACCCGTCACCTGACGATGGAGGGTGGTTGTAATTTCTATGGATATGAGGAATCGACTCTTCACGCCTTACGGGACTGTACTCGGGTCAGATCTTTCTGGCACAAATTTCCTAATGACATGATTCGTGGGGATTTCTTCAGGCAAGAGGAAGGCACCTAGCTCAAGTCCAATCTTAGTCATCACGCGCAATTGAATCAAGCCGAGTGGACTACTATTTTTGGTGTAACATGCTGGTTTCTTTGGAAATGGCGCAATAACAACACTTTTGAGATGGGTTTCACTTGGCCAATCGACGGTCCTACTATCGTCATGGACTATACGCTTTGGATCATACGTGCCAGTGAAAAGGAAAATCGATCTTTCCGTTTCAGGAGCTCCCTGTGGGTACGTTAGTAGGCTAGAACAAACCCATCGACGGTTGGGTCAAAATTAATACGGATGGTGCAGTGAACCTGAATTCCAATCTTGCTTTAGGAGGCGGCCTTATAAGGAACTGTCAGGACACTAGTGTGTAGGCTTCTTACAGAATATAGGAATTGACGATCCTTTACAAGCCGAACTGTACGCTGTGTATTCAAGTCTAAGGCTGCGCGTGGGATTGGAGCTACTGACGCGTAATAGTTGAAATGGATTCCCTCGAGGTTATTCTGTCTTCTTTCGGAATGATCTGATTGAATTTTCTTTTTTGGTGACAGGTATTCAGGATTTACTGCTTCGAGAGTGGGAAGTGCAAATTGAGCATACGCATCATAAAGGGAATCAATGTGTGGATCAATTGGCGCATTTAGCTTTTGGAGCAGCGACGGGACTACATATCCTTCAAGAGCCTCCACAGAATATTTTGGATGGACTATACCAAGACAAGCAAGGAACTTTTACAATAGACCCATTTGTAAAAGCTTAGACTTTACGCACCAGGTGCTTTTTTTTTCTTTCCCTTGTAAAAAGAAAAAAATTCACTCCCTGTCCCTCTCAGAAAATACACTCTCCCCTTGCATACGCCACATCAGGGATAGTTGTTTACGATATACAAGCGTGAAACTAAAACGTGCTGGAATGAAATGTTAGTTTTATAAAGCTGATTGCTTTCTGGGTTTTTCATCTATTTTTCAGACGGCCCAAGTTTTTAGAATGGAGTAGTTCAACTGGTTCGAGTCTAAATTATAGCAATACCATGTTGTATTATTGATAAAATACGACAAACATGCAGAAAATAAGAAAGCAAAAGAATAAAGTCATAAACAGCAGTCACACGCAAAAAAAAAAAAGAAGGAACATCAATCACACGCAAAAAAAAAGGAGAAGGAACATCAAATATTGAATTTGTCAAGTTTAGCACTATTTCCTAACTTTAGAAATCTTGTTTCCACACGATTTCTTTTCTCGGGGAGAGAATTATGCTGGCACCATCAACCAACTTTAGCTTAGTTATTCAGCAGACGACAAACTTCAATAACGAACAATGGTAAACTTCTTCCACCTTTTTATTTAAACACAACTCATTTAACTTATTAATCACCCATGTTCTCGTCATTTCAGCGTTTCATCCACCAACTTTCCATCAAGTTTTTCTATTATTTATAACAGCAGTACTGTACTTAACTGCAATTTATATAATTAACTAGAAAAAGTTACCAACCAACCAGACGAAAATTTGAATGAAAATTAAAATAGCAAGCATTCTCACGTGGCTAATAAAGTCACCCACAAAGTTTACCTTAACAAATTGAGGTTTAGAAAGGCATAATAATAATAATAATAATATTCACAATATTAAAAAGAAAAAAAGTTAATAATAACAATAATAATTAATAATTAGTATCACCTAAACTAACGACAACTACCAGATTACTCTTTTCTTAAGCAAAAATACATAACATTTAATCAAAGTTCACCTGAACACCACCGCCGCCGTCTTAAAAACACAGAAAGCTGTTAACGGAGATAATTAACGAAATATAGAAAAGGTAAAGGGAAGTGGAAGTAAGAACCAACCCCTTCTCCACCGTCCAGTCAGAACTACTCTACTCTGTCTCCGGCGTTGCGTTCAAGTCAAATACACCAGTCTTCTCCTCTACCACCACCACACCTGCCTCTTCCGTCACTTTTTGGATGCTTTTAGTACTAATATGCTTCTCCTCTTTCTGATCGGCGATTCCGCCAGAAATCCCCATTACATCCGCCTCCACCGCGGCTCTCCAACCGTCTTTGTTCCCTCTATCAAAGTACTTGGCCGCCACCTGCAACCTCCTCAGTATCGCAAAGAACTCGTCCACCTCCTCCTCCGTTGCCACAGCCGTCGTGTTCTTCTTGCTATCGTCTCCTCCTCTTTTGACAACCGACCTTGTACTCCTCATCTCGTCGCTTTCCTTTTCTCCTCTTTTCCTCTTATCTTTTCCCTTCATATCCATCTCCTCCACTCTTCTCCTCAACTAGTGCCAAACAGAAACAAAATCAAATCCAATACATGCTACTGATCCAATCCAGCGGTGAGCTTTTTGGTGAAGACTCTTAATATTAAACGACGAGCTTCTCCACTCCACCAAGTTTTTCCTCTCCTTTTCTTATTCCTCAGTTACTTTGAATTTTAATGGCTGTTTTCTAGGGGTATCATTGTAACAAACATGTTCTGGTGATGACGGACATGCTTGGTGGGTGGTTTCCGTGTGCTAGATTTGTAGCCGTTGGATGTTTCGGGTGACGTCATTACTGATTCGACACAATGACGTCACCAATATGTTGATGAGGGGAAAAAACGTAAGTTTTTGTTAAATCAACATTTTGAATTTTCTGACTACAATAGAATAGAATTAGTGTAGATGTATTTTAACTAATATACGTATAAAGGCTGTAACCGAAACTATAACCACTCGGTTGAGTCGAATTCTGCTGTAGAGGGTACAGATCTTCTTACCCCTACTCTGTACCTACCTACCCAGTACCCTTCTTTGGAAAGTAGCGGGCAGTAAACCACGTGCTATGGAGACGAGACGGGTCCGGGTAGGCTTGGCCTTGTTTTCTTTGTTCGTGGACTTGGAGGCTCAATTCAATAATTGGAAGAATCCGACGAAAAATAAACTGTTACAAGTACAACCATGTGTCGCTTATTTTTAACATATATTTATACGAATCCCAAGTAATATGTAGATAAAAATTAATTAAACGAAGAACAAGATCAAAGTCACAGAGGATCTGTTCCCGAGAAGAATACTTTATTACGTACACTCCATCGGTTATGTTGTCATTTTTTTACATTTTAAATAAAAACTAATTTTACTATCATAATTATTGTTTAGATTTAACTAAAAATTTATACATTTCGAATAATAGGTCTTACTTGTTACTTAACAATAAGACACATATTTGCCACGACATTTAATAAACGAAGAGTTAATTCTTGTAAATTTTTGAACTATTTAAAGTTTATTATGAATGTTTTGAAAGTATTAAAAGTTTAATTTCAACTTTTTAAAACTTTAACATCTATTCTATATTTTATCATAACGGTCAAGTTTAGAATACTTTTTTAGCATGAAAAATTAGGTATGGCAATGGTTGAGCGGCTCGTAGTTCGGCCCGATGAGCCAACTAATCTTATATTTTTATAAAAAATTTAAAATTTTGTATCTTTCTGTCAAACTACGAGTCATACTAAACCAAGCAGTCTTAGCCTATGATTCGATTAACTAAGGCCAAATTAGCCGAGCCAAGCCATACCTGTCATCCCTAGAAAACATTTCAAACAAGTCTTTTGTTGCCATTAATGGGAATAGTTGAAGTTAACTAAAAACCTTGTCAACTTACTTCCAAATAATTTTGAAAGACAATAACTGGATGCTGTAATTCTCATTCAAATGGGTGAAGAAGCTGTTGGATTTCATAATTATCTTACAAATATGTGTAAACATACACCTCCGCCACCTCATTTATAATGAAGTCAAGTTTAACGAATCTTTTTCAAAAAATTATTTTGGTATAAACATCTCTTTTCATAAACTTTTTGGTAGTAGAACTTAAAATCTTTTTTGTGCTCAAACAAAATTTCTTACTAGTTAAGTTCATATTTGAGAGCTTAATTTTATTTATTTTTAAATTTATCTATTAAGAGGAAAATATCATTAAAGCTAAAAGACAAATTCCATGACTTTGCTAAGATTATAAGAAGATGGGAGGAGTATGTAGTTAAAGACTATAAGAATAAAAAAGAAAGACTTAAAAAGAAATTGGAAGGAGGTGAGGGGGTAATCATGAATTATATGATTTTGCTAGGAGTTATCGAGAACTTGACCTTTAGTAAGAAACTTTGGCGATAAGCGTAAAGAATCTTACGTAAAGAGATCTTTCTCCTTTTCATAAGACTTTTAATTTTTTTTTCCGAGTCCTAGTCCTATGTCTTCTATTTAACTTAAACATTTTATTTGTAGTACTCATCCTTAAATTAATTAGCCTAAATATTTCCTTACTTAATCTAAGCATTTTGAATATGTAACTATGAATATATATTCAAACAACATAATTATGAGAATCAAACAAGTAATAGCATTTTGAATATATAATTATGAATGTATTTATTGCAAGAGGTTCAAAAATTATATTAATTTTTTTAAATTCTGTATTCTTATTGGTCATTTTATAGCTTCTTTTCTTTCAAATTAAAAAAAAAAGTGAAAAAGTCTCCTTCTATGTTTAATATAAGAAAGGAGCTCACGGATATCCCGTTGTTTCTGACGGCAGATGATGTCATGGGCAATGCTAACGCAATGAAGCGTCACGGATATCTCATAGTTTCTTAAATCGACTGCACATGACGTCATGGGCTATGCTAAGACAATGAAGCGCGTGGAATAGTGATCGAAGAGGGCTTTGTTCCAAAGAGACGACCATACTTTTTAAGAGGGTCAACCTTTTTTATTTGTCAAATAAGAGGAGCAATGTTCAGGTACAACTTTGGATATATATATAAAAAATATCAACATTTCAAAGCAGACTTCATAATGAGATATGTTTTAAGAAAGGAGACAACCTCCATAATGCGACAACTGCATTCTTCAAAGTCTGCGCATTTCACTCTAGAAATATTTGAAACATCAATAAACTTATAAAGGCCTAATGCAAAACATTCACAATTTTCAGAATTTTAGCATAAGCCTTCATAACGGAAGAAAGGAAAAGAAAAAGAAAAGGAGGAAATGCACGTTTAGCAAAGATGTCAAAAAGATCTCAATAATAGTTTTAATCCATAAACTCAAATGAATATAACTTCATCAAAGATTAGGGAGGAAAAGTGATGTTTTTGTTAATATGCGTGTCAAAGCATACTCTAGAACCCCAACATATAAGCATCAGAGATAGGGATGGCAATAGGTAGGATTCGGTTCGGGTTTTACTCTACCCATATCCATATATATTTTTTATGACTCAACCCATATCCATATCCATATCCATATCCATCGGTTTTTACGATTTACTACTCATATCCAAATCAATTGGGTTGTTTGGGTTTTTGGATATCCATCGGGTTGTATAGCACATAAAAATATAACATCTAAATAGAAAATATAAAGAGTAGATTTTTGCGAACGCTCCAAATCAAAATTACTTTAATAATAATAAGTCAAGGTTTTGATTTGTATGTATTAAAAAATCATAAAATTGGAATAATAAAAATCATAATATTTAGTACAAAGACAATATACATTTTTCACAATTTAGAACTGGAACAAAGATTGAAATAACTAAAGCTTTAAATTGTCTTTGCGTGAACTCCACAACATTCAAAACTCCATCTCCATATCATTTGCATTATTATCATCCTATAAGAAAATAAAATATGATGAAAAATGTGAGTACTGAGGAGTAAAGTGGAGATTTTAAAGTTGTTTCTTCGTATAAAATTTTAATATTTTATTATATTTAACCATAAATATTTAAGAAAAAATAGAGTTAATAAAAAACAGGTAGGATATGGGTATCCATGGTTCAGGTTTTACTCTATCTATATCCATATCTATTTTTTATGACTTAACCTATATTCATATCCATATCCATCGATTTTTACAATTTACTACTCATATCTAAATCCATTGGATCGGGTAGTGCGGATATTAATCGAATTGAAAACCCACTGCCATCCCTACCGTTAGCAGACAAAAATAAGGAATTACAATACCAACAATAAACAGAAACTAAAATCTGTCATCAATAAGGTACATCAAAACGAGAAAAGATTAAAACTTTCAGCAATTGAGAAAAATCTAAGCCAAGAATTGTAAAACATGTGAGTACCCCTTTTGAGGAAACACTCTGGAGAGCTTTCCGAACTCTCAAAACAAGAACACTGATGATAAAGACAAAAGCAATCAACGAGTACATGTGAATGTTTCTATTTAAGAGAGAAAAAAGAGAGAGATTTGGCTTTAAGTTGGGCAATACTAAGACGAGCTCAAGAGATAGACTCACAGTCACAGACGGAGAAGTGACTTGCTCAACCTGCAAACTCTTAGCATCTTAAAAACACATAAGAGAAGACGAGCGCAGCGGCTGCGCCGAGGAAACCAAAGAACGGTGGCGTTTCATAGCCGTTGGAGACCGGGGCGAGGGGAGCGAGAACGAATCAGGCACGAGAAAGACTGAAACTTTGAGGAAAAAAACTTAATGGGTTATGAAGAGAAGTGGAGGCTGACAGCGACAATAGATGTTTAGGTTTTTTATCGAAGAAGAAGGGTTGTTTGCAAATAGGTTTAACAATGTCTTAAATTTTAGCTTAATTTTTTAAACGGTTAAAATATTAAATTAAATTAATTTGTCTATTTAATTTTAAAATTAAGATAATTATTTTTCTTAATTTGATTAAG
>JAOSBP010000006.1:19000481-19013169 GCA_027563825.1 Erythroxylum mucronatum
AGTTAATAAAAAACGGGTAGGATATGGGTATCCATGGTTCGGGTTTTACTCTACCCATATCCATATCCATTTTTTATTACTCAACTCATATCCATATCCATATCCATCAGTTTTTGCGATTTACTACCCATATTCAAATCTATTGGGTCGGATAGTGCGGATATTAATCAGGTTGAAAACCCACTGCCATCCCTAATCAGAGAGTATTAAACCAGACATTGTGAAATCACAACACTAAAATTTTGCCACTTTTAGTAGCCTCTTATCAATACCTCTCATGGACATATTGACATGCATAATCCTTAATTAGCTTAATTCTTGGTGCAAGCAAAGCATAGACAAGAAAGAATATTAAAAGCTTGAAAATCTAGATAGACAGGGGGGAGAGAGAGAGAGTGGAAGCTTGCAAAAAATAAAGGAATGATGGAGATGAGCTATTGATTTGTTTAGCTATTAGAATACTAAATGCTCTCATTGATTTGTATTTTTAGTAAACATCACCTCAAACGAAGTGTGCACCAAACACTCTGTTTGTTGATGAATTAATGGTCCAGCGAGAAATTTTAAACATGTTTGAGGTTAACTTGGCAAAAATAAAAGTTTGAAGATTAATGTGCACCTAACATTAAAGTTTAAGGACCAATTTGGGCTTTCTTCCTTAATTCTGATCTTTAATAATATATTTGTTTATATTTGAAGAAGGCTCGTATTGTGTTTTTAACCTTTTTGGGTAAAATATATAGACAAATAATCTTTTACGTTTAGGAGTATTATTTTATTTTTTAGAGTTTGATATATAGTCTCTCTCTACAATTATATTCTTAGTCATAGTTCAATTCATTAAGAAGGTTTTATTAAATGGACCAATTAATTTCCTAACTTATGGATTTGCTATTTCTTGAGTTACAATCACCTATTCTCAAGCTGATTAATCAATATCTCTATTCAATTAAAATCCCTAAGAAAAAATTAAGATTTGTAAAATTCTATAAAAAGTTTTAATCCTAACGCCATCCGAATTATGTAATCCTATCTCTAATTAGTATATGATGTCGATGAATAAAATAAGACACAACGAACAATACTAAAGGAATCACACAAGCAATTGTACTTATTATTTTTTATAATATAGTCCAAGTGAGTTAAATGTCGATCTCATAAAGACTGTGACTATTAGTAATGACTATCTTTTTATTATCTAATCTAAATAAGTTAACGATTGATCAAAAAACATACAAAATAAATTGAAATAATAATTTAAAAAATTAAAGCAAAGCAATACTAAGAATAAACAATCAGTTCAATAACTAGATCTAGATAAGAATCTCTTTAGAACTTTATTATACTTGAATTTATCCTAATTTAATGTTTAACTTTAGTATTTTAAACTAACAAAAATCCCAAAGTTGTATATGTTTGCTCACGGTCAAAACATATATAGTCCCTATTCTTAAGTATTTTTGACTATAAGTTGTCTTGTATTAAAACTCCCTAAGAATACATTAATCAGATTTATAAATTCCCTTGATAGGTTTCACCTTTATTGATAAATATTGTAGATCTTAATAGCTAGGATTCAAGCAACCCCCCATTATTCATGTTGTGATCTAGGTTGTATATAAGACCTTTTGCTTCGCTACTTTAATCTTATATATGAATCTAAACATTAAATCTTTGACATTCATTACTTCAATCTAATATAATATAAAACACATGAACAAATCTTTAAAAAGTATAATTTTTCATTAAACTAAAGAAATCAATTCAAACATAAATTCTAGGGTTCATCATATCTAAATTTATATCATAATTAGTTTATAGTAAAGTAAAGAAAACTAATAATCAATAATAAAAACATAAGAAAAAAATGTAAAGTTTCTCATAACTTGTTTCTTGAAAGTTCTTAATGAATCTTGATTGATCTTCTTATTTTGCTCCTTGATTGTTTCTTCTTAATCCTAGTAATATTTTTTCACAACTCCTAATGGCTTTCCTCTATCTCTAAAATTCTTTTTAGCTGATAAGTGCTCGATTGACTACATATTTACTTCATAATATTTAGTGATTAATGTGATGATGTGGTTAAGATACTTATTTTGGTTAATATTTTATTTTAGGTACAAGTTGGAAGACAAGAACCAAAATGAGCTAAACTCATATCTTTGGTGTTGTTCTATTGATGTTCAATCTTATTTTCCTTCTTGGAAGCAAAGGAGACGAGTTAGGGTGAAAACGGGACAAAGAAAGCAAGAAATAATGTTACTGCAACTTACACGGTTGTATGTAGGATTGTATAAGTCACTGGAAGCACATAAGAGTTCAGAGATAATATTTCAACCACCTTTACAACCTACACAATTGTGTCACTCACTATGAACGTGATTTTCACTATTTCTGGCAAAATTGACGTACACAATCATGGCTACATAACCCTAAATTTAAGTATAAAAGGGCATTTAAGATTATAAAAAGGGCATGATGACATTGGAGGCAAAAAAGGAGGCATATTCCCTTCCATTTGGAGAGTTATGAGGGGACAAACTTTATCTCTATAATTCAAAAGGGATATCGAGGCCAACGAATATATTTAGGCATTGATTATTCTAAAGATGTTGTTCTTAACTCTCTTTGGGATTGACTATGTTATTTTGTGCTTAATATTTTTGGATATATATATATATATATATATATATATATATATATATATAAAATTTAGATATTCTAAATATATTATTCATGCATGAACTTATTGTTAGAATTTAGAATGTAATACATAATCGTTGTACATCTAATTACTTGTGGTAAACTAATGGTCGAGTGTCATTAGAGATAGCATAACATGGGTTAAATGACTCGAGCTTACGTGGTTATTGCTTATATTAACCAAGTTTTCTATTACATAATGTGATTATCACGCTAAATCCAAAGAGCTTATTCTAGCTTGTTTTATAGCTAGACCTAATTAAATAACATGTTTTAATTAGATTCAACCTAAGAAACTTATTATTAATCTATGGTTAATAGTTTCAAATGAAGGTACAAGCACAACATGACTATTGATTGTGCACATTTGTGTGAAAGTTGAAATTGAATCACATACTGGATTTGAAACCCATTGATTAATTTTATCAGTTTTGTACTGTTTGATTTTAGGCACAATTTGGAAGTGAAAGAGCTAAGGTGAGTTAAAAGCACTATATTTGAGCCATTTTTCAAAGATTCACATTCACTTGTCTTCATGGAGCAAGAACAAGAATGATTAAAGCAAGAGGAGACAAGAAAATACTAAAAGAATGAAGATTATCACAAGTTATGGCCATAAGATGCATCTCACGGCCATGACAAATTTGTCATTATTTAAAAAACCAACAGAGTGACATTATTTAATGCTTAATTATTCATACTTTTTCTTATTTTTCATTTTCTATAAATAAGCATGATAAAAAAGTTTAAAAGAAATCATATTTGCTCGATGCATATAAAATTTATACAAAAAGAATCATGATGCAAATTAAATATCCATTCTCCAAATTCATAAAACAAATTAAATTCAAGTTATTCATCAAAAATCCTGAATATTTGCCTAAAAAATTTAAATACCAAAGATAATAAAACTCATAGTGTCTTATCTAAGTCAATATGTTGTAAATGTAAAAAACATTCCAAAAATTTCCCCCTATTAAGATATTCAACAAAAAGTTGATATGCATGCATACCAAAGTCATATTAAGTCCCTCCCTCACACTTAAGTTGTAGATTATCCTCAGTATACAAATCATGCAAATAAAGATAAATAAAGTAAATGGCCGGTACTTCTATAACATGAGGAACTAGATAGATGCAAGTATTATTGGAATAAGAGGACACAGACATTTAATGGTACAATGTTGTGAATATGGGACTAATATAATATAGACACGGTAGTGTATTGATGCTGAACATTGTCGATGATATTGAATATTGGAGGTGTCTAATGGCATGTATGTCACTCCTAGAAATGGATATGAAACACGACAGATATATAGTAGTGTGTTCCACTCATGTTTAATTGTGTTTGTCACTTATTCCTTAAAGGTTGAACATAGATATAGACATGTAAGGGTGTTCTCTAATACAATGAATAAACATTAACATGTCCTGCTCCTGTTATGTTAGTTTGCTCTTAACTTCTTAGGCTTTTGTTAGAATCTAACAACACGAAATAATCACGAGATTAGACATGAAAGGTGTTCCTAATATGATAGTAAGATAATGATGTGTTCATCTCGTGTTCATTTTTATTGTTCTCGTTTCTCATCTATAATTTGGTGTACCCCATATAGGAGAAGGCAAGGAAAGGGCATCAGGGTAATTGATAATAATATGTAAACATATTTTTTATTTATCTCATACTAAATTCTACTACTCTTAACTTGTTAAGTATAAATTGATGCAGGCCAATACGGGTGGAGACATGTATATATGTTATAGAAAACTAGAATTACATGATACTATTATTGTCCCCATGTTTATTATTTTTCTCTCATCTTCTCCATTATGGCTAGGATAGGAGAATAGGGGACTTACATGATAGGATGTTAAGTGTCATGTTTTCCTATAAATATGAAAAACTTAATTGACATTAAATACAAGTTGAATGCTATAAGTAAACAAATGATAACCATTAATTCATTGCTTAATATACGAGTTTAATAACCATTTAAACTAAAAATAAAGTATAAATAGAGAAAAAACAAAGAGATATAAACTAATCAAATAAAAGTAAAATAAGGAATCTATAATGTTGAATTTCCTCCCAACTAACGCTTTGTTGTAAGTTGTTTAGTTATACTTTTTACTATAATTTTTCAATCAACATATGAATTATGGAGATTATAAGCATCTTAAGCAACTCTATAGGGATCACCTTTTAAGTATAATTTCAGCAGGTATTTGTTAACTTTGAATGCATATATACGCTAATAAGTAATTTCTAAACTCTATATGTGAAGATTTGGTTGATAATGAAAGGTCCAAACCATCTAGATTTAAGCTTAATTTGGAATAATCAAACACAGAAATTAAATAACAAGACTCGATTTCTCAATCTAGACCGCTTACCACTTTTAAGATTTTAGTTATGACACTTTTTTTTTACTTTTCCTTATATACCCCTTAATTTTAATAAGACATATTGCATCACTCATCTAACTCATTAATCAGAACAAACATTTATAATTTGCATTGTTTAAATAAAAGCAAATAAAATTTATAGCCCAAAAATCCTTGTGTTCAAGTTCCATTAGTAGACGACAAGATTTCCTATGAACTAGCCTATATGGTGTGGTAATGATTGACATTTTATGCGCAGCTCTATATGCCCATAGAACATCATCTAATCTTGTAGACCAATTTTTCGAATAGTACTCTACATTCTTTTCTATAATCAAAGCTTAAACTTCAACCCATTTTGAGATATAATATATAGCAACAAGGATATATTTGTTACTAAAGGATGTAGGAAATGGACCCATGAAATTGACATCCCATATATCAAATGCTTCACAAAACATTAATATTGTTTTAACGCATCTTACCCCTATGAGATATATTACCTATATGTTGACGCTCATCACAATATTCCGTACAACTTTGGGTATCCTTAAACAACGTAGACCAATAAAAATGGACTTCTAAAACTTTTTGTGCTATTCTATTTACATAATAATAATAATCTCTAATTGGTCCTTTGTGACAGCGCTTTAAGATGCTGGTGTTTTTATAATATGCTACACACCTTTTAATTATCTGATTTGCATAAGTATAAAATAGTTACAGATTCTCCAATAGGTAATTCCTCAACTTAAAAAGAATTTGTTCTTTTATTAATGAGATATCCCCTTTAGCAAAATCTGACTATTAAGTAGTTAGCGTGGTTAGAAAACCATGGTGTATCTAAGTTAGATACATCAAGTTCACAGAGTTGTTGATCAAGAAAAGCATCACTTATATCTTCTTCCACATGCTTCCTAATTAGGAGGTTCTTATGTAAACAAATAAGGTGGTCTACTACTAGGTTCTCTACTCCTTTCTTATCCTTAATCTCAAGATTGAACTTGTATAACAATAAAATTCATCTATTTGCTTTGGTTTGACATCCGTTTTGCTCAAAAGATATTGGACTATCAAGTAAATAATATAATAAGGTAAAAAATTTATCAGATGCATTTGAAGCTTCTATAGCCATACAAGGTTTAATAACTTAATAAACAAGGTGAGATCATAATGAATCAATAGGTGTTAGTTTTTTTAATTGGGACATATAAAAAAGAGGTATTTATGATTTAATGTCAATGCATTCTAGTCATATTCTATTAGGAAGTGTATGATAATGTGATAGCACACATTTTTATGATGGATTCTGGTTCAGTCGGATTTTGCTGGATTGGATTGTCGTTGCTCTGATCCATGGTCTTGCATGACTCTGATGATCAAACGCCTGCAAAACAGACAAAGGCGCACCGGGGGTTGTTTTCCGGGAGGCCCCTCCGACGCTCAAGTCAATATTTTTGTAGGGTTTTGGCTGTTGTAAACAAAGAGAATCAGGGTTGAATTCTCGTACCTTAATTCGGTAGGAATAGTACCTTATATACCTGCAATTACCATTAGGTTTAGGTCTTTACGTTAGTCGTAGTGTTTGCATGGGAGTCCTACTCCTGATGGGCCGAGCGGACCGTGGTCATTGGACCGTCGTTATCCGGGCTCGGTGTAGGGCCTAGGAAAGCAGATTCAGCCGACTCGACCAGATTCAAAAGTAGGTGAACCTTTGTAAAGAATAATCAGCCAATTAATCTTACACCGTTAACACCAACATATGTCTATAAAGACAATGAGATTGAAAAGAGAATGAAGAAAGGAGAGTAAGAGAAATTGAGGGTCATGAAAGTAAAAAAGAGTGAGACTAAGAGTTATAAAGAAAAAAGATGAAGAGAGGAAAGAAAAAAAAGACCAAAAGAGGTTTCAAAAGAAAAAGAGTTAATGTCAAAGGAAATAAAAAAGAAAGTGATCAACTTATATTTAAATAGGAGTGATATTATGAGTGCTTATACATTTCACTTTTCTTTTTCGAGAATATGAATTTCTTTTCTATATGAGAATGAAGAATATGATATAAACGAAAATAAATGGATGAAGGGTTTGTTTGGATTCATATGCAATAAGAAAGGTTCCTAATTCAAAAGATATCTAAGCATTTTTCTAGAGGACATGATTCATTTATGACATTGAAAGGTTCAGTGAAAATATTTAGAATTTTGCAGTGATAATTTAAGGTTGACTCTTTTAAGGAAACAATGAATGATGTAAGCATAACTAGTAATTGAAATCTTGATCAAATAAATATGTTACAGTTCCAAGTTAAAGTAGTATTAGTAATTTAGAGTTTCTAGTTGAAGTAATATTATTAATTAGGTTTTCAATTTAAGTAGGAATCATATACAACATATATAAAGGGGAACAAATTTCATCAATAAGATAGATAATGTTTTTAGCTTTTAACTCGTAACATGTCAAAGTCTTCTTTTTGTGTTTTAAATCCTTTATAGATTTGATTCCTGTTTCTTTATATTCAAAAGTTAATCTCAATTGCTTTATCTAGATTTTTTCTAGTGAGGTTTCAAATCATAGTCATAGGTTGTCTATTATTTATTCCAAAGTAGATTCACATTAATTATTTTTAGAGTTAGAAGATCCTTTAATTTGTTGAAGACTAAAAACTTAAAGCAATATAATTTTGAATCAAAATTATTTTTATTTACAAGGTTGATTACATTAAAATATCTGTAATTCAATTTAACTTCATGTCTTTCTGCATTAGAAATTGCATTATATGTTTTTTAGGGTTAGTTATATTTGATTCAATTGTAATTTGAATTCACTTTAGTCTTTAATTTTTTAAAAATGTCATTTATCTCTCTAAAAATGTATTTTTTTGTCAGTCTTATTCCTTTATTTCATTTTCCATCAGAAAATTTAATAAAAAAATGAAGAATCAACATTGTATTGCTTGTGTTACTTGACACCACTAAGACAAATAGATATAACATCTACACGAATGATATGACAGTCATTTTACTATTCTCTATTATATTTCTAATGGAGAATGATATTAGGTAGAAGAGTGATATAAAAATATAATTTCAAAAGAATAAATAATAAATTTTAAAATCTATAGTTAAAGTGAAAGTAATTCAAGATAAAGTACAATATTTCGATGAATTATACTCACGAAACATATCAAAGTAAAAGTATATACAAATGATGAATGACATTAATCAAGGAGCTCCAGTAACTCTAAAGCTGAAATCAAATCACAGTAGAAAAGAAGTAATGATATCTTCGAGGAACATTATTAAGGGCTTGAATTAAGGCACAGAGTAAGTTGTGGGGCCGAACACGATTTCATGTCTTATAGAAAGTAGACACCAACCAAAAAACAAGTGGCCATGAAAACTCAATGGCCCCATTTAAGAAAGCATTTTCGCCCTTGAAACAGCAGCAGGTGGACCGTGGACGATGGTATAGGGCGCCGACGTTGACGTGATGAGACTTTTCTTTTGAGAATTCAAACACTTATTGACGAAGGTTACAGAGAGTTTTCAGGAGTGGCTAACATGTATTGTTGAGGTCAGTGGTGTCAACTCGCACGTACCCCGGAAACCGTTGCTCCAAAATCTTAAAAAGGTCAATTTGGGTGCAAGTGGATAAATGTATTTAAGTAAAAGCTTTGCCTATCTGACAAAGAGTTGTTAAGTATTTTGAATTGCCTGTGCTATATATTCTATGAAAATTACTTCTAAAACTTTTTAAAATGTATAACACTTATTTTATATCATCATATTGTATTTCTTAAACTTAGATCATACCTTATTAAAACCCTACACATAAATTATATTATAGTCCATACTCAAAATATAGTTTCAATATTCAAGATATTTAATTTTTGTTGGAGCGGAACTCCTATTATCTATTAAATAGAAGAAGCGTACTTTGAAATTTTTAAATATTATTGTGTCTATGTTACAAACATTATATGGAGAGCCTTATTTAAACATAGGCTAATCCAATAAAAATATTTTACATACAATTTTCCATACAAATGCACAAAATTAATTATTATAATCGAAATAAAACTCTTAAATATACTTGATTTAATTAACGTTTCATAGTTCTATCTAAATTTGAAAGTTTGTTTTGAAAAGTAATTGATTTCATTGAATAAAAAATCTACAATTTAGAGTACAAATTATCTAGATTAGTCCAAAAGATCTGGATTACAAAAAATTATGCTTCCTAGTTATCATCTTCATTTTGATATCTAAGGAGACTTATGAAAATACAAAACCAGGATTACTTCAATCCCAATCTTCTCTTCATGTTATTTGACATGTTTACTGCTATTCCTTTTACTGACATGGCCAATCTATAATGAAGGTAATGTCCTAAAAAACCATCCCTGTGTAATGTCCTGAAAAACCATCTCTGTGCTTCTACTTTCTTGTTTAAAAATTTTGCAGTTTCTCTCTTTTCAGATGTAATACACCAATAATGCCCAGCTTATCTTAATTGCTTTGATATCCACTGTATTCTGCACTCTAAGTTTCCCCAAGCAAGCAATAGTTTCACTCCAAGAGTCCACAGGTTTGCCCAAGTTGAGAATAACTTGCATCCAGCCCTAGACTAGCTTGGTATACTTGCATCTAATCATAACATGTTCCAGATTTTCCAGTTTAGTATTACATAACTTATTGGGCAATATATTAATGAAGAACTTGATCTTATCCCTCGTGAGCAGCCCTCTATTGATTCCCATCCATAAGATGAATGAATGAGTTGGATTGATATCAATGTTCCATACCAAAGCTGTCCACTCTTGCCTTATGTTTTGTATAGCATGCAATAAAATTTTACATGCTTTTATGCTGAACTTACTTGACTTATCTGCTAGCCACTGAATTTCATCTTGTTCTCCCTCATGGCGACTTGGCATCTCTTCCAATATGAATCTGGCACTTCTAGTATTATGATAAGGCCATATCCATTGATTGTTTCTAATTAGCAAGCTCACTCTAGTTTCCATATCCACCACCAATTTCAAGGGTTGTATCTCTTCCACCTTATATATGGGTCCTTTACAATGCTAATTATCATGCCAAAGTACGTGCTTTCTCCATTCTCAATCCTGTGGAATACTTGATTTGCATCCATTGCCTTGTTTCTAGAATTTCCTTTAAAGCTCTAGACATTTTCTACCTTTGCTTTAGTATCCAAATATGATTACTCTTTATGAATACATTATGTATCCATTTCACCTATAAATCCTCCCTTTTATAACACAACCACCACAAGTTCCTTGCTTTACTTACCTTGTTAATCATCCTTGCAGAGTGAATTCCCAAGTCCCCTTGGTGCTTTGGTCTACAAATTTTACTCCAGCTTATCTTTGCTTTGCTTCTACCTTAGTGTAAACCATTCCACAAGAAGTCTCTAAGCCTCATTTCTACTTCCTTAAGGATACTTTTTGGGATGGATAAATGATTGATCCAATAATTAGTAAGGTTGCTTATGATTGTCTGAATTAGCTGGCGCCTACCTCTATAACTAAGGAACCTATTACTCAATTAATTGATTCTTCCATAAATTGAGTCCAACAAATGTTTGCAATCTATTGCATTGATTCTTCTTAGAGATATTAGTGCCCCTAAGTACTTAAAGGGTAGGTTCCTTTGTTTCAATCCTATCTCTATAGCTTTAGATGCTACATCTCTATTTGAGTTGCATGATAAGTAAAAACAACTCTTTAATAGATTGCATCTTAAGCCTGAAATCTCTTGGAACTCGTCCATCACTTGCGACATTAAATCTATTGAAATTTACTCATCTCTGTAAAACAATCGAAAGTCATTTAAAGCTAGATGTGTGAGCTTCATACCTTTACATCTGCCATGGAACTAAAATTTTGGATGCCTCCTTAAGTTACTTGCAAGGAGAGCTCACAAGATCTCCATGTAAGGCATAAACAGGTAAGGGGATAATAGGTACCCTTGCCTTAGTCTCTTCCTTGCTTTGATCAAGTTTATAGGTTCTCCATCCACCAAGGTTGCCATAAAAGCAGTGGTTACACATTCCTCTATCCATTCTTTGAACATGGGAGGATAAATTATTGCTTTCAATGTATTGAAAAGAAAGCTCTAATTGCTTGAGTCATAGCCCTTTGTAAGGTCTATCTTTACAGTACAATTACTCATTCCCCTCTTTGAATTATACCCCTATAATAGTTCCTAATAGAGTAGGATATTGGTTCCCACTGACCTCCCCTTAATGAATGCATTCTATTCTAGAATAATTAACTTTCCCAAGTATGCTCTCAACCTATTTATCAATATCTTCGCGATGGTTTTGGATAGCAAGTTACAACAGGCTATTGGCCTGAATTGTTTTGGTTTTTTTTGCATTTTTTTGTTTAAGAATAAGGTAGATAAACATTTTATTCCATTCCTTGAGGATTGTTTCTCTGTGAATGAATTCTCTTATTGCTTCTATCACTTCTTCTCCTACAATGTCCTAATTGTTTTGAAAAAAATCTGTATCCATAAAGTTTAGGTTTTTTTTTCAGGGTTCATTGAGAAAACAACATCTTTGATTTCTGCTCTTGTTATTTCCCTAACCAAATCTACTCTGTCTTCTTCATCAAGCTGTTTAAGACTTGATAACACCTTTTTTGGTATAGCCTTTACTGGTATTTCAATCCCATACTACCTAGTAAAATAATCAAAAGCAATCCTCTTCTTGTTTTCTTGGTTTTCATAAATCTGCCCTATTTCATCTTCCAACATTATGATAGAATTCTTGTTCCTTTTAGCTAAAATTGAACTCATAAAACACTTAAATGCATTTCTCACCCTCTTTCATCCATATCATTCCTAATTTTTTTCCTTAGTAGGGTATTGGTAGTTATCAACATTTGATTATACTTTTCCACCAATGTAGATTCTTCTTTTCTTAATTGCAAATCTTCTAGTCTTTTCATTAATCTCTTCTGACATTTATTTAACTCCTTCAAAGCTTCAGCTTTAACTTTTAATTCTGGTTTTACCATTTCTATGTTGAGCTTTTTCAACCTATTTTGTAAGGCTTTTAGCTTTATACTAAGTTTGTACCCCTTTGATTTTGGAACCTTTAACTTACTGAGTATGCTTCTGAATTCAAGATTGTCGATTAAGTGATTGAATATCCCAAATGGGGCCTTCCTCTTCTTATCACCTGTTATTAGTTCCACTACTGTACTATTGGAATATGGTTTGATACATTTAGATCATCAAACATGGAACTGCTTAATGGGAATTGCTTTATCCATTTATCATTAACCATACATATGTACAATTTTCTCAACAAAAACTATCCAATTGCTTATTGTTCCATATATAAGAGTTACCATACCATTTTAGATTAACCAAATCTATCATCTCCACCTTTTCTTGAAGTTCTTTACAATCTCCTTGTTTCTAGCTTCTCCCTCCCCTTGATTCTTCTAATTTAAGTGTAACATCCCACCTTCAATGGGAAGGGTAGTATGGTAATTTGGCATAGGATGAGAGTGATTGGGATTAATTAGGATTGTTCATGCATACTGGTAGTTGAGAACAGTGAA
>JAOSBP010000006.1:19036493-19046639 GCA_027563825.1 Erythroxylum mucronatum
ATTAAAGATCCAATCAATTCATAAACATTGTTCATGAATATCAAATTAATGAATTATGCCTTTCTTTATTTATTCATTCAGTCTACATACGACTGGGAATAAAATGCGCTAAAGGGGATTGGCTTTAGGGCATAATTAATCAGTACCGACCTTCAACAAGTCGACTTATCGAATGTACAAGTCGACTTATCGGTACTGAAAACGCGCAAGTCGACTTGTACAACCTACAAGTCGCCTTGTCACTTACAGAATCTTCACCAAATGAAGAGTTTCTTAGCTCTAATGAAAGCTCTTCTCTTCCTCTACCTTTTTCTCTTCTTGAACAACCTCAAAATCTCTCTTGAAAACTAAGAAAGACAGAACCCTAGCTCAAACTTCCTACTTTTCTCTCATCTCCACGATTTCTCTCTTCTCTACGACTCTCTCTCTCTTTCTCTTCTTTCATTCACATTTTTCCCTTCTTAAAATGCAAGACTACATTCCTTCTTCCATTTCTACCCTTAATGAGTGTGCAAAGTCTATTTTGTCCTTTCATTTATCCCTTATGTCTTTTATGCTTAAGTAATCTTCCAAAAATGCCCTTATATATATACACTCTTACTACTTTAATTCAACTAAACCATAAAATAAAATGCTACTAACATTGACATAAAAATTAACTCCAAATAAAATAATCTATCAAAAGATTAAAATTATTTTAAATCATGCTTAATAAATACAAAAATTCAAGAGCCAACATATATAAAGGTGAGGTAGATCATAGAGTTGGTGGAGACACCAAAAGAATATAGAAAACACCAAAAATAAGGGCTGCATATTACAAATAAGAAGATCAAAAGTGGAAACAGAAACTAACACAATTTTCCAGATTTTCCAAATCAAGGCTTCAAGTTGATTTCATTATCTTTTATTTATTCTATCCCATTTCCTTGAATTCCAAATCTGAATAGTTGTGTTTTGAACATGATTACAGAATGTTAAATCTATTTTAGGGTTTATTCTTTAATTTTTGTGTATAACTTTTACTTTTTTAAACTCAATATATTATTGCTTGTGATATTTGTTATGCATATACTTGATTTGAATAGAGAGATTTAATCGAGTTATTTGTGTTAAGTTACACAACGAGAGTTGTTACCTTAATAAACTTACAAATATTAGGTTAATAAGAAAATAAAAAGAGATCTTAATTATGAGTTAATTATCCTTAGGATTACTTTAAATCCAATTTTGGTGAGAACCAATTTTCGATCATTCATATATGATTATCCAGAAGATGACAGATCAATGCCACATTGGTGCCCCCTTTCAGTTTTTTAACAGAGTCATGAAAATAAAGAGTTTTATGGATATTATTAGCAGCAGTTGGGGCATTGAAGTGCAGGGTATAAGAGTTTTCAGCTGGTGCAAAAGCTAAAAGCAGTAAAGGTTGCAATCAAAGAGTTTGTTAGAAGGAAAACTTGAAATCTTCCCAATCTTAAGATGGGATTGGTCGAAGCCCAAGCAGATTGTTATCAACATCCTTAAAATTCAGAGCTTCGAAATGTGGAAAATAAGAGATTGAAGGAATATCAGGATGATTGATCCTACAAACTTCCATAGCAAAGTAGAAAAGGCTCAATTGAATTGGATCAAAGATGGTGATCTAAACTCCTGATGCTTCCATGCTTCCTTTATGGCTAGAAGAAATTGTAATAAAATCACATAGTTGCTAGATCATCATGGCAATATCATAACAGAACAGTCAAAGCTGAGTAGGTTTGTGAGAGGTTTTTTTCAACAGTTGATGGAAATATAGATACTTGTTTGCAAGGCTTAAATGTCAAAGATATGGTTGAAGTTCCTAGCAACCAGAATCTCCATGATACTTTAATATTCCCTTTTACTCCACAAGCAGTCAAGGAAGTCCTCTTTAGTTTACATCCATCCAAAGCTCTAGGGTTTGATGGTTTCCTATTATTATGCTTTAAAAAAACTCAAGAAATTACAAGAACATTGTTCATCGAAGCAGTCTTATAGTTCTTTTCCTCTAGCAAAATGCTGAAAGAACTGAATCCTTCATGCATCTACCTTATCCCCTAGAAACCAAACCCATCTTCCATCTCAGAGTTTAGGCCTATATCTTGTTGTACTACCTTGAATGAGGTGATTGCTAAGCTACTTGCTAGGCGACTTAAGCTTACTCTGAATGAAGTCATACATCCTGCTCAAAGGGCTTTCTAAACTAGGAGGAATATACAAGATGGCATCCTCATTCTCTAAGAGTTGTTAGGAGAATACAAAATAGGAAAGCGTATTCAAAATTGTTTGATTAAAATAGACTTTCTTGAAGCCTATGACATCATTAGTTGGAGATATATACAAGATTGCTTGCAAGCCATAGGGCTGCCACCTAAGTTCCCTAATTGGCTAATGGAATGCAGTCAAACCACATCTTTCAGTGTATTGATTAATGGGATTCCATCTTTATCCTTCAAAAGTCATAGAGGGATAAGGCAAGAGGATCCACTTTCCCCTTACCTTTTCACATTAGCTATAGAAGGGCTATCCAGACTAATATCCAAACTTATTGCATACGATGGCCAATTCCATTATCACTACAAATGCTATAATATTAAATTGACCCACCTGATTTATGTTGATGACCTTATGCTTCTTAGTCATGTTGATAACCATTCTATTGACATTTTGTTAAGTATACTGTATACTTTCTCATAATGGTTCAGACTCAAGGTGAGTATGGAGAAGAGTAGTCTATGCCTCTCCTCAGATGTTAGAAACCAAGAGGCAATCTGTAGTAATATTGGCTTTACATTGCATTCCCTTTCTTTAAAATATTTAGGAATTCCAATAATATGTTCCAAACCCAAGTTCTCAGAGTTTGTTCCTTTGATTGACAAGATTAAGAATTGAAACAATGTATGGAAAAATAGATTCTTATCTACTGCTGCTAAATTTACTCTCATTTCTTTTGTCTTAAACAACATACATATCCACTGGTCCGCACATATTGTTTTGCCTAAGAGAGTTCTCAAATAAATTGACAAGATTCTGAAAGCTTTTTTATGGTATGGGAAAGTAGAAGATGGCAAGAAGGCTAAGGTTTAACAAATTGAGCTCACGATTCCAAAGAAACAAGGAGGTTAGGCATTATTCCTATCTCACAGATGCAAAAGGTACTCGTATTTAAGAGGACTTGGAGACTTTTTACAGATAAGACTACATTATGGGTCAAGTGGGTAAATGTATATCATCTTAAAGAGCAGAATTTTTGGCAGGTGGGTAAGTCACCTGAACTTTCTTGGATTTTCAAAATATTACTCAACTTAAGAGGATTAGTCTATCCCCACATTAAGCATCAGTTAAGGGATGGAACAAATATTTGGTTTTGGTTTGATAACTAGACCATATATAGCCCTCTTATCTAAAGAGTCGACTAGGCCCGACTTCAAAACATAATTGCTAGTACTGCAAGAGTCTCCACACTTATCCATAATAAAGAGTGGTTTAATAGTTTCAAGGGATTCTCCTTGGTTACAGACTACCTACCACCTATTTTGGAAGCATATGAGAAAGATAGCCTCATTTGGCTCCCGAACTCTAAAGGTAAATTCACTAATAGCTCATGCCATAAGATAATCACTCTATATGTTGCTAAAGTCCCTTGGTATGACTTATTATGGAAGAAATCATTGCACACAAAAGCCTCATTTTTTCCTATTTGGTAATCAAGAATAGGATAAGAATTAAAGATAGATGGTTTAAGATTTATGATCCTGTTTGTGTTTTATGTAAATAAGATGAAGAGATCAAGAACCATTTATATTTCTGCTGTAATTATACAAAAGCGATTTGGTGCAGGATGTTACACCTATTACTAGTTCCTTGTTACACTTTTGAGTCTAGAGAAACTTTGAATATGATTATTGATGGCACCAAGCCAGGAAAACCCAATTGGTTGCTCATTAAGACAATTTTTCCACTACCTATTGGATCTAAAGGGGACGTAATAGGAGGTTATACAAGGGCAATGAAATAGAAAAATATCATCTAGCAAATATGATTTAATTGGGTTCGAATTGCCATGATTGCAAATTCCAAGCAGAATACACTTTCTCTAACATGAAGATTACCTGGATGTTATAGTTACTTATACATTTTGGATATTTGTCTTGTAGGTTATTTTTGTAGATTTATGGATAAATTATGTGTACTATTGTAATATGACAATTTCTTTTAATTTTTTTAAAAAAGTGCTTGCCTTGGGTCTATAGCATGTCAAGAATTCTCATATTTCCTATAATTTTGAAGGTCGGGCATTAACTTAGATAAATTGAAATATACCTGTATCTCTTTACAGATCAACTTACATGGAGTTCCCTTGGAATGCTGGTCTACAAAAGGGCTTGGCATGCTTATAAGTTACATTAGTAAACCGATTAGTATGGATGCAAACATTGCACTTAGAGGTAGAATTAGTTTTGCTAGACTTTGCATAAGTGTAGAGGTTAGGGGGGAGCTTCCTGAAAGTATTATCATATTGAGGCTAAGTGAGGAATATAATCTTTTTGAAGATGTTGTTATAGTGGAATACTAATGGAAACCCTATTTGAGAGCTCAACAATGGAATACATTTGTTAATGGATATTATAAAAAGCTGATGGCATTGGATAAAAACTCAGGAAAATTGAATAATGACTATAGTTCTACTGACAGTATTTCCCATCAACATACTCCTGATGCATGGTTAAATAATTCCCTCAAGAGTCAACAAATCAATAAGAAACAAGAGAAGGAATAAGAGAATGAGTTTCATAAACCTATTAAGAGCCTAGTTATTTCACCCTCCATTAATGATGAAGACCTACCTCAATTCCCCCTAGATACACATTTGGGTGTAAACCTTAGTGTAGCTGCAGAACCTTCTCATACAAGCACAACTAATCATCAAGATAAGGAGTTCTTTGTTGATATTAAGAGGACATTGGGTAGGATTGATAGGTATAAAGGACCTAAGCTCAGGAACTCTCTTATGACCATCATTTCATAAAGTGTGATAAGGATTAATAATTCCTCTAAGCAATAAATGTTAAAAGATTTTTTCATTGATAATAAACCTACTTTTATAGGCATTTCAGAAACTAAATTGAATCACGAGAGATTTACCAAATTGGAGGTTTTTGCGTTGTAACTAGCAGATGATTTTGAATCATCATCATCACCATTTTGACATAATCATTTTGGCATTTGACATGAGTTTTAACACACCTCAAGTATGCTCAGATTAATATATACACTTGGAGGTCTTATTTCTCAGGGAGGGGACTAAGGTAAAGGTCACCTTTGTTTATAGATGTAACTCCTCCTTCCAAGAAAATTTTTTATAGAGTAAGTTGTAAGATATATCCAATAGAATCAATAAACCTTCGTTGTTAGTTGGACCTCAATAGCATCCTCTTTCCCTATATCTTTGAGAAAATCTTCATTGGACTGCCAATAGTGTGAGAGTAAAATTAGAATTGTGGATCTAAAATTTGATGGTCCCTTTTTTTTTGGATCCCATTTTCGGAACCCAACCCTTGCTCTGATACCAACTAAGTTGGACACCGCTTGAATCTGGAATCCAACCTCTTGCAGAAATTATAATCCTGATCGTGGTTCCTTGTAATCTCTTTAACCAACACCGATTCATCATCTTGAGCGAAATCATGACACGTGATCTTCTTCATTACTCCTTTGTTTTTTTTTTTTTCTAATTTCCAACACTCTTCAGAAATCATGAAACATGTACATATTACCCTGTAGGGTTAATTCATTTAACCCTCATAAAGCCTGAATGGGTTTCCTTGTTAGGGTTACTTCAAAGTACCCTCCTTAGCCATCATCGGTTCACATTGTTCACATAACATCTCAAGCCACAAAGGGCGAGCCACACAGCAGAATCACAATAATCACAATTGAATTCTTCATAATGGTAGCTCTTAGCCTCTAGTTTCTTTAGAAACAAGAACCGACTCAATCGGAGCTCTATAGCTCTATAGCTCAAGATATTCTTTAGAAACATGTTAGGGTTCTAACGCCTTAAGAATCACCTCAATCGGAGGTCGGACGAAGGAGTTATGGTCAAATGAAACCAATATGTTCGTGACTTTACTCCTATTGAACATGCTTTGGCGCAAAAGCCATAACTCTCACTATAGATGTCGGATTGACTTTGTTTTTGGACGGTTAGAAATTAGACCTCTAGGGCTACAACTTTCATGGAGAACAAAATTTGAAATTCTATTGTTAAGAGGGTTAAAATACATAGACCGTGTAAAATCAAACGGTCAGGCCGTGTAACCTTCAGGTGAAATTGTGTCCCTGCGCCCAAAAAAACACGGCCCGTGTGAATTCACACGAGTAGGCCGTGTAACCTTTGGGTAACACAAAATTTTCACCCTCTAAGACCCTTCCAAAGGGTACTAAACCCATCCTAGCATCCCCTTTACTCAAATCTTGCCAAAATCAACTTTTTTTAGTCCGATATCACTTCATATACGCTAATTATTCGAGAATTTCGTCCACTACGACATCTTAACTTTCAATGATCATAACTTACAACTCCGATATTGAAAAATTGCATACTTTATAGGGTTCGAAAGCTATAAAGACAAACTACAACTTTCATGAAGGTAACTTGGTCTAATTCAATCTAAATCAATACAGTTTTTCCTTGGAAATTAGCATATACAATTTACCCTCATGAAAAACTTAACATTCCAATTTCAATTCCTTTATTACAACATCATTTATAACAATTCAACCACCAATTGGAATTCATCTAACTCTCAACCTCAATTCATTGACTCCTCATATTTAATAACATCTCATCCTTCACCAAAATCCTATCTTGCTTTTTCCATATTATCTCACTTATATACTTATATAATAACAATTCATACTCAAGATTCATCATCCCAAGTTAATGACTTTAAACATACCTAATTTCAACTTAACATCATTCATACCCAACTCACATTGCAAATCCATATGTAAGTCCATATTTCAATTACAACATACAACCAATGTTTACAAAACTTTAATGGCATTCCAAGCCACATTACAACATAAATCTCAAATTTCAAAATTCAACAAAAGATACAAAATCCCAAAAGTCTCAACATATGTCTAAAGTCTCATTTACATCAATCCAACTTAAAATACAAAATGCATAATCAAACAGATTCCTTGACTTTCTTCCATTCGATCTCTTTCTCATTACCTGAAGATGGGAATGAAAGGGGGTGAGCTTTACGCTCGTGGGTAACAAGTTTATAACAAATAACAAACAAAACCTTTCAAAAAGTCATTGTCATAGAGAAATTCTTATTAAGTTATAAAAAACCTATTTCTTAAAATTTTTGTCATGTCAAGCAAACAAAATCACAACCAACACAACATATGCATTTTCAATTGTTTGCATATCATAAACACATAAGCACATCAAAACGGTTTGGGGTGGGTCCAAAACAGAACGTACTACACATTTTCACTTAATGGTCCTGTGTAGTCGTGAACTTATGGGAGTTCGCGAGGGAGCTCCATGCCACTAGCGGGCAGGTGGGAGAAGCTTATTGACAAGTGCACTTGACATACTTAAAGGACCACCACAAACCAACATAACACATAATTCATGAACTTGTAAACAAATTGCCCAAATGGCAACCTTTTTTAAACTTGATTTTCTTGAACATGCAATTTTTTTTCAAAAACCCCTTCATCTAACAATTCACAATTTAACATCAAAAATTCACACTCCAAACATATAGCAATTTCTCAAATCAATCTCAAGCAATAAAAGCAACAATTGTAGCAATTTCAAATCATTCAAAAACAATGCATGCAATAATTATAGCCATTTCTCAAATCATTCAAAACAATGAATTTGAAATCATTTTATCTTCTTCATTTTTGAAAACATGTTAGTGGCTCATCATTCAAACTATAAACATGAAACCCACCTTAATTTCCTTGCTTATTCTTATCCAAAGCCTCTACTCTTGCCTTTTCTTCTCTTCCTTGATTTCCTTAAACAATGGCAAATTTCCAAATCAATAGACATTTTAATTGGACAACCCATATAACATATTCATCAAAATTGACCTTGGAATTCATAAACCCATACCATTCTTAAGCTATCTAAACCAAAACCCTAAAAAAATTCCAAAGATTTAAAATCCAACTTACCTTGAATCTTCAACAAATGAAGAGTTTCTTGGATCAAAAGAAGGCTCTCATCCTCCTCTTCCTTTTTCCCTTCTTAAGTAACTTGAAAATCCCTCTTGAGGACTATGAAAAATCAAAACCTAGCTCTCCCTTTCTTCTTTCTCCTTCCTCTCCACCAACTCTCTCCTCTCTTCTCTCTTTTATTTGGTCTTTTTCTTCTAATTTTCGTGCCTCTCTTCTTCTGATAAGCCAACCCATATGTCTAATTACAAAAATGCCATTAATGAATGAGTAATGACCATCTTGCCCTTACACATAAGCCTTGTAACCTTAATGCTTAAGTGGTCTTCCAATTTTGCCCTCATGCATAAGTTACCACCTTAATTCAATTTAATCCATGTCATATGGCCTTACTCAAATGAACATGCCAATTAACTCCCATTAACATGCTACTTTATTCCACAAAAAATAGAATAATTAATCTATCAATACCTTAAAATTCATTTAAATCATGCTTAGCTTCTTCCAAAATCAAAACCTTTTCTAATCATACAATTGAAGGAATTCGCTTGCACTTCCTTCTTAAAAAATGTTCCTTATTGTCTTAATTTTCCAATGACATCAAAATCACTCAATTTGGTTCCATACTCTAAGAGTTATACACCAAACATTTTTGGACTGTCCTTATACTGAAACATTATTCTATGCTTAACTTCCATCCAAAAATTGACATTATTAGAGACCGAATTAAAGCTCAATTTCATCAAAAAATTTATAGTCTTATCTCTCTAGTTTACTCCAAATCAAAAATCATCTCATTCGGATAACTAGAGCAGAAGTTATGGATAAAACACCAAAGCATACTCAATGAGCATATACATTTTCCAGCTTTTAAATTCCAACATATCACATATAACTCATCTTGTATCTAAACTATCTTTTCTATTTCATTTCAAAATCAAGAATTGTCCTTTTCTTTACTTATGAATAATTGCCAACAAATTTCTCATTGAATAGAAAGGTTCGGGGTCCAACATTTTCACTTAGGGCATTAAGCAAAGTTTGAGTTGGCACTTCAAAGGCATAATTGGAATGGCTAATCAAACCTCCTCTATAGTATCCATCCTAAAATCCTTCAAACAAAACCAATTCTTTGAGGATGATATTAACCTATTAACTAGATTTGTGGAGGTTCGGGAGATATAGAAAATCATCTTTAGAATGAGCTCCATAAAAGCATTTGGTCCTGATGGTCCCATACGATGATTAAGGCAGTTCAGGAGTTCTTTAATAAGGTAAGGAAGTCAACATGACTTTCCTATGCCTTGTACCTAAAGTTCCTAATCCTATAGGTTTCAACAATTTTATACCCATCTTATGTTGCAATTTTTAGTATAAGATTGTTTCCAAAGTTATTGCTTTTAGGTTGAAACAAGTGCTTAAACCTCTCATTAGTGATTCCTATGGAGCTTTCCTTAACGGTAGGTTGATCAAGGATAATATCCTCGTCATGCAAGAGCTCTTGATAGGCTATTTTAGGAGAAGGGGACCAAAAAAATTGTTCCATAAAGATAGACTTTCAAAAGGCCTTTGACACAATAAGTTGGAACTTTATCTATCACCTATTGAAAGCTTTTGGACTCCTTGAGGACTTTAGAGCATGGATAAACATTTATATCTCTATAACCTTCTTCAAAGTCCTTATTAATGGTGGAATCTTTCATAACTTCCATTGTCAAAGAGGCATAAGGCAAAGAGCTCCCTTGTATCCTTATCTTTTCATTTTATATAAGGAGGCACTCGTAAAATTGATCAAACTTAACATCTCCTCCAACCTCGACTTCAGATAATGTTGGGCCCGTGTTTTGCGTACCGGGGGAAACAGGCCCAGCCATAAGCCCCCGCATACCTCAAGTTTGCACGCGACCACAACCCTCA
>JAOSBP010000006.1:19059474-19086756 GCA_027563825.1 Erythroxylum mucronatum
ACTAAGATGCGCTTAACGGGATCTTGAGAAATGGAGTTCATTGATCAAGATCCTGGACTTAAAGAGTCCTTTAAGGTTTATCATTTAAGGCTTAAGAGCGCTTAACGGGATCTTGAGAAATGGAGTTCATTAATCAAGATCCTGGTCTTAAAGAGTCCTTTAAGGTTTACCATTCAAACTTAGTGATTTCTAATCCCATCAAATTAGTTTTGAACTATGATAGCCAAAGCTCATTTTCAAGAGGATTTTATCACTTGTCTTAATCTTTTCATTTTCTATTTTCAAAAACCCAAAAATACTTTTTACATGCTTTTTACAATGCATTTTAGTTCATTAATATTTTCAAGATCGAAACCCCCTTCTTACTAATTTTGCTTGCATTTTATGACATATAGGCTAGCTTAGGTCCATTTCATTAGGTTTCGATTAAGTGAGACGACCCAAGGTTGCATCATATATTGCAATCCTTAGAATTAAATTATTTTTTTTATTCGACTTCCGTGGGTTTGATTTTAAGATCGAACGATGGCACCAATCGGCGAGTAAAGCATATCTAACCTAGTTGATAATCTTGTCGGCTAGTTGGTATTTCCCTTCTTTATGGTTGGAAAATCTACGCAAGTTTCTCTCCTTCCAGAAACAATAAATAGGAGAGATAAATGTGCCTTTGTAAAGAATTACATTGGGTTTACCTTTCTGTGAGTTACTAATAGCCCAGTTGAGAGCTTGGACCCAGGTATATAGAGTCTTAGTACTAGGTATCAATTGTAAGATCCTACTCTATACCGCTTTTAAGAAGGGGCAAAGAAAAAAAAAGATGGTCTCAATCCTCCATTTCCATTTTACATAACATATAAGTGGAGTCATCATTACCATGCCATTGGCTTTTTTTCCTAAGCTAGTTTGCCTTTCAATGAATTAAATTATGCCATAATAGAGAGAAACAAGGTACTTTAAATAAGCCTCTAGTCAGAACTTAATGATAAGATTTATTAGAGAATCTACCACTCAGTTCAGGAGTCCAGATGATGGAGTCCTCTATTTGCTCATTACCTAAAGGGGGAAAAAATTGTGCCAAAGTATCGAAACCTCTAAAGTTTCCTTGCCATTAATCATTGAAAATCAAATATGAAACCTTGAGAAGAAGAGGAATTTTATTTCTCAAGTAGTTTACTTAAGGATCAAGGATAAGGGAACTCTGACCGGTTATTGAACCAAAGCCAGATTTTTTCACCGCTTCCAGTCTTATGTTTAATTCAAGGGTAAACCAAGTTACGTAGCTTCAACATCTGCATCAGAAGCTAGGAAAACTCCTTCCTACAAGAAACTTGCCAAAAGTTCACATTTTTTAAGCGATACTCGAGTATCCACTTAACCAATAACAATTTGATCAGTGTATAATCTCCAAAGTCTCTTGCATATTAAGACTTTTTGTATGGTAGTAATAGATTTGATCCCAAGTCCTCTAAGCCTCTTCGTTATAGTCACCTCACTCCATTTTACCTTAGCATTCTTAGAACTATCTGTTCTTCCATACCAAAGGAAGGGTTTCGGGATTCTTTCAATTTCCTTTAGGACTTTCCACGACAAAGTTATATGAGTTGACTAATAAAGATGTAAGCTACTTAAATCGAAGATAATAAGTGTTAGTCAAGAAGTATATGAAAGAAATCTATTCTGCCAACATTCGCCCTTGAATTAATTCTTTCCAAATGATGAAGATAGTCCTGCAACTTAGGATTAGTAGAAGAGATGGGGACCCCCAAATAACAGAAGGGACCATAATGAATATTCAACCCAACTAAATTTTGTATAGTTTCAGCATTTCTCACATCCACTAATATATACAAACAGATCTTATTAAGATTAAGCGTTAACCTTGATCAATTCGTAAATAAGTTCAAGGCATGCATCATTATGGAGATTGAGTGAGAATAAGTTGGAGAGCTTGACATTTGTAACAAAATTGGAAACTCTTATTACAAGAGATTAACTTATTTATCAATCGAGAGAATCCTTCCAAACTAGTGCAAATAAATATGTTGATAATGAGTCACCCTGTCGAATACCTTTGGCAATCTTTACTGGTTTGGTAGGGACTTCGGTTATAAGGATAGTTAGATTAGGATAATGAATGCAAGACATGATCCAATTAGTAAATCTAGATGGCAATTGAAGAGCCTTAAGATAAACTCGAATAATCCCTAACTTATAGTGTCAAATGCCTTGAAGAAGTTTACTTTAATTAAGCAACTTTTGACTTGCTTGCTTGAGTTGTAATGTTTCAACAATTCCTGTAAGAGGAGTATGTTATCCCCAATATTCTTATCTGGAATGAATGCCCTTTGAGTTGAGTTGATGATGCTAAAAATAGCCAATTTATGTCTCTCGGCTATAATATTAGAGATGACCTTATAAATTATGTTGTAGCAAGATATTAGTCTAAAGTCACTTATACACTAAGGGCTACGCTTTTCAAGAACCAAGCATATGAAAGTATGATTCAATTTTGTAAGCATTTTTCCAGAAATAAAGAATTATAGCATAATTACAGAGAATAACTCACCTGTGATGGCCTAGGTTTTTTGAAAAAATGGAGTTGTAAATCTGTCCTAGCTAAGAGCTTTGAAAGATTTCATACTGAAAAGAACATTTAACATCCAACTGAGAAATAGGCATCACCAGAAGATCCTTGATACTAGGATCGATAGCACATTCAAACAATCTATTAACATTAGGGCCAGGATCTGATGAAGAGTCCTCACCCATCAACTCAAGGAAGTGAGCCCTAGCAAAATATTGGAGATGAATCTACTTTGTATACATCTGTCCCCTACTGTCCTTAAGTAACAAGATTTTATTGGTATTCCTACAAGCAAGTAAGGTAGAGTGGAAGAACTTAAAATTAGATTCAGTATCTTTTATTCAATTCAATTTAGACTTTTTCCTAGGTATAGAATTTTATAGCTTGATGGCATTTATATAATCCTAAAGACACCCCTCTCATTAGCACGAAGAGTAACATTTTGAGGATCTTGGTAACAAGTTGTTTGGGCAAGACTAAGATTCTCCTTGAGAACAGATATGTCCATTTTTTGGTTAGACATGTAACTTTTTAGAGCAACCTTCACTTTCTTTAATTTATGTATTAATTGGAATAATTTATATCCAACCACTTCAACATTCCAGCAACTACCTACTAGCTCAAGAAAACCCTCCATCTCTATTAATCCATTTAAGAACCAAAAGGGGCCTACTACTCTACTACAATCTATAAGTATTTGGATCAACATGAACGAATGATCTGAGAGGAGATTCTCCTCAATATGCACAAAAGAATTTGAGAAGTATGACAACCAAGAAGAGATAACTAAAGACCGATCCAACTGATCCAACTTTTTACATATAAACAAGTTTCCTTGCTGATTATTAGACTAAGTAAACCTTTTACAAGTAGCCTTTAAATCCACTAAGTCCATTTAAGATATAAAATCATAAAGTTCTTTAATTAGACCAAGATTGAAGTACCAACCACCTTCAATTTCATCTGAGTTTAAAGAGCAATTAAAGTTCCTGCCACTAGCCAAAGATTGGAAACATTGATCTGTATTCCTATCAAGTCTGACCAAAGTAATTTCATTGACAGTCAAAATTTAAAGCATATATGATGGACAAGTTAAACATAGAAGGCATACCTCGAATATGACATTGTAAGTGAATAAAATGATTAGAAGATTCTATAGACTAAGCATCAATCATGTCTTGGATAAAAAGACAGACAATTTTATCGTTATAATGCAAGGAGTGATTAGTAATGAGCTCCTAACTTTCCCCAAAAATTTAGAGTCATATAGAAATAGCAGATCCTTAATTTTAGTTCAAGAAGGCCAATTAAGCAAGGCTTCTTACCTTTTACTACATCAGTAACCTTCACATTCTCCTTTTCCAACACATAACATGCTTCATTACAGAGTTCATCATACCAACCAAAGATAAATAGCTTTCTTATAGGAACCCATTTCCTATCACCATTATTTGGCTTCCAAGGGTAACTAATTAGAATAACAACTTTCGCCAACTGCCCACTATCTCCTAGCCTAAGAATTGGAAGGCTATCAGGTGATGATGTAGACTTGGGAATTTCAATACATAACTTCGCATAACCTATCCTTTCCATAGAGGTAGTTTGTGAATCCATACATACCGAGTTATCGAGAGAGCTAGCCAAGAAAATCATACCCATTACTGTCCAAAACTTCATCAGTAAGTTGTGAAATTAAACCCACATAAGGTAACATCAATCAGAATTCCATCCACGTCTATACTAGGCCTCCACTTCTACAAAAACATTGATTGGTCTCCAAAGTGTCACAGACCTTACTCTACGATTTTTGATAAGCAATAATCATTAGAAATTTTAAATAAGGTCGTGCCATCTCTATGCAACATAACCTTTTTTAGCCCCCCTTTTCCCCACCTAGCCTTAGCCTAAGAGTTTATTGTTGGGAAGGTTGGTCTTTTGGAAAAGAAAAAGCGGACCAATGCCGATGACCATGCTTTCGCTCCAACATTCAAAAGTTTGATCGATGGAGTAACCATCCCATCCTTCAGAGCATTTTGATAAAAGTAGAGAGCTGCCTTGTCCTACTGGTTTTGAATCAATTGTCGCTAGGCCCCCTTAGGTTGAGTAGATGTCATATTGTCCTCTTTAACTATTGGGGATACGATTTGTTATTGAGTCAGGGAAACCTTATGGACTTCCTTAGAGAGAGTTGGAAATTCATCTTTAGAGAGGGAGGATTCACCCTCTCCATGGTCAACGAAGGAGGGCCATCTATTGAGATAAAAGCTTTAGCCACTGTTGTTTAGGACGAAGGGGCCAGGCAAACGAGGGAAATCAAATTTCCCAAAGAAGCAAAACGTAGGGGTAGGGGAAATTTGTAGTGAGAAGTTAGAGCAAAAAAGAGGAGAGAGAAAAGAGCCTGGTGATCCTAAGATTGAGTTTGATATCCATTTTCTTCTAAAGTGAATCAATTTTGTTGTAATTCGCCATGAGATAACATATTTTTGAAAGAAGTAAAAGTTTCTATCTCCATCTTTGAGTTACTATATTCTTAATCTTTGCTTTAATGGGGAAAGATTCACTTCTACTACCTGACTATAGTTATAAACATCAACTTTTTCTTCATCTTTTTTGGCTACTTTTGTTGAGGATTAGTAGAGGTTATTTTTAGCCCATATTAACTTTTCCTATCTTTAATAACAATATGTTGAGTGTTTTGATACCTCTTAAGATTGAGTTGTTTAAGCTCATTCTTAACTTTTTGAAGTTTCCTTATACAAGGAATGATTTATGCCTTTAGAAATCATAACTTAAACCTTTAATGATTGTTTCCTTAAGATTTAACTAAAAATTTACTAAACCCAAAAGGATATTTCCTTTGATGATTCAAGGTTAGATTGTGAACTTTAATAGGAGTATAGTGCGTTTAATTATAGCTTTGTTGTACATATGGTAGAGAAGAGTCACTACCCTACTCTTATTCTCCTTAGTTTTGGGGACTAAATATGAAATGGAGATAGCCTCTATATCCTCTAATTGAGTTACGTCCTCCTTTCTATTTATTATATGCATATTTTCCTTACTTCTTATTAATGATCTCATTTTATCCTAGGAATTGAATTTGCATTAGCTTGTAGTGATCCCCTCTTTGAAACTTCTTGCTCATGGATATCCATTTTTTGCATGGTGAATTAGGTTTAGTCACATTTGATATATAATTATAATAGAGTCCTTAAAAAGCTTATCATCTTCTCCTACCATCATTAACGAGATTATCTATAGTAAGTCTTATTGTATATTTACTACAACATAAATTTTGGTATAACTCACACACTATATCTATTTATTGACTTCATCCTCACTTATTGGTTTTTCCACGTAGTTAGACAAGTGACTCAACCTCGTAATGGTCCAATATTGTAACAACATATTATGAATGTTGATTCATAAGGGTACCTAGTATTATTTAAGTTTCAGCAATTAAAAGCCTACTTTCCATTTCTAAAGAAACAAAGGCTTCTTACTGAAATGCCAAGGTCCAACTTTTATAAATCTTTTAGCACTAAATTCTGAATCATATTTAATTGGAAAGATGTTCATTTAGGATTTCCTACACAAATATATTTGATAACCCAAATATATTCACACTTTGAAAATATCACTAGTTGTACCATCAAATACCATTCAAATATCACTTTTCTAAACATAATAGAGATAAAGTGATATCTATTTAAAGTTTGGTCTGAATGTTAACTTATTAAAGTAGCATTTTAAAAGATTTTACAATAAATGCACTTACATTATCTTTTAAATTTTTTAAATATCTCAAAATTAAATATATAGTAATTATATTATAAATGTTGTTATGAGTGTCTTGAAAATAAAAATGAAGTGGCTTTCATTTTAAGTGTCAATAATTTTATTTGACATATATTTATATGAATTTTTTTATAGTGATATTGTATTAATAAGGAAGTTTTGGGTTAATGTATATTGCTTTATATGCTATAATGTACAAGCCATAATTTAATGCAAATATTAAATAAAATATTTTGTCACGTATTAACTTCACATTATCTTCAATAATTCATGATTTCATAAAAATATATTTTATTTGGCTATAATGGTAAACATATACAAGTTCTATGTTATATATCCGCCACTCATTTTTTCTTGTTATATCGAATGACTAAGTAATATTAACAAATTAAATATTCGAATAAAATTGGACCAAAAAGATAAATTTGACCGTAATATTTGCACTCGAATACAAATTAGACTTTAATATTTTAGAGCATACAAAATGAAGCATAATATTTTTAAAACATTCAAATTAGATTCACCATACATGGATAAACAAACAGAGACATGATTCTGTCTTTTTTTTCCCATGTCATCAATGATGTCGGAGATTATATTAATTTTAAATAAACTTACAGATTACGTGGCAATACAAGACCTATTTAATTTTAAAGAAATAATCAATTTTAAATTATTTTTAACAAATCCTATGAACTTCTATTAATTTTAAATAAAACTAATTAACACTAATCTAATTAACCATAATCTAATAAATTAAAACCTCAATTTACTAAACCCTATCTCAATTTGTTTTAACCTTTACTCTCTTTTCTATTGTTAGTCATGGTCAAAATTTTCTTTTTCTTGTTTCTTGAACCCCAAGAGAGTGGAACACCATCTTTCGGAGAAACGCTCCATTATCTATGCTTTCACTTCTATTAATCTACACTTTCTTATCACTCTTTCTTGATCTTCTACGCAAAGTTCCAACTTTTGTAGCACTCTTCTTTCTGCTTAAACTTTCTTGTTTAACATCAACCAATGGGCAATATATTTAAAAGATAGCTCGTAGCATCCCTCAAGCATCTTGCTTACCATTTCCATCATCTCTCTTTGGACTCTATTAATTGCTTAGCCCTTGAAACATATATCGATAAATGATTGTATTGATGTTATGGACTTATAGTTAGAATATTCCTCAAAAAAGGAGTTGTAGAAATGAATATTCCTCAAAAAAAGGAGTTGTAGAAATATCAGACTTCTCACCTTCCCTCAACATGTACGTGGAATAATTCTTTGCTGCTTTTTATACCTGTGTGCCAAAATCGGTGTCACTATAACTACCACTAAATCATTCTAAATGATCCCAAAACTTGACAAGGCTAGTTTGTGAGTTCTTTTCTGGGGTCTAGCATGGTTTAATTAAAGTAAAGGGGATAAAGAAAGAACAATGTAAAAGGAGACTGAAGATTAAAACAAATTGAGAATAATTTTTGGGTATAATTAAGTTAGGATTTTGATTTATTAGATTAGGGTTAATTAGCTTTATTTAGAACTGATAGAAGTTAATAAGATTTATTAAAAAATAAATTAATTTGATGAAGTTTTAGGTTAAATGGATCTGACATTGCCACATGGTATGCATGTGCCATTGAAGCTTATAGGTTTATCTGAAAATAATTTATGTCCATCATGTCAATGATGAAAATACAAAAGACTAGCGGAATTTATTTTTTTTATTTGTGGTGGTGAGTTCGATTTGAATGTTTTAAAAATGTAACCCTGACATTTTAAATTTTAATTTATATTCTAGTATAAAAGTTTTATCAACAAAATTGATGTTCAAGGGAGAATAAAATGAATTGAAATATTATCTGTGAGTAGGTAACATTACACCTCGCGAAGTAAATAAAATAACTAAAAAATTTGAAGGGAACTTCGTCATGATGCAAAGCTAACGCATACGAGAATAAGAAATGGCATGCCGACGGTCACTACTCCTATCCTTGGCTCTTTGCTTAAACTTAACGAAAATACTAATTGACAACTATGGAAAGCTATACAAATCCACCAATTGGATTCTAAATGGGAATAAGATCAAAACCCCCTTAAAACGCTGGTCACAATTGACAAGATTCGCAACCGAACCAAGTTCACATACAAGGAATAGTTGGGGACATGATATATGAGCAATAGGTATGGACAGATACATATTAAGGTCAGAGTTAGAGAGCTGGTCATTCTATTTCTTTTACCGGTTGCAGAGAGAAAGAAAGAGTTCCTTATATAAGTGGGACGATGATGAGTAATAGAAAGTAGCTCCTTCCGTCCAATACAGGGGGGCTATGAAGCGGCAAAGAGCTGCCATCTCCTGCATTTAGGCTATACTTAACTTTTGATTGATGTATATGGGATGTCCGTACATATGCTTATATCTACAACTATATCTAGTCATATAGATATTGGTACAGATATGCATGTGACTGTGGAGTTATTAGTAGAATGTTAAGTTCGGCCAAGTGCAGGATGTGGGAGCAACTCCTTTCGCGATCCTTGCCCACCCATTGGACTGAAGGGAGCTCCTGCTAAGTACCTACTTCAGTGATATATATCAAATTTTAATAAATTGCATTATGAATAATCTTAGCAGAT
Source organism: Erythroxylum mucronatum (assembly GCA_027563825.1). Taxonomy (NCBI): domain Eukaryota; kingdom Viridiplantae; phylum Streptophyta; class Magnoliopsida; order Malpighiales; family Erythroxylaceae; genus Erythroxylum; species Erythroxylum mucronatum. The sequence continues at coordinate 19,068,491 of JAOSBP010000006.1, forward strand.
TATGAGTGTAGCTATATACTATGCTTTGGTTTTTTAATTGAGTTGTATATTTGTAAAGTTTTACATTCCTTTTCTTAACGATCATGGTTTAACTTGAATCTGTTTTCTTTTTCTTTTTTTAAATTTTGTACCTCTAGCATGAAGCAAAATAAATTGCAGAGCAGGAGAGATCGTTAAGGTGTTCATTTACTGTTCTATAAGCTTCAAAATCTCGATAGTTCGCCTTCCAGGAAGTCAAGGTTTTACGGATTACCAAAACTTTCCTGCCCAACGCTTACCTGCAATAATTATGCTTATGCCGCTGAAACTTCAACTTTCGGGACCGACTTCAATCTCAAAAAACCAAAACAACTGAAATCTTGGAGGGCGAAGAACACAAGTTGATTATCTGACTCCAGTTGTGTATTTATCAATCCACAAGTTCCCTGTATAGATACTGCTTCTAGCATGGGATGAAAGTTAGATTATGATCGCGTCTCGCAAGAAAAAGCCTTGAGAGGAATATATCTCAAGTTCCGTTTTGTTACCTTCTTTGGTTATATCTTGGATTTGCAGAGGAATATATTATGACGCAGATTCACCCAGAATCTTGACCATTTCCGTAGGTCACGTGCCTCTGCATGAATTCTCAAGCATCAAGGTCATGATTTTCAAGTTGGCATGATTATACCCAGAAATCAAAGTTCCTCTTAGAGTTAGAAACATACCTTTCTTTAAGTTCTTCAAAAGCTTAGAATGATTTTAATGTAAAATGTTGTAATTTTCAGTTCTATTTGAGCAATGAATCTAAACTGGAAACCCCAAGTCCGACAGCTTGTGTTCTAGTTATCTTAGTTTATAGTGTTAATTTGATATTTTATGCAAAAGAAATAAATAAGAAAACTTACTGCAATTTTTTTGCTTATATATAAATGAGAATTTGAGGTGTATAGTAGGTATTAGTGAAGATGAATATAAGAAAGAACTAAACTGAAAAATATTTAATGAAGGCCAAAATTAGCATAAATACTCTAGTAAGTATTTCATGATTATCTTAGTAATAAAAATAATCTTTTTTTGAATCTAAAATTTCTTGAAGATACTAATTAAACAACAAATTGCATGTTCATAAATGTTTTTTTAAGAAACTAAATTTCAGTAACAACAAAATGTAATTAATTAAAATCTCCAGCGATTAGCCAGAGTGATTTTAGACAGTTTGTTCAGGGCAATGGGTTATTTGATCTCAATTCTAGTGGCCCGCTTTTTACTTGGTCGAATAAACAAACTGGTCCTTCTTTCACTGCCCGAAAGTTGCATAGGACCCTTGTCAATTCGGTTTGGATTCTTAGGTTCCCTTCTTCCCATTGTGTCATCCAAAACCCTCATATCTCAGATCATTCCCTGTTAGTACTTAGGTCAGTTGTTGCTATTCCAAAGCGAAATGCTCCCTTTAGATTCTCTAATTTCTTAGCAGCTCACTCTGATTTCATGCAAATAGTGGCTGAGGCTTGGTCTTCCCAAGTTACTGGTACTCCTATGTATAAGGTTGTTTCCAAGCTGAAGCTAGTTAAGAAAGCTCTTAAACTCTTGAATTCTGGTCAAATCGGGGACATCAATGATAGAGTGGTGAATTGCCAAGCTAATCTTAATTCTCTTCAGGATCAACCGAGAGTCTTACCAGGTTCTCCCATTCTGTTGGCTCAGGAGTCTGATGCCATTCGCGAGTTGTATAGAGCCTTGGAGGATCAGGAATCCTTCTACAAACAAGCTTCTCGGATAAATTGGCTTCGAGAGGGGGACCGTAACACTAAATTCTTTCATAACTCCCTCATAGCAAATCGTAATCGTAACTCCATTTACTCTCTTGACGTGGGGAATGGTCAAAGGATAGTGGGGATTCCAGAAATTCAAGATCAATTCCTTGACTTCTTCAAAGGCTCTATAGGAGCAACAAAGAATCTTCACTCTTCCAAAGATTTTGTGGCACCTCTTTTTCCCATTCCCTTATCGGAGTCTCTTTCTAATGCAGTTATTGAGGATGTTTCCCCCCAAGAAATTAGAGAGGCTTTTCACTCTATCAATCCAAATAAGGCCCCTGGTCCAGATGGCTTCAATGGGTACTTCTTCAAGCAGACCTGGCCTATTATTGGGGGAGAAGTTACAGAAGCTATCCAAAATTTTTTCATGCATGGTAAACTTCTTAAAGAGCTCAATTCCACGTTCATCTCTCTTATTCCTAAAAGAGCTCATCCCTCCTTAGTGTTAGACTATCGCCCTATTTCTTGTTGCAATGTGCTGTATAAGGTGATTCCGAAAATTCTAGCGAATAGGCTCAGGGGAATTCTGCCCCTCATTATTAGTCCAAATCAAAGTGCCTTTCTCAAAAATTGAAGAATAGGGGATAATATCCTGTTAGCGCAAGAGGTCTTCAGAAATTACCATATCTCTAATAATCACAAGCGATGTGCTTTTAAAGTGGATCTACAAAAAGCCTATGACTCTATTCACTGGGATTTCCTTCTCAACACCTTAGAAGCTGTAGGTCTTCCATTGCGATTCATCGGATGGGTCAAAGAATGCATCTCCACTCCTTCCTATTCCATTTTGGTTAATGGGTCCTTTACTAGCTTTTTTAAAGGTAAGTCCGGATTAAGACAGGGAGATCCTCTATCTCCTTTCCTTTTCATTCTTTGTATGGAAGTCTTCTCTAGGCATTTGAGAGTCACCACAGATACTAATCCTTTGTTCAAGTACCATTGGAGATGTCAGGGTCTGAAGTTAAACCATCTGCTCTTCGCGGATGACCTTTTAATGTTTTGTCATGTGGATTTGTTATCTGCGCAAACCATGCTTGATTCTTTATGCTCTTTCTCTATGTTTTCAGGCTTGGATATTAATGCTTCTAAGAGTCAATTCTTTCTTTCCCCAGAAGCTAGCCATCTGCAACATAGAATGAAACTAGTTTCTGGTCTTCAACAAGGCTCTCTCCCTATCCGCTATTTAGGGGTTCCTCTCATAACAGGTCGTCTATCCCGGAGAGATTGCCTCTCCCTCTTAGATGGGATCGATAATCGAATTAATAGATGGACTCATAAAAGCCTTTCTTACGCCGGGAGAATCCAATTGGTCATCTCTGTGCTTTCTTCTTTCCAAGTCTACTCGTCTACCATCTTTGTTCTTCCCTCTTCCATCCTTAAGGATATTGAATCAAAACTTAAAAATTTCCTATGGGCAGGGAAGGTAGAGTCTCATGCTCAGGCTAAGGTTAAATGGAGTGACATTTGTAGACCTAAGAAAGAGGGGGGCTTAGGTGTCAAACATCTGCCTACTTGGAATCACGTTCTTTTAGGGAAACGGATATGAGTTTTGTTTGAATATAAGGAAGCTCTATGGGTTCAATGGGTGCACTCTATCATTCTGAAAAGGAAAAACTTCTGGAGTGCCCAACCTAATTATAATAGTTCTTGGAGTTGGCGAAAGATTTTGGCTGTGAGGGATAAGCTGAGGCACCAATTCAGATTTAGGATTGGAGATGGTTTATCTACCTTGTTCTGGCAGGATCCTTGGCACCCCCAAGGAATCCTGAGGCCGTTTACTACGCCGAGAGAGATTAATGGCTCGGAGCTTCCAATGACAGCGAGAGTTTCTGACATCATCATTAATGAGAATTGGAGCTGGCAAGATGTTTCCTTGGATTTCCTCAGAACCCTTGAATCACCTCAGTACCTTCCAGATAGCTCCCACCCAGATTTCCTGGAATGGCTTGCTAGTCCGACCAAAAAGTATACCAATGGCTCTGCCTACAAAGTTTTGCGACCCCCTCTTCAGGAAGTACCTTGGCATAAGCTCGTGTGGTCCAAACTTAGTAGCCCACGGTACTCCTTCATCCTCTGGCTCACCTTCCTTCACAAGTTGCCAACCAGGGATAAAATGCTTTTTCTCCAAATTCCAAACCACTGTTCCTTGTGTGTCTTGGCAAATGAAACCTCTGACCACCTATTTTTCGAATGTTCCTACTCTAAAGCCATTTGGGTCCGTTGCCTTTCACATTTCTCTATGCCTATTTTTAGCCCTCCCACCCTTTCTGCTAACATCTCTTGGTTTCCTTCTGCCTTTAATAATGACTTTCCAGGGCTTAATCTTTTCCCTATCCTTCTATCCACCACTGTTTATTTTATCTGGAGGGAACACAATGCCAGAACATTCAGGGACAAAGCCAGGGATGCGGAGAGTGTGCCACTTGGAGTTATCTCCCATGTTAGGGAACTTCTCAGCTCAATCACTGAGAGTAGGTAATTTTGCTATTTTCAATTCAGTTATCACTAACTTTTTGCAGGTTGTCGACTCAGATTCTCCATTCAGCATCATTTACAGTGTCCCAAGCTATAGAAGTCAGTTAGGTGACCCTTCCGCAGCAGGCTCCCCATCCTTTTCCGGCTCCTTAACATTCTTAGGGAGGTGGTTGACTGTACAAATTCCAGCAGGCTGCAGCAATACTTGCATCCCCTAGGGCCAGACAGTTATTATGTTACAGTAAATGTATCATGTGGGTCTGTGTTTGGTTTGCTGAAATATTCTGGCTTCATGTGTGTTACTGGTTGTTTGGTAGAGTTTTTGGTGCTCTGTTTCTAGGTGGAGGTTTTGACTGCCTGAGTCTCAATTGGCAAAACATCTCCCAAGGAGGGATGCTCAAGCCATTGCGTCTTGTTTCCTCCAGCTAAATAGACGGGAAGGTTGCAATCCAATCTTGGCAATGAAGTAGAAGTTCAGCTATTGAATTTAGTTTTTATATGATTGTGTTGTATTAGCTGGGCTTGCGGATTTAGTTTTTTTGAGGTTAACATTTGTCTGGTAACTTGTGGTATTTCTGTGCTGATTAGGTCAGAGAATAGGAGAGCTTATTTGTTCTAGGAGTGAGGGTTGGTGAGTGTTGGCCCTTGTGAAACAGAAGTCCTTGTTCAACTAGTCTCTATTGCTAGGATTAGTGAGTTTGCTTCAAAAGAGCTGCTACTGCTTAAGAGACACTGCTTGAGTAGGCTCCTTCATTGTACATATCTTTTATATTTTTATAAATTCTTCTGATTTAACAAAAAAATGTAATTAATGTCTTGATAAATACATGGCAGTTAAGAAGAGAATAAGATGTACAAGTATTTGTATAGAAGTTGAAGTGAGAAAGGAGCTTCTTGGAGTGTTAAATTTGGTGAAATTGGGTGAGGATGAAAATATAATGGAAGGTCAAATTCAATTAAGCTACAAATGGAAGCCAACCATCCCTAACAAAAAGAGTGTGTCGAAGAATATAGGTAAGTAATTTAGTAATTGTTCCTCTGAGGAACTAATGGAGGAGGAACACATCAACTTATAGAATAAGTTTTACCTCAGAAAATACTCCTAAACTCATAAATATAAAACACATTATTGCTAGAGGTGTTAGATTCAACTAATAATGTGTCTAACAATGAATCTCTTCCAACTTCAGTCATGAATGTTCAAACAAAATCTTATCCAACACCAGCTAAAGAGAGAAGTGAGTTTGAAACTCCAACCTCTCCTAGTACTTGAAAAAATACATAAGATTATAACCAAGCCAATGTTAGATTCGATACTGATTATGTTGATACTTAACACCTCATGAAAAATTAGCAAAACTTGGAGGAACAACTATCAGAACCAAAAAGAAGCTTAAGAGGAGGAAGCTCGAGAAGAAAAACCTAGGCAACCTTTCCACTTCTATCTAATATCCATCTTAACTTGGAATATAAGCTAGTTGAATAATAAAAAATGTAGCAATTTCTCTAGGACTATCTCTTTTATAAGAAGCCAATTTTTGTTGGTCTACTAAAGACCAACATAAAAGTTGCAACTACCAAGGTGGGATTATGGCTTGTAAGTAAGGGTTGACCTTTTATTAGTAACTATGAAGCTCAATTTAATGAATATAATTGTTACCTTTTTTTAATCCAAATAAGATTGTTGTTCATCAAACCTTTTTACTCATATCAGTTCATACACTGTCACATAACATTGCTTTAACTAAATATTAGGGTCAATATTACATTGGTTTATGATGCTATCTTATGTTCAATGAGGATGAAATTTTGGGAAGACCTTATTAACCTTAATTTTGATTCCATAATGCCTTATATAGTCTTTATGGACCTTGGCTACACAATGCTAGAAGTTAAAGGATGAATTGCTAAGATAAACCCTTGGGACTTCATTAAGGGCTTCAATAAAAAACGCCTTACTAATTGCAAATAACGGTTAGTATTTTAGTTAATGCAATAATCAATCATGTATATGGATGTTGAGAAAAAAACTAGAGACAACTCCTTACCCCTCTTCTTTTTTTCAAATTGTTTGCCTTAATTCAATCTTTCTTTGTAATCAGATCACTCACTTGCTAAGGTTAATAGAATAGTTAATGTATTCAAAGATGTGTCCCTTTTAGGTTCAACAACTATATTTTGACTTGTAAGGCTTTTAAAAAGTAGTGAAAAAAAGAAGTATTGTATCATTTAAGGGATACTCAGCTTTCAAATGCATGAAAAAGTTGAAAGCAATTAAGGAAGAACTTGAGGTGTTAAAAATAAAAGGAAAGTGAGTAATATTGAAACCTAAAAACTAGAAACTCTCAGCCTTTTGTCTTCTTTACAAGAATAGTTATACCATCTCCTGGCAGTGAGGAATGAAAGAGGAAGGAGAAAGAATCTCCATTTAACTATATAAGGATTCTCTTATGCATTCTCTCCTATCAAACAAAAGTTAAGGAACCTTTGGTTTAAGGAGGGAGAGAAAAACTTCAAGTTCTTTTACAACTTAATACTCGTAAAGAGGAATATTAACCACATTATAACTCTAAAAATTTCTAAAGGGGAGATCATTTCAGAGCCTTATAAATTAAAGGAAATGGCCATAGGGTACTTCAAAGATATCCTAGGCTCTTCTAGCTAATTAGAGAGTTCTCAATGATCATTATAATCTTTATTTCTTAATTCAATTTTAGATAGTCAAATTTAAAAACTCATAAGCCAATTACCAACTTAGAGATAAAGAACAGTCGCTTTAACTTCAATCCATATAAGGCTCTGAGTCCTGATGAATTTAATGCCTTTTTTAACTTAAAGAATTAGAACATTATTGTAGGGTGTTAAAACATAAAGAATTTTAAAATTCTTTTAAAATGGAAGAATATAACATGAAATATATAAAACCTACATTTTCCTTGATTTTGAAAGTTCATCATACTTACTATTTGAATGAATAAAGACCTATTTCATTCCATAATATAGTCTACAAGATTATCTCAAAGAAAACAACCACTAAATTGAAACAAAATTTGAAAGATAACGTTAGTCCTAGCTAGGGGGCATTTCATTCTTTCCAAGATAAAATATAGGTGATAATATCCTTATTGCTTAAGAATTATTCATAAACTACCATAAGAGGAGAGGTATAAGAAGTTGTGTCATGAAAGTAGGCATCTATAATGCCTTTGACACCACTAATTGGTCTTTCATTCTCATCATAGTCAAATATTTGGGTTTCCTTAATAAGTTTATCAATTAGGTAAGTCAATGCATTTCAACCTCTACCCATTGTATTCTCATTAGGAAATAACCAACTAAACCATTTAAAGGATTTAAAGGACTAAGAAAAGGAGACCTTTTTTTTTCCTTATCTCTTTGCTATATGTACTGAGGCCTTATCTAGGCTGATTTCAATAAGGATTTCTAATAAAGACATGTTTAAATATCCAAGTAAGTGTGAAAAGTTAAGAATCTCTTCACTTTCATTTACAAATGATCTACTACTGGTGTATGCCTCTACTCTTACCTTTATTTGGGTATTGATAGATTCTTTGTCAAAGTTTAAGCTTATTACACGATTGGACATCAATACTTGAAAAATCTCATTCTTCATCTCTATTGACTCTCCCTTAACCAGTGAGTAGATGGCTCTCTTGACTGGTATTAACTAAGAATATATTCTATTTAGGTATATAGGTATCTCAATCACTACTAAGAGATTGAGCTTCATTAATAGCTAACCTTTCTTGGATCTATTCCAAAAATATTATTTTCTTTGCAAAGTAAGTGCTTATCCTTTTCAGGAGAGTTTTGCTCATCATTTCAATCCTTAACGATATGTAAATTCTTTGGTTTGCTCATCTATGTTTGCTAAGTACCATCGTTAAGATCGCTAAAAGAATTACGAGGGAATTTATATATAATAGAAAGGAAGGGAAATATTTTGGAATCAAAGCGAAATGGGCTTATGTTTATGCCTTAAGTCAATGAGCAGTTTAGGCATAAAATTTATTCAAGTAGTTAAAGGGTTCTATTGGCTAAGAAGTTGTGGAGATTACTAGTTAATAAGGATTCTTTATAGGTAAAGTGGGTCAATTAAACTTTCACTAAAGGCTAATGCTTATAGAAAATCAAAATCAATAAATCAATATCATAGGAATTAAAATATATTTTAAATCTTAAAGATAAATTGAGGGATTGCTTCAAAACCAAGATTGAAAACAATAATCTCTCTTAGCTTTAGTATGATCATTATTATGATTTTGGCCTTTAGACTTTATGGAAAACTTGTACAATTTAAGGAATATCATTTCTAACGATGCTAAAGTTAGTGTGCTCTTAGAAAGCCGATTATTCAAGAGGGTTCTCAGTTATTCTTAATGCCTTGCTTTCTTGTCAACTAAATCAAAAGGAATTAAAATATGATTACCAGATAAGCATAACTCTAAAAGCTTTACTAATAGATCTCACTTTTTTTTTTGGGCTACGTAACCAAAATTAATGTCTTTATTATATGTTAAATTAGTGGGTTGGTTTATTTAATCCACTTATGTATACTAGTGCTTTTCCTAGTGATAAAATACAAAACAAACTCAACTAATTATTTTATGGTATCAAAACTTCTCTATCATATTACTTATTTTTAGCTTACCAAAACATTTATTCCCTATGCCACCATCATTTGTTTAAAAAAACAACGAAAAAATCTTTAAATATTATTGTTTATATATATGTGTGTATGTGTGTGTGTATCTTTTATTTTATCAATAAAAGTGTGCTCGCGCGCGCTCACGCCAGCGCGCGTGCGCACACACACACACACATTAGTGCTTTTATTAGTGATAAAATATAAGAATCATTCCACCTATTCTTTTATATACCAAAACTTCTCTTTCACATTGCTTATTTTTGGCTTACCAACACTTTTTTTTCTTTATTCCACCATCCTCTATTTACTATAATAATGAAAATATCTCTAGATTCTATTACAACCTAAACAAATACAACACCTAAAGTTATATAGGTAAGGTAATTTTATTTAACCTAATAAATGCCTCTTCTTAGAACTCATTAAAACTTGTATTGATTGGTAAAAATTGTATATATTAATTAGAAATCTTAAATGACCAATCTGGTCTTTAACTACAAACCTTTCAATTTTTAATTGAATTAATCATTATCAATAATAAATCGATCTCGGATATCTTTATTATAAACATAAAAATTACCTTGTAATTCTTAGTATTCATGCAACTGCTAATAATGTAATCAATATAACAATAAATAATTGTATCACTTCAACCAATGCTTAGAAAAAAATTTATACGTAAGCTTTTACAATCGTTTTCTCTCAATATGTCTTCTTTTATGTCAAACAAAAAGGATGATAAGAATGCAACTACATATATGACGAGGTAAAAATTATGTTTGATGACCTACCACTTATTGGATACTCTTTGAATGATGCTCAAATTATTTCTTACATACCAAATAGTTTAAACAATGAGTGTAAAGAATTAAATATTACTATACATAATAATGATGCAATATCCTTTTGGGAATATGACAAGTTTCCTTACAAAATTCTCCATAATAAAATCAAATTTTCTATCAAGGAAATCAAAGTTAGCCTCATATTATTTGTCAATTATGTGAAAACTTAGGACATAGTGGGAAAACATCTTGATCTTATAGACAAAATTTTCCTTTTCTTCTTGGCCTCAAGAACATCTGGTTGAAAGAGAATTAAGCCACCGAAATAGCAATTGGGAACTTAACTTTGGTGCTGCACATCACATTACATATGATCTTGAAAACATTACACTAGATAAAGATTTATAATTACCATTGATTAAAAAGAACTTAATATATGGCTTGCATGTTAGTAGTTTCATTTAAATCTTTTTCTATGTAATTACTTATGAAGGATTTAAACACAGGGGCATGATTAGCCAAGGGACAAAGTAGATACAACTTGTACTAGTGCTCATCCTTAACTACTTCTGTCAAGTCATTCGATCTCAATCCTTCCACCTTTGTGGCTTTATCGTCTCAATTATGTCATAAATGTCTAGGTCACCCCTCTTTTCTAATTTATAAGAAAATTATGACTAGTAGTCACATTGAATCTTCATTTCAATTATGACTCTTATATTAGTAATAAAAGTTACAAAAAGCTCTCTACCAAGTCCTTTATTTTTTAACTTATCTTAAAGTGTTTAAAGTTATCGTACTTATATACCTCATTAAAAGACATCCTAATATGGATTACTCAAAGAAAATGGAGGTGCAAGGAGGAATTTTTCAACTTTAAAATCTTCTTTCGCGGGTTAGTACGTATATGATATTTAGAAGGAGAGGAATATTAAACTATTTTGAAGGAAACAAAGAATAATCATCAGGTTCTTCTAGAACTGTTTTTACAGATAAGAGAATACCAAATAGCCTTAAACATTAACACCATCACTAGTTGAGAAACAACTAGCTTTGCACTCATTTTCTATAGTTTAGATATGGTTTGAAGTATTATACCATTCATCAAGAGGGCTAAGAAGTTACTCATACTAGTTGAGTTATAAGTTTGGAATTTTCCTTGATTATTTACAGTGAAGAAGTCAATAACTTTTTGTCTTACCATTGAGAAGACAATAACTTTTGTCTTACTTCTATGATTATCTAAATATGTAGTGTTTATCTTTGATAGCATAGGACTTGTAGTGACTTGGTGCTAGTATGGAGCTATTCTCCTAATGAGTATCAGATTTCTCATTCCCTTATTAATGAATTTATTTAGTTTTTAAGACACGTCCTCTATCTTTTTTGATAAACCATTTTAAGTTATATATTTAGATGTTTATATCTTACACTTATTGATTCTATTGGAAAAATTTGCTACAAAGTTGTTTTTTTTTTATTTCACAAAATAACCTTGCTTAATTTTATTCTTTAAAGTTGAAAAATAATGTGTCTAAAGTGCTTGAGAAATTTGTCAAAATCATTAAAAAAATAACTTTGACACCAAAATCAAGATTATTTATATAGATGGTTATCAAGCAATTTCACAAATTTTAAATAATATGGCATTCAACACATGACTTACCCATTATATAAACCTGAGCATATTGGCTTAATTGAATGCATAAAATATCATATTGTGAAGACTAGGCTTATACTCTAACAAAATGTTTCCACATATCTTTGTTTTCTTTACATGCACTCCAAATTACCATATATCTTATCAATAAAATAACCACTCTTATCCTCAATTATTATGCCCCTACTGTAGGCTCCTTGGATATGATAATAAAATATCTCACTTAGAGCTTTTGATTATCTTTGCTACCCTTTCCTTAAACTCTATAAAACTCAAAAACTTAAACTTTGATCTTAGTTATGTGTGTACCTTAATTTTTCTTTACCATATCATCCCTTCATTTATTATGATACCTTTTTAAATTGTATCTTTATCTTTAAACATGTTGTATTTTTAAGAATTATTTCCATATAACACTAAGTCCTATTCAAATCCAAGTATCTCTGATTACAACTTTTCTAAATGCCTTTTTGAGTTAAGAAATAAAAATCTTAATCGAGTTAAAACTCCTACTAGTGATAATCTTAACCATGTTTCCTGACCTTTTTATATACATTACTTTATCTCTAACATTTTTAAATTTAATCCAAATGTCATTCCTATTCCAATCTTTCTTTAAAAGTTATAAGAAATTTATCTTTGTCCAAGGTCACTCCTTAACACTCCATCATAAGTAAGTAGTTCACTTTCTTTAGCACTCAACCATACCTAATGCCACAATTTCACCAACTTTATATAAAATTAACAATACTTATGGTTTATCTCTTTCCAAAGAACCCATTAATTTCATCATTTTTCCTATAAGACCATCAACCCAATCACTGTATGTTATTCCTAGTTTCAAAATTAAATTTAAAAACCAAAAAAATATTTTTCCTAAACACGAGTTTGTCACCTTCCTTTTATTAAACAAAGCCTTCCTTGTTTACCCAAGTTAATAAGTAACCTTATTACTATGATGCCAAGGGCAAAGAATTTCTATCTTATAAAAACATAGCACTTGTTCTTATATCTCCTTTTCTCTTACACTAATCATTTTTTAGAGTAAATGGGTATACAAAATTAAGAGGAACCATAATGGTTCCATTATTCATTATAAAGCTTATAATATAAAGAAAGTGTTCTACTAATGTCCTAGTATTAATTATACAAAAATATTTAGTCCTTTTATTAAACATGTTAATATTCATCTTATGCTTATTATTACAATAACTCTGGATGGATTTAAAATAAATTAGTTGTTAATAAAGCCTTTTTGTAAATCATTCTTTCTTTTTTATTTTTTTGTAGCAACCCTAAGACATTATTAGTCCTTGATATTTGACCTATTCCTATAAACCAAATAATGTTATTTATGAATTTCCTCAAGCTCCTAGGGTATGTGACAATGAGGTTCACTCCTTTGTTATTACATGTGGCTTCACTAGTTAAAAGAATAATACTTCTTTCTTCTACAATGCAAGCATTTGTATACTTATTTATGTATGAGGATGACATTATCATCACTAGCAATCATTCCCTATAAGTTCAAAAGTTTAAAAATCATGTTTTCAATTAGTTACCTCTGAAGGATCATAACCAACTCAATAAGTTAGCATTGAAACCACGAGATCTTCTGAGGGTGTACTCTTATATCAATGAAAAATATTTTTAATCTTCCCAATTGCACTAAATTGTATAAATTTAAAGAAGTTACAAATCCATTTTCTCCATTTATAATACTTAAACTTGATGATGGATCTCGTAGATTGATCCAATTGAGTATCACTAAATACTTAGTTCTCTTCATTACCCTTTTACTTACATGACTTGATGTCAACTATGTTTCAATAAGTTATCCCACTTCATGAACAAACCAACCTCTAATCATTGGCTTATCATAAAAAGAGTCCTTTGATATTTCAAAAGATGTCTCATAATGGTTTCTTTCTCTCAACTTATTTACCCCATGCTTTTTATGCCTTCTCCTATGTAGATCAGGCCGGTTATTCCGATATGTCTCACTCCACTTCTACATAAATTGCCCTTTATGGCTCCAACTACATTAATTGGAGCCCCAAAAGAAAATATAATATAGCCTATTCTTCCATTAGAGTTAAATATGTGGCATTGCAATTGCTACTACTAAAATAAATTGGTCAACCAACTTGATGAATGAATTTGCTATCTTATTTCAATTGTCTCCTATAATTTACTATGATAATATTAGAGAAACTTACTTATTCTCTCATCTTATTTCCATTAGCATATAAAGCACATTACCATTCACTTTAACTTTTTATGTTGAATTAAGATCTTCAAAGTGTTTAATATTGGGATTGTTATCTTTTTGATATTATTTTGGGACATATTTTAATCAAAAAAGCTTGACTAATAGTCATTAGATATTTCATAAACTATATTGAGAGAATTAAGTGATTAATATGGGATTAATCACTCTAAAGTAGTTAGGAAAAACTTTTTATAATTCTCAATTAATACTAATTTAAGAAATCCTTGGTCAAGGTAGAATGACATTTAAGAGATTAGACAATTATGCAAATATAGTAATATTTACATAATTTGTGAATTCAAGGGAAATTGTAAAAAATAAATTAAGTTTCATAGCAAGATATGATTTGTGATTCATGTTTTGTTATGTCTACAAATTAATTGTCTTATAGAATTAAGGTAATATTACAACAACAACAATAACAACACACAGTATAAATCCTATTGGTACGTGAGGTCTGGAGAAGTCCAATAGTGTGCAACCTTATTTTTAACTAGTAAAGAGATTATTTCCAAATGACCCACATGAAGAGAGAGAGAGAGAGAGAGAGAGAGAGAGAGAGAAGAATGAAGGTGATATTAGTTTATGAAAAATTATTAAAATTTTCTTCTAAAGTTCATGTGATGAGATTGCTCGTTGATTTCCAGCATTATCAAACATATGAACTCTAGTATCTAATATTTGATTGAAACTAGTCATTAAATAGAAAACTTTGTATCTTATGCCTATAGGAGTACCCTTTCAATTTAAAAAATAGAAGAACTAAATTAATTCATCTAGGACTAGCGAAAACAATATGAATAAAAGTGCATATCAACAAAATAATTAAATTCTAAATATAGTAAAATTGAGTATTTTATCTCTACATCTAATTCTCACAGTCTAGATAAATGATTTTTTTGATATAAACTTAAGTTGGACAAAAAACTAACCTACTATTTTTTTTTTAAAGAAAACATTGTTTTAAGTTGATAAATGTTTCCTAAATACGAAAGTTAATTTTCAACAATATGTTATTACTAGTCCAATTTTTAAAAGTCAAAGTTAACATAGTCGGTGTATAAGGCTTTCCATTTTAGGGGAATCTGGTAAAGTTATGACGTATGTAGCCGTTCCTTTTTATTTTTATAAATAGACTGTTTCTGTCATTTGAACTTGTGACCCTATGGAAAAACAAAAGCAACCTTATTAATTGCTCCAAGGCTTTGAATTAAATCTTTAAATTGAAGGATTATAATAAGTTCTATTTGTTTGCCGTCTCCCTGTTACTTCTATTTTTGGAAGCCTTGACGATTGTAATTAATTTGTCTAGTCTGTTAATAGCTTCTTCCGTATATTTTATTGTAACCACACTGAAGAAGTTCACGTGTAACCACTTAAATTAAAAGTGACGCTAGATAATTCTTAAATCGCAATTTAGCCAATTTTCTCCATATCATTTATATAATTAATTATAAAAAATCTCATTATTATTAAAAATAATATTCATCTGTCACAAAATTTGTCTATACATCCATAAGTATTTCAAAATATAGCATTAAAAAAATAAATGACAAGGTGGGAATACGAAGAGGAAGATTGAAGATCAAATTCCTCTAAAGCCTTGTCAACATCTTCTCAGTTAAAACGGCAATCAATTACAAGTTATTTTTGCACAACTTCAGCAACTTGAGCTTAAATTAACCGGCCGAAAGGATTCACGGAAAGGGACAGAGCTTTCAAAGCCTGCATGATAGAAATTTTCCAACGTCTCTTCATCGTATTAATTAATTAGGACAACCGACCATAAGGTCATAAGTCGTAACAAAATTAAACAATTGCACGCGACAACAGAAAACTCATGCAAAAGCGATGGGTAGAAACTTGTCTTCGTTATCTCGGTTATTAATAGTGTTTGTACATATCAATAACAGCGTTTGAAGCAATCGGATGCTAACCTCAACATTCAACACAAAACAAGCAACTTCTGACCTCTGCAACTAACTGGCAATAAGATAACAAGCAAAACACAAACACAAATCAATCATGCAACAATACAAAAATGAAACAATGACATCAAATCTTATCAAATTAACTTACCTACAAGTATCAATCACTCAAAAAGATAGAAACATTAACTTGTTCCATTCATATTCAAGTGTTTTTTATTTAAATATACATATCAACCTAAATATTGACATCCTATTCATACATCCATGACACTTTTAAGAATGCACTAATTTTTATTTATAATTGAAATTGTAGGCCATCACTAAGTACCAACTGATGAAAATTTCTTAACACTTCACAAGAAGATCAATAGGTTCTACTTTTATTTTAAAACACTATATTTTTATATTTTATTTAATGATCACCTAGTCTTTTAAAATGAACGCAAACATTTTATCGTGAATACTCCTTGTTTACTTAATTAGGTTACACTCTTTTAAGTTTAGTTGGAGTGTTATAGTCCTTTTACTAGAGGGAAAAATTTTGTCATAAATTTCCTCTGGTTAATCAGTTATATCACAACTTAACAATTAGCTATCATCTCTATTCTTAACCCAAATTTTTCAGAAAGGGCCAACAGAACACAAAATTTATTTTAGCATATTTATTTAACTTATTATTTTTATTTTTATACTCTACCTATATATTTTCTTTATAGTCAATCCATTCCAATGAAAGGATGCTAATTATGCCTACAAAAATAATTTCATTAAATCATAGGTGCATCCAAACAAGTGTCATAAAATGAAAGAATTAGTACAACATCCTAATCAACATGCATATTCACCTCAAAAGCATTCAAAACACAAACTTTACATGTTAATGCTTATTCACAAATTAAATGATCATGATTGTAGTTAACCTAATCTCTTTCAATTCCATACCATTAACACATTCACACAAGTACACATAATGTAACATCATGCAATAAAAATTTTACATAATGCAAACGCAATAAAAAAAATCAAAACAATGCAGATGAAAAGTCACACATACATGATAGTACAAATGCATATACATCCCCATACTTGAACAATACATTGTCCTCAATGTGAAAAATGATACACAACTTAAAAAATTTACAAAAAAAATAAAGAAATAAAAATAAGGTAAGAACATTTATAGGGATTGTGGTGGTGATGATGTTGGAGAAGGAAATTGGATGCCTTGCACCTTAAAATACTTCAACAATTTCTTCATTTGATAGTAGTATTATCGCACTATCTACTTTAACAGTGCCTCCTTGATATCTATTTCTCCCTCCATCTTTTTGTTGTTTTCTTCATTTTGCTAAGAACCTTCTCCTATCCTTATTCTTCTTTATCAGCTTTGTCACTCAAAATTTCATCATGATGTTGATATTGTGGGGTTTAACTAGGTGCCATTTGTCCTTTCCTATGCTTAACAACAAAATGGGAGCTTGTATTTTGGAATTGCATACCATAAGACTTCATGATTTTTTCCCTCCTTATTAAAGAGCTCATAAACAATAAAAGTTAGTCAATTAACAGAAATATCGTAATATTACGCCAAAGTAGTAACAAAGAATCCTATGCCTTAATAGCTACTTTTTTTATTAATTGAAGTAATTATTATTTGGAAGATATGTGTAGAAGTGCAGACCTTGACCTTATTGTCTATACACCAAACTTATTTTGTTCATAACATAAAGTAGTATAGAATCCTATTATTAATCTAAACCAAATATTATCTAACTTATTTTGTTCATAACATAAAGTAGTATAGAATCCTAGGGTAAGTTCTTTTATAAACAACATAATCACACTGAATGAAAATTTACCAATTGATTCTTTTACTCAAACATTCCATTTTATCCTTCAAACATAATTCTTCCAAGATTTGAAAATCAAAATATCAAGGTGCCGCAACAATTTTAGAGTAAGGTTTTTAAAATTCCTCACCTTCTTTTTATGAGAAAATCATGAATGAAGCTCTAAAATCTACAACTAAATCTTATGCACTACTTCTAGAAACCTTCATTTTTTTCTTTAGGTTTGGACGTTCATATGAGTTGTTTCACTCTAGGTTCCATCCTTTATGTGAATACCTACAAAATAACACATCAAGAACATAAACAAAATGCAAGAAATTGTAGAAAAAGAAATATGCTATCAAACTCTCTGTTAAGTCAAAATGACTTTACGATTAATAATTTTGATGACAAACAAAAAGCAGATGATAGAAAGCAGACGCAAGAAAGCAGATGCTAGAAAGCAGAAGCTAGAAAGCAGACGCAAGAAAGCAGACGCGAAGAATGTAGACGGAAGCATCAGTATGAGTTAGTTACAGAACTCAACCAAATAACTGTTTCTTTAAAGAATCAAGAAGCAGTTTTCAAGAAGCAGTTGAAGATGAAGCCTATAAATACTAGTCATGTCAGATAGATTAATTACTTTTTTGAGAGAAAAAAAGCTTAGAAATTCTTGTGAGATATCGTGCGAACAATTAGAGCTATTATTTCTGTAATAAAGCTCGAAACAACTTTCAGAGTGAAAGTAGTGAAGGTAGCCTACAGAGGCTAAGAGTAAAAGAATACTCATTGTAAAGAGACCTGAAGAGGCTCAGTGAAAAGAATACTTGTAAAGTTTTGAGAGAT
>JAOSBP010000006.1:19090690-19106341 GCA_027563825.1 Erythroxylum mucronatum
TATTCAGCAATCAAAATCTCACAGGTTCATGGATCTAAACGACGACATCCAGCCTCAGCAAAATCTGGCTGAACCAGCTTCCTTAAACTCATTAACTTTTATTAAGAAGCTGTTGAATCAAAAGGGAACTCTTTTGAGCTAATTGGAAGATAAATTTTGAATTAAGATTGGATTATGGTCTAAGAATAATGGGTTTGTGAATCTTGTTTTTACTCTCAGTGAATTTATGCAACTAATCTTCATTTAATAATGCTCTATCCAGTTTCTTATAATGAGCTAATTTCCACTTTGTTTATTACTCCATTTATAAAATTTCCTTCAAACTTGAGGTCAATCACTTTTAGATGGTTAACATAATCATTGAAATCATTGTTAAATTTTCTTAAGCAAATATTACATTCTGCTTTTGAGACTTGGAGAGTACTTTTGAAGTTACCTAAGATAATCCAAAGTACATTAATATAGGGCATAATGTTCTTAAGTTCTTCCCATAAAAAGTTCCATTGGAAAGATAATTAGCTTTATACAAATGAAATATAGAATAAGTGAGTTAGTTATTCTGATTAAGTTATACGCAAGATGATATACCAGATTTTGGAGGTATTGGTGGTTTATAAGGATGAGCCTACATGTTCTCAAAATTTTGCAAATTCTTACAATGCTCTACCTCAAGCTTTATTTTCAAAAGATCTATAAGTATAGACTTTATTTCATATATAAAATTGATGAGGATCTGTTATTTTTTGCGCAATAAATGATCCTAGTTTTCTAAAATATAATGGTTACTAGAGGGTGCTTTGGCTTTTATAGCCCTTAGCTCTTTCCTTTCTAGATTTCTTCATATTGTTTAAAGCGAAGCCTTATACTACGTCTGTATAATCCACCTAGCCTTCCTTGATATTTCCTCCTAAGGATGAGCTTATTGGTGGGTTGTTAGGGAGGATACTTCTAAGGTGCCATTGAGTATGAAGTTATCAGTGAGTAGTTTTCAACAACTATACTAGGTTTCAATGAGCTAACTTCTATAGAAAGGTTAATCTCAAGAGCCTCTTCTTTGAGCTTGAAGATTTGGTATATTCCCTTTGAAGACTATATATTTATAAGATTTGTGAGGGGAAAATGATAATTCATTAATTCATTCTATTACGTCTTACCTCCATTGTCTCTTGCATTTCTAGTTTAACTAAAGCCATTAATTCAAAGTAATCACCTCTTAAAAAATTATTCCATGTTGGTTTTTTCTACTTTTCTTACTGTTTAAGAGATGCCCTTCATTGGTAAGAGACTCTAACTAAGTCCTCAACTAGTAAGTATCCTTCACTAAACGTAAGCAATGAGATAGTTTTACACAAGTCTTTCTACATCTCCTTAATCACATAAATCCTTACATATCCTTTTTTTTTTCAATAGTGGCCTTATTCATTCATAATATTTGTCCTATAAAGCTAGCTAAAGAGCTTAATCCATTAGTTTTTTAATAGATTAGAGAAATATTGCGGATGTTCATCTAAATGGAGATTTGTCTTTGGTTAACCTTCTATATTTGAGTGTTTGGATTCCAAAGTTATGAAAAAATAGGTGAGTTGTTGAAATGTCATGGCCCTACAGCTTCAATCATCTTTGTAACTTATAACTCGTGAATTGTAAGTGAAAAGAAATAAGTTATCTTTGAGAAGAACTTCCTTTAATCCCATATGCTTCTGGTGTTTAGAAGCCCATGAGTTAATTAATGAGAACACTGGGTGTTTTCCTATAAAGGACCTAACCAATGTAAAAGACTAGTTACTTACACCTTCCTTTAGTATCTCTAGGGGAGGAGATTAAATAAGGAATCCTTCTAAAGTTAAAGGAGGAAAATAGTGAAGAGACACATTAGAAAGTTCACTAACCACTAGTTTCCAACTAAGGCAAAAATTCATAATCGTAAAGGTAGGAAAAGTGCTTTCCTAAGGAGTGAAATGGTTCTGAGAAGTAGTTGTATGTGGTGGAGGACTTAGAACAGTCTGTAAAGGAGACGTTATAGTTGAAAGATTTAAGTTTGAGGGAGCTTTCAGCTTAAGCTGAAGACATAAATGAAGTAATGGATGGAGTTGTTAAGCCTAGTGGAAGAGGGGAAGGACTAAAGAGCAATGGAGGGAAGATGCCTCGATTGAGGGAACTAGACTGGTTTTGCTTCACATGAAAGGATGACATTTTACTAAAGCTGGAGAAACTGGTAGGGATAGAATGAATAAATTTTAGAAAATTATTCTAAAATGGTAAGGAGAAAAGGTAAAAGTGACTGATGCAATTAAGAGGAAAAAGATATCCTTGACCCAAATAAACCAGAAGATCTAACAAGGAGTGATCAATTTGGAGAGGTAAACAAGCAATCGTATGGCAACTTATATAAAGGAGAGACAAAGAAGAGCTGAATTAACCCTTCAAATTCTTTGTCCCAAAAATGGTGTACTTACCCGGTGTACCTACCCGGTCCATTTTTGAGACAGAGGATCAGTCCCCCTAAATTAAAGGAAAAAATTCACCTAATAAGAAAGACAATGAAAATAAAAAAAAAAAGAAGGTTGGTTACTAGGGAAAGCATAAAGCAAGTAGAGAGAAACAAGAACTTTTCTCTCTAAAAATAATAAAGATGAATAAATTTATCAAGAAACTATAAATATTTGAATAAGTTTAATTAAATCAGCCTATTTTATTAAGTACTATTGTCTTTTTAAGAAAATACTTAAAATTTAAATATATTAAAAATATATTATAGTTTGATGATTAATTAAATTAGACTTAGATTAATGAAATTAAAATTACTTGAAAACATTCTAAAACAATGATCACGAATGACTTATGTAATTAGTTATTTAAACATATATGAAGATATTTATATGAATTGTAAATAGAGACATTATGAATATATGAATTGCCAACTCGATATTTAGTGTGTTTGAGAATTGAATGATATTAAGGTTTTTCTAATGTATTAATCTAGAACTACACAAAGGATATTTTTATAAGATAAAATATATTTTGAATCTAAAATTATATTTGAAAATTTTAATTTACTATAAATATAGATAGGAGTTAATTTCATATATTCCCATCATTAATTTTACTGTTCTAATATCGCATAAGTTAAATTAGTTATTATATTTCAGTTAAAAATAATTAATCACTATTTTAATAAAAATAATTATGTTATCTAATATTTTAATTTATTAAAATTTATTGTACTCTTTTATGTAAATAAATTCAACATATATGTAACGAACCATATTAATAAATTAATGTTAAATCATATTTGCAAAAATAAAAAAAATAATTTTGATTAAAATTTTTACATACTTTTAACAGATATTATAACATTGAATAATTTTTATATTTAAAATATAAATTTATCGATTTTTATATTACAAAGTATTGGCATAGGTGCAGTATTTATTTATGGAAGACTGTTAAATTGAATGCAACAAGCACCCCAAATTGTTATGACTACGGTCTCCACAATTCACTGCCAACCAAAGATGGCACAGAAGACTCACCGTCACAATCGGTCTATGCACACGTGCCAAACATCCACCTTATCCGTGCCTACAGAGAGTTGCACTCCTACTTTCACGCAGAGTCTCTTTAATCGTCTTCCTCTTTTCATACATGCACAGAAGACCAACGGTGCCCGCACGGAATACCAAAGATATGGCAAGGAAACATAGAACAAAAGCAAAAAGAATCTAGTGACTTTCTTTCTTTACATGACGCTGGCTTCGTCTTCATTTTCTCTTATCTAAAACAAATGTGACTCCTTTTTGTTCCCTCAGGTTCGTTTCGTAATGGGCTGGTTAAGCTCAATTACTGTTTCATTTGGCTCTTGCTCTGATGATATTTGATTATTCTTCCCTTTACTTTTTCATTGTTAATGTGCTTGTTTGTTTCAGTTATGTAACATCAAGGTGATCAGTTCTTTCGTCTTTTATTTTTTCCTGATATCCAGAATATATAACATTTCCACCATTTCTCATGCATATGTTGGATTTAAACACTTCACTGGCAGTGTAGATAATCTTTCCATATGTGTGTGATAGAGTTGTTAGCTTTTGTGACTGACTGGAAAAGCAAAAATTTCTTACAGGTTTGAAGTAATATAAATAATGCATATGGCATTTTACGCTTGCCTCACCCTCAGTCCTTTCTCATTTTGCTTGTCCTAGCTAGCTTAGAATATTGATGTTTGAAATTATTTTATGCAGTTGCAATACGAGCATGGTGCATGGAGTTTCGATATGTCAACATAGTTATCTGTAGTTCAGTGGAATATAGGTTCTTTTGCAGCACACAGGAAATCGAAAATATATATGTTTCGATAGCTTGCGTATAGATATAAAAGAGAGGCATTGTGCACACACATCATTGTCCCATTATGCAAGTCGACGCATCTCTATGTCTGTGTTTCTATATTTATTAAGACAGAAGCAAAAGCAGCTGCGTGAAGTTTTAGCATTCAAATTAAATTGTGCATTATGAAGGTGATTAACTTGGCACAATATCTGAGCTAGGAATATCTTTTCAAGTGTAACAACTCCTCTTTCAGTGGATCAGCCATTTCTTGCCTTCAAAAATTTTGACTTTGCTCCTCGTTTGTTGTTCAAATTTGTACTAGGCAGAGGAATAATTATGGTCAATTGCCCAAGGCGTTGAATTATTGCAGGTTATCTGTATCATTTTGCTTTGGACAGGCTCAAATGATGACATTTGACCGATTTCAGGACCTGATTATGAAAACCATAGGGGATCGGTTGTTTATTATATTCAAATAATTCATCTTGAAGCAGGTTGCACTGCTGTTAGATTCATCATGAATTCGTTTTCGGATCAGCTTATTAAACAGTTAGGGAGACTCAACAGCAAGAAATCGGAAGGTAAGTGGGAGTTGTAATTAGTTCCCACTTATTTGAAGTTAGATTTCATGCAAGTAACCATTTGTTAGAACTTATTCCTCCTTCTTTTTCGTCTCCAGTTAAGCAGCATACATTATTGGTAGAGTGGATAAATAATGTTCTTCCTCATGTGGATTTGCCACAAAATGCTTCTACTGAAGAGTTGAGATCCTGCTTGATTGATGGCACTGTTCTTCTTCAAATTCTGGACAGGCTAAAGCCTGGTTATCTGAACAAGGTTACGTTTCCCAGTCACTGTTCCTATTAGGGTGGCTCATGATCATATCTCTTAATTTGCATTTTATTGATATGGTCTTGCACTTTTTGTTTCAGGTGCGAGGTTCTGATCAATCCACAGATTCAGGCACAGAAAACCTTAAGTTGTTTCTTTCCTGTATGGATGAGTTGGGCATCCCAATGTTCGAAATAGCAGACCTAGAAAAGGTGAATTCCTCGTTATATTAAACATAAGAGAGCACGACGGTATACCGTATATCTCACTCCTTTATTGAAGAAGAAACAGCTCTATAGTTTGTATGAATGAAATCCAGAGCAGTACTCAAGCTGGTTTATTTTCTCCGTGTAAAATGTTTTATAATCCCAGGGGTCTATGAAGGCAGTTGTAGATTGCCTTCTAATGCTTCGTGCAAAGTACGAGCATGGAGGAGAGAATTCTTCTGCGATTAGTAGAAGTAGTAGATCAAATAGTGATTTGTCTTCTAGTGGCCTTATATCTCCACCATCTAGAGATGAAAAGTGGAAAGCTTCGCCAGATTCTAAATTTCAACAAACTTTACGCAGTAATGTAAAATCAGGTATCTCGTCTATCTTTCTCACCCGTTCTCTCTCATTTACGCAGTAATTGACAGAAGTTTAGAAGCTTTACACAGTTTGTCTAGATAACAATTCGTTTTTCATGCTGCTTTATAGAACACCATGTAATATTTCTCGTATGGTACAGAACAGACATCTATCTGCTTTGATGCTTATAAACCTTTTGGTATTCAAATCCCTCATCACCAATAGTATTCTTCCATTGGACAGAGCCATCAGCTGCATTGATGCATCACGTGGGGCATAAATTCCAAGAGGTGTTTCAACTGAAACAAGGACGTCATGCTAAGATGTCAGCAATGATGAAATCAAATAGCTTGGATGTAATTGTCATACTCTTATGGATGTTTGGAATTTTATAAATCTACCATTATGATATGATGACCACATAAAACACCATTGCAATGCAGAATGCCCCAACTCAGTCACTTTTGAGTGTTGTGAATGGGATTCTGGATGAAAGCATTGAGAGGAAGAATGGTGAAATACCTCAGGTATGAAATGGTAGCGCAATGCTGGTGTGCCAATACCATCATCTATGTACTTGCACTGATGAAATATGTGCATCTTGTTGAGCAGCGTGGGGCTTGTCTGCTGAGAAAAGTTGTGCAGGAGATTGAACGGAGAATATCAACCCAAGCTGAACATTTGAGAACTGTACAACTCCCTCTTTTTTCTTTTTAATTTCATTCTTCTCCCAATTTGTCTTCCCTTGCCTTGTGTATCAATGCTTCTTTGGTGGCCTTCAGCAAAACAACCTATTTAAGGCTCGTGAGGAGAAGTACCTGTCAAGGATAAGCGTACTTGAAACCCTTGCTTCTGGGACTGGTGAGGAGTCGGGGGTATGGAAAATACTTTGTTTAAACTTTCCTGTACATGTATGTATTATTTGCCCTGGTATGTGTAACTCTTTTAAATAACTAAATTTAATGCAGATTGTCATGGACCATCTTCAGCAAACAAAGGTATTGTATTTGAATTGTCCTCTCCAAGACTCTTGCAAGCATGACGAAAATACTGTCTCAAATGCCAATTAAAAAACAAAATTGATTTAGCAAATTTCTTGGGATCTAGACTGTTGAGTCTTATCTCCCTGCTATCCGTTTCTAATTAATAGACAAGACTATGTTTTTTGTAAATTTTCCTTCACAAAAAATCTGCCGATCATTTCCCACTGCTTTTGATATATTTCACCAAAAACATTATATGATTACATATCCAGAATTCCAGAATGGAAGCAAGTACAAAGCTGCAGGGGGACACAGTCAGATTGCTGAAAGAAAAGGAGGCGGATACAGTCAGATTGCTAAAAGAGAAGGAGGAGGAGGCAGTCAAATTGCTAAAAGAGAAGGAGGAGGACACCGTCAGATTGCTAAGAGAGAAGGAGCAAAAGAATCTTGAACTTTCAGCCCTGAAGCAAGAACTAGAAATAGTGAAGAAAACACATGATATGCGTTGTTTACAAATGGAGACAGAAACTAAGGGTTCTAAAGTTGGCCTTGAGGCAAAAGTAAAAGAACTTGAGCACCTCTTAGAAGATTCAAGGAGCAGGATGAAAGTTTTGGAGGCACTTTCTAAATCAAAAAGCCAGAATTGGAATAAGAAAGAAGATATTTTCCGGAGTTTTATGGAGTTTCAATTCGGTGCAATACAGGTGGGTGAAAATTTGATCTATCTTGTAGGCCTTCCATGTTTTCAGATACTAAGTGTCGAAAATGTTCAGGAATTGAGATCATCTTGCGGTACTGTGAGGCATGACATTGTAAAAGTGCAGATGAGCTATAAAGAGGAAGTTGATCACCTGGGTTGGTTATCTCTATTCTAAATTTTTGTCAATTTCATGCAGTTAGCAATGATCTAACATCGATTTTGTACAGGATTGAAGCTGAAAACATTAGTAGATGCAAACGAGAACTATCATTTAGTTTTGGCTGAAAATAGGAAGATGTTTAACGAGCTTCAAGATTTAAAAGGTATTGGTTTTACCGTTTGATTTACCAATGTGTATATCGCAGCACCATCTAATACAATATCTGTATTTCATTCTGCAGGAAACATAAGAGTGTATTGTCGGATAAGGCCATTTCTTCCTGGTCAGCCTAAAAAAGGATCAATAATAGAGTATATTGGTGAAGATGGAGAGTTGATTGTTGCAAATCCTTCTAAACAAGGGAAAGACGGCCAAAGAATGTTCAGGTTTAATAAGGTTTATGGTCCAGATGCTACTCAAGGTTCTAATCTCAGTATCTCTTAAGTTCTACATTACATTCTTGATCGGCAAATATTCCTTGCTAGTTTTTTCTTTTCAGAATGAGAATACAATGTGAGATTGTAGCAATGACTAACTGTATGAGTTTTGAGTATTTGCAGCGGCTGTGTTTTCAGACACCAAAACTTTGATCCGCTGTATACTAGATGGGTATAACGTATGTATATTTGCGTATGGCCAAACTGGTTCTGGGAAGACCTACACAATGGTATAGACTCTATTTTTTATTTTTTATTATGCTTGTTTCTCGTGAAGTAATGACTTCCAGACGTGCTTATCAAGATGTCCTTTTCCAGACTGGCCCTGATGGAGCAACTGAAGAGGACTGGGGAGTAAATTATCGAGCTCTTAATGACCTTTTCGCTATATCACGGAGCAGAAGTGCTTCTTTTACATTCGAGGTTGGGGTACAAATGATTGAAATCTACAATGAGCAAGTGCGTGATCTATTGGCAACCGGTGGTTCCCAGAAAAAATATCCTTTCCTCTTAGTCTAATTATGATTATTATGAAGCCTCTGCAGATGTTTATTTTTCAAGTCTTTTAAAGATAAAACTATATTATCTGATTAACCCTAGAAAGGAATTCATTGACCCTTCATTAGCTCCAAAGCTACATTTCTATTTAGTGGAACATCTTTATGTTCATACATTTATTTGCGTCTTCCTAGAAGTTTGCATTTGTTCCTTTTTCCAATGAGAGTGCAAATTAGTTTCCTTGACTTGCACACACTTGGGATCATGTCTACTTCACAAGCTACTGGGTTAGCTGTGCCTAATGCTACCATACTCCCTGTTGCATCGACTTCAGATGTATTAGAAGTAATGGATATTGGAATTAAAAACAAAGCTGTTAGTGCTACAGCCATGAACGAAAGAAGCAGTCGATCTCATAGGTTCTTATTGTTTAGCCTTGGAACACATTTATGTCTGTATTATCCGACACCTTGAAATCCGTCAAGTTTTTTTAATTCAGATTTCTGCACACAGTGTTGTCAGTATCAATGTTCGTGGAAAGGATTTGCACACTGGTGGTATATTGCAAGGTAATCTTCATCTAGTGGATCTAGCAGGAAGTGAAAGGGTTGATCGCTCGGAGGTAACTGGAGATCGACTTAAGGAGGCACAACATATAAACAAATCATTATCTGCCCTTGGAGATGTCATTTTTGCTCTTGCACAAAAGAGTTCTCATGTACCATACAGAAACAGCAAGCTCACTCAACTCCTCCAAAGCTCTTTAGGTAATGTTTTGACATGTGTTCTCATCACGACATCGTTCCAAATCTTATCTCGACACAACTGTTTTCTACAATTAAACTTCATGTGAACTCGTACGCTGGGTTTGATATTGCAGGAGGTCAGGCAAAGACACTTATGTTTGTGCAACTCAATCCTGATGCAAGTTCATATTCTGAAACAATGAGCACTCTCAAGTTTGCTGAGAGGGTTTCTGGTGTTGAACTCGGTGCTGCACGAAGCAGTAAAGAGGGTAGAGATGTTAGAGAGTTAATGGAGCAGGTTCGCTATTTTTTAAGTGCACCGTCGTCTTTTTACTTTTAACCTGCTTTGCTGACCTACGTTAACATCATCTAGGCATACGAATAGGATCTTGATGGCTATTAAAATGTTTAAATTTTAACTGGTGATCCATTTTTAATTCCTTAGCAATCTCTTTCTCTTGTATGCTCTGCTGACACTGATTTTGGCACCCTTTTCCACCCATACTTGCAGTTATAACCCATGTTTAACTGTTGATCTTTCAGAAGAAATTAGATAATAGAAATTTCTAATTATCTAATTCCAACGCCCTCGATGTCCTTGGTCCCTTCACTTTTGATTGTCGTTAAAATAATTCCAACTTGCATATTAAATAAAGGTAATAGAAATTAAGTAGTTCTATTTTGTTTGGCTTTTTGGTGTATCTGCCCCTCAAATCATGTTTCCCCTACCACCTTGATTACCAAGTGACCTGTGAGATCTGGACAATTCCTGTTTTACCACACTGTATCTATCTCGTTTGACTGACATATGCCTTTGCTATTATTGGGATATATAAGATTAATCAGCACCTTAGCCTTTTTCACATTTCCTAGCTGTTATGTTGACCAAGTTTCTTTTAGAAATGAGTCTAAACTAACCGAGTTAGAGTTTGATCAAGTGAATCAGGCAAGCTGCAATGATGTTTATTTGCATATATAAGCTAAGATTACAGTGAGTGTTTGTGTTCATGATTTAATGGAAGGTAAGGATTTGATTAGATGATTGAATTCTGACCAAAAATCCAAATAATTGGAGTTTCTCTTTTTAGTTTTAACCATCATTTCTAGGCCAAGATCAACCCTCGTAGCAAAGGTTTAGGTTGGACTTTAGCAGTCAAGTAAATAAAGTACAGGATTGAAAAGCTGCATATGACCTCTTTAGAAATGATGTGTAATCGAGATGACGAACCGTAGACCAAGTTGTCTAGTGCTCATGTAAACCTTAATATGTCGTATGAAGCAAGCCTGAGTTCACACCAAAAACATGGATTGAAGAACTGGAGTAATTTTGCATTAGCATTGATGTATGGTTATTAGTTCCTTTAACTTAAAAATTTATTTGAAGACAAAATGTACTATGTTTTAAGAACATTGTTGGGCTATGTAGGTGGCATCTCTAAAAGACAGAATATCCAAAAAGGATGAGCAAATTGAGCGCTTACAATTACTTAAAGATCCAAAACATTTCCATCCTGGTTTGAATGGAGAAAACGCAGCTTCTGATGAGGACAACACAGAGAAGAGTGACAAGCATTATGGAGAGGCGATTGTTCAGGATAGTGCACCACCAGATGTTGAGATCTCTGAATCTGGTGATGGGGATAATGAAGATAGACTATCTGACATATCTGACATTGTTCCTTCTGCTGGGAACGAGCTTGATGGCTCCACAGAAGAAAGCACAAAACTATCAGACAAGTTGGAGAAGTAAGTAGTATTGATCTTGTTTTCCTGATAAAAGTTGAGTTGCATTTCAATATACACACACATAGGAACGCTTGCAAGCATTAAGGAAGAACAAATTTTATGATACTATTCGTAAATTTGATGTTTCATGAAAAGCCATTGGTTACCATTTCAAAGGATTGGAATTTTATGCTGACGAGGAGTAAAAGAAGAAGAATAGGAAAGAAAGAAAAGTTAAAGTTATTAATTTTAATCAACAAAGATGAACACACTAAATAATATTCTGCCATCATTCTGTGATGGTTACAAAGGAAGATTTGAAACTTGTTTACTTGTTATTACATTATGAATACTCAATCACCATAAATTGCACTTAATCATTATAAAAATCTTCTCATTAATTAAAAGCAGGTTCCTAGTGAATGATTCCAACTCTCTCTTTTCACACCTGTCTTCTTCTTGGAAGAAATTCATGTTTTGCCTGGCAGGCTGCTTATTGGGATCTGGTGATTTGTAAACACTAAATGCTGAAGTTAAGTCTGCAACATTTTAAAGCTTTGTATGTGTATTACTAGGCATACACGGACTCTTGTGAATCATTATTTGGGAAAGAATGAGAGAAAATTAAAGAAAGAAAAAAAGAACAGAAACAATATGGAGAACACATAGGTGACGTACGGTAGAAAGCAAGAACAGGAGATGGCGTCTCTTGAGCTACATTTTGGTCTCTTATTACAGTTGTCATGTTGTGGCCTGTACATGTGCATCTTCATTCAACCTTGTATCTTTGATTTCTTCAGGAGTAAACTGGCATCAAAGATTCGAAGCCTACAAAAACTTGGACAAGCCAAATCGGCATTTGTATCAGCATCAAGGGATTCCTTGAAAGCTCCGACAAGTGAGTATAAACTAGGACATCCTTTACTGATTGCTTAGCTCATGGATTCTTCTCTTATATTGCTTTATGCAACTGACTCTCAAAACTGTATCTTTCAGATGTTAAAAAAATTGCCGCTGCTACTACTGCTACTGCCAACTCATCCATAATGAAGCCTCCCAAACGGTTGCCATAATCAAATCTTTTGAGCAAAGTTCGAGTAACACTACATTCTTTCCTTTTGCTTTGTCATTTTGTAGCGTCATTTAGCTCTAGTTACAAGCTATTAAGAAAAGTTGACAGCTACTAAGGAAAGTTCGACAGCTAGCAAGCATTATAGTTTTTTTTAACTTCGGTCAAACATAATCCCACTTTAGCAGGCGGCTGTTGTAACGTTGGCAAGATTATAGGAATATGATTTCATTTATTTAATTCCCACTTTAGTAGGCGGCTGTTGTAACGTCTGCTAGCTATTGTCACGTTTGCAAGATTATAGGGATATGATTTCATTTATTTGTGAATTGTAATATGTATATATTAGACATAGCAATCAAGGGCTTGATGAGCCAAATACTTTTCATTCACTGTGCATTTGTCTTTAAAAATAGCTTGAATTTACAAACTTTTAAAAATTATGTGCATGGTCATAACTTTAATTTGAAAACTCCTCTATTTAGTTCAGGAAGCCTAAACTCTTCCTACCTTTAGTTAATAATTGCACCATCAAGTACAAAGACAAGTAAAGCTTCCATTTCAGGATCAAAATAAGAATTTAAAGCAAATAAGAGAAGGAGATCTTAAAGGAAGAAGAATGATCTAACCCTACTCTTTAATAATGAAAATCATTTCTTGGAATGTAAGAGAGATTAATTGTCCCTCTAAACAATTAACTCTTAGTAATTTTATTATTGATAATAACCCATATGTTGTAAGGCTTTTGTAAACCAAGCTAAAGGATATTAGTGGCAAGAAATTGATGTTTTTGAAAGGGCATTGGGAAGCGATATATTGAAATTACCCTTTCATTTCATATGGATGAATCATACTACTAAAGTCTCCAATTAAAGATCCATGTACCTTTAATGCCAACTCCAATCTTTATAATTTTGTTTCATAGTGGTACCCTTTAGAAATTCAAATTGTAGTCATACGCAAAAGTTATAGAAAGCTTAATCATTTCTTATTTTAGCCTCACAAGTATATGAATCATTTGATTATTGATCAACGTATCTAAAATCTGTAATTTATTAGCAACATAGAACACTATTATCCTACCATTAAAGTGAAACTAGTGGCTAGAGATTTATAAGAAACTATATAAATGATCTAAGGCAATACGCATCCAACATACAAGTGATTGATTAGAAAATATAAGGAGTTTTTACACTTGGTTATACAGTCAAAAGGGGAATTGGTTTATAATTGAGCCCTGGTTAATAAGGACTAGTTATCAACTTTCCTCAAAAGAAAAGCTTGATTTAATAACATTATGTTTTTAGGCCCTATACTAATAATAGTGATTCAAGATCTATCCACTAAATTCCCTAAGAGATACCCTTTCAGATTATCCAATTACTTAACTAAAGTAGAAGGATTTCTTAAATTTGTACTGAGAGGCATAAATAAGGAGTTTCAAGGGAACAAGTCTTATATTTTCATGAGAAAGCTCAACTCATTGAAGGTGAAGTTAAAAATCCTTAAATTCAACTAATTTAGCTACATTTAAAAGTCAGTAAGAGATATCTTAGAGAATTTGAATTCAACAAAATCTTAACTTATATTTTCCTAGTTGATACACAAATTCAATAGAAGGAAAAAGGAAAGCTTTACATGATTATACAAAAGCTTTGTTGATTAATTACTCAATAAAGATCAAGAGTTTTTTAGTTAAAGAATAAGGACAAAATATCCATCTTCTTCCACAAAGGTTTATTATTAAAAAGGAACTCAAGTAGGAATGTTTCATTGAAAAATGAATCTAATTCAATTGTTATCTTACAAGAGGACCTTCTTCAGGAAGCTCTTTCTTATTTTTCTAGCTTCTTGGGAACCTTAACAGAGAGAACTTCCATGTTCCAATTTCAAATAAAATCATCAAGGAACATATCAATTAGCAAAATGTTACTCTATCACTCAGACTTGTAACTGAACATAAAATCGAGGTAGCTTTGTTTTCACTTAACTCCCTAAAGGCACTAGTTCTGAAAGGCTTCAATGAATTTCTTTTTTCCTAAAACACTTGACAAGTTACTAAGAAGATAGTAATAGAAGCTCTTCTTGTATTCTTTCAAAAAAGGAGGAATTTAAAAGAGATAAACAAAACATTTATTAGTCTTTCCTAAAGAATCAAGCACCAAGCTCTTTTGAAGAATTAAAGCCAATTGCAGCATACAAACAAAAATTATGCCATCAAAATATACTTCCAAAAAGTCTTTAATTCCATAATTTTTGATTTCATTATGAATACATTAACAGATTTGGCTTTTCGTAGATTTTTATTAAGTGGATTAAACAAGGTCTCAATACAATTTCATGCAGTATCATTGTCAATGTAGAACCTACTAAACTCTATAAAAGTGTTAGGGAACGAAGACAAGAGAATCCTTTATCCTATTATCTTTTTTTTACCTTGGTAATAAAAGTTAGTATCATGCACAAAAGGTAGATAATTTCCTAAGACAAATAGTTTAAGAACCACTCAAGATGCAAAAGATTGAACCTTATAAGTTTAGCTTTTGTTGATGATCTTATCCTATTTTCAACGCTAAAGCAAATTCTCAAAGCATCCTCAAGTTAGCTTTGACATTCTTTTAGGATGCTTGTTGGTCTATCACTAAATGGAGACAAAAGTTGCTTATACCTCTTTCCAAGATCCCTTCAAAATGCCACATAATACTCAACCATCACAAGCCTGATTACTTTAAGGAATGTCATCCCTCAAAATAGTACTGCGAAAAAGGCTTCAGAACAATATCATCAGCACTTGGATTCACTATCTAGCTCACCACTTCTTAACTACATTCTGGGATTAAGACTAATATCCAATAAGGAGGATATTGGTCTTAAGGTTGATTGTCGAAAACATGTGTTAAGAGATACATGTATTAAGAGATAGTTGTATCCTAGGATGTAGATCTTAGTCTTTTTTTAGAACATAATATGAGTTCTAGCACGTATGCATCTCAGACCATGGATCCTCCTACTTATTGGCACACTTAGGCATAGATGTGTCCCAAAATATATATCTTATTGTCTATTTTATAAGTAAATTATGGTTGGTGACATAGTTATATTCTAGACCATGTCTTCCTTCATAAACAACTATGCCACGTCAATACACTTGTACCTTCACTTTTGATTTCCAGAAAGAAGCATTCTCTAGGCCACTCTCATATCCCAAGCCACGTCCATTCAAAAAGCTTTCAAGAAACATGTTTTTCTTTTCCAAAAATCGAAGATTGTATGTCGGTATGTAAGAGCAATTGGAATTATGCCTATGACCTAATCGTTATGTAATAGATTGAACATTTTAGTTTTGTGATTATTAATTTTGATTAATAACATGGAAAATGATTTTATTATCATATTTTGTTTATTGTTTTTATTCTAATATATGATAAGTCATTGATTAAATTGTTACACTTGCCATCATAATGGAGATTATGATAATGAGAGTCAAGTCTTTAGGATTTAATCTAAAAATGTTACTGATCATAGGATCGTCAAATAAGGACTTTAATGATCCGGTTAGATCAATATATATGTAATAGTATCTATTGGATAGATATTAGTAGATCTC
>JAOSBP010000006.1:19121544-19134823 GCA_027563825.1 Erythroxylum mucronatum
AGTCGAACAATCTGTCCATCATATGCTCTGATATACTTGTGCTGACAAGTCCTGTGACAGCCAAATCCTTTACAAGCTCATAATTTCCACCATCACAGGACCTCGTCAGGAACTACTTCTCGCTATATCTCGATCGTCAGGAACTACCTCTTGCTCTATCTCGATCGTCAGGAACTGGTTCTCATGTTCTCCGGCACCGCAACCATTTTCGCCTTTATCTTTGATGACCCAACCACCGGTAAGGCAATTTTGGACGGAAAAATGGAAAAAGGACACATCTGGCTGATTGTTGAAACTCGAAGTAGGGACGATAGTGAAAGATGCACTCTGACAACAAGAGATGAATAGACGAAAAGACAAAGACCAGAGGCTAAGGAAAGCCATACAGAATGAGGAAAAACTGTCCGTCCCAGAATTTATAGTATCAATCGAACAAACACACCAATCCGGATTGGCCACGTGGAAAAATCTAAGCGGCTGAAGCAGCGCAGTAAATGAAGGGACACACGTAACTGCACACGATAAATGTACAGCTGCCCAAGCGACGCGACGTTCCAAATTTCGGTGGCGCCTAGAAGAGGCAGACCGTCAATAATAATTATACCTAGCGTTTTTGATTTCAGCACCCTCACCGTTTCAGATTTTGAACGACGCCTAGAAGATGCGAATCGTCAAGTAATAATTAAATCTAAACTATGCCCGGACGGTGACAACTGACCGATCGCCCTACCACGACATAAGCCAATCGATCGCCCCTCCTTAATACGACTTAATCGATCGATCGGCTGTCGCCCGAACGATGGCTCGCTAGTCCGATCAGTTTCCTGTCATAGTAAGAATTATCGCACAAAGGGCGTTGATCTCCGATCGACCGGCGATCAGCAAGATCAGTTCCAAACAATGACGTTCAACCTCAGCAAGATCAGGCTGAACCACTATGTGATAGGAATTGGAAACAAATGTTTACTTTCCCAATGACATGAAATATTTATCAGTGAAATGAAATCCGTAGAGAAAATAGTAATGTTCTACATATATATATATTACATTGCGGAAGCAATTAGATCATGAATTGGTAAGAACTCTTGAATTCCAACTGCCTTATTTATCCAAAAGTAAAGTTGACTCAGTAAAAGCGTGACGATAAACCTGTCCTAATTGCTGCGCCGTCGTTCAAGTTTGTTTTGCCTGTGTTATTGTGTCGTTTATTGTTTGAGGAATTACAATGTCATACACCGTCGTCGTGTCGCAGGAGAGTAATTCTACTCTCCTAATGTTGTACTTGACTATTATTTCAATCATTTCAATTTTTTTTTAAAAAAAAGAATGCTTCTTGGAAAGCAAGCCTCTGTCATATCCAATGCAAGTCTCAATCTGAATTCAATAAGTTTTACTTCTTTAATTTTCGAGAAGGACCTATCCTCCACAGTTGACAAATACGACATAGACGAAAACAATGTATCGTTCGGCGGTAGCCAAATGAAATCAACTCCCAGTTAGACTGGTAAGTGGTATCCACGTTGTAGATTTGTAGTCCTGAGGTTGCTTATAATTTTCCAAGATTCTTCATTGACCATGGATATGGATTTTTTTGTTAAAGTTCATGGAAGTTCAATTCATTACAAGAGTCACACACTACATTTAACTTACTAACTATTGTCACAGTTTAAGCGTAAATATTATTAATTCTTTATGCAGATACCGTCAATCTATATATAGAAAGTCCTCTCACCTCTATTCATACTAAGTTTAGCCCATAAACCTGGAACGTTTGTTTCGACTTCCACCATACCATACAAAGATGATAAACAATCCTTCTGAAAGCCTTCTCCTGCTCTTTTTCTTTGTCTTTCTTCCCATGAAAATGGTCATGGCGCAGAACAGCACAACAGTTCCGGTGAATGTAGGAGTCATTCTGGACCTTGATGATGGGGATGGGGTCAATAAGATGGCGTTGAGCTGTATTAACATGTCACTTTCAGACTTCTACTCCATTCACGGTGGTCAATATAAGACCAGGCTACTCCTCACCGTCAGAAACTCCAAGCAGGATGTTGTTGTAGCAGCTGCCGCAGGTTATTACCAGTTCATGACCTACTTTCATTATTAGTTTTGGTCATGTTTTATGCTCATAATTGTTGCTCATAAAAATATAAGTTCATTTTTATGTGCATTAAATATATTTTCTTTTTTTATTTTCAACTTTGTTTTATTTCTTTTTCTTTCAGATTACTCTGAACTTGATATGAAAATAATATGACATTTTTAGATCATTAGATGATATTTTACTGAAAAGAGTAATGTTGTAAGTATCCAACTACTTCAGTGGAATCAGAATTTTTTTTTCGTATTACACGAATAATAAGTCTTTATAAAAATAGTTTGAATGTTATGAAAATAATAGGAATTTTTATATTCTTAGATAATTAATTAAAACCTCGTTTGAATCAGTAATTTCTTTTTATATTAATAATAAGCCTTTATAAAAAACATTTGTAAATGGCAGGCCTAGATTTGGTAAAAAATATTGAAGTGAAGGCAATATTAGGGCCAACAACATCGATGCAGTCTACTTTTGTAATTGATATGGCAGCAAAAGCTCAGGTTCCTATTATCTCATTTACTGCGTCAAGTCCTACCTTGAGCTTTCTTAGGAGTCCTTATTTTTTTCAAGCCACACAAGACGATACAACTCAAGTGAAAGCCATAAGTGCCATAGTCAAAGCTTTTGGATGGAGAACAGCAGTACCTGTGTATGTTAACAATGAATTTGGTAGAGGAATTGTACCTTCTTTGACCGATGCTTTGACAGAAATTGATGCTCGTGTTCCCTATCGGAGTGCCATTTCTCCGACGGCCACTGACGACGAGATCCGTGAAGAGCTCTATAAGTTAATGACTATGCAGACTACAGTTTTTATTGTGCATATGACTCCTACTCTCGGCTCTCGTCTTTTCCTCATAGCTAACAAGCTTGGAATGATGAGTCCTGGATATGCTTGGATTATTACTGATGGGTTAGCTAATTTCTTGAGTTCCATGAACTCGTCAGTTGTTGATTCCATGCAAGGTGTGTTAGGAGTGAAACCTTATGTTCCCAGAACGAAAGAGCTAATGAGTTTTCAAAATCGGTTTAAGATGAAATTCATGCAAGATAATCCTGATATAGTGAATGCTGATTTGAACGTTTATGGTTTATGGGCCTATGATGCTACGACATCGTTGGCAATTGCTGTTGAGAAAGCTGCGACTGTCGACCTAGGCTTCCAAAAGCCAAATGTTTCTAGAAATTCAACCGATCTTGAAAATTTGGGAGTGTCTCTGTCTGGTCCGAACCTTCTTCAAGCATTGTCAAATGGTAGTTTCAAAGGCCTATCAGGAAATTTCAGCTTTGTTAATGGGCAGCTGAAGTCATCACCTTACCAGATAATCAATGTGAACGGTGATGGAGATAGAGGGATTGGATTTTGGATAGAAGAAAATGGACTTACCAGAAAGTTGAATACTCCAATAAACAACAGTACAAGTGCAAATTCTGCATCTAAGTCCAGTCTTGCACCTATTATATGGCCAGGAGAAGTAACTTCTATTTCCAAAGCTTGGGAGATTCCAACAAAAGGGAAAAGGTTAAGAATAGGAGTACCAGTAAGGAGTGGCTTAACTGAATTTATAAGGGAGACTAAAGGCCCTACTACTGACTGCTCCAATTTTGAGGGTTACTGCATCGATGTTTTTAAAGCTGTAGTGAAAGTGCTGCCTTATGATTTGCTATTCGACTGCATCCCTTTCGACATCTCTGGAAGCGAAACTTACGATACATTGATCCATCAAGTATCCTTTGGGGTAAAGCATCAAAGCTCCACCATACTTTTTTTCATATCTCATTAAAATGTCAAATCTTTAGGCTTTGACTTCACATTTCATTTCTTTCTCTAACAACATTTTTTTTGGCATTTGAGTGCTACCAACAGAAATATGATGCTGTAGTAGGAGATGTGACAATTAGATTAAGTAGGACCAATTATGTCGACTTTACATTCCCTTACACAGAGTCTGACGTATCAATCATCGTTCCTGTAAAAGACGACAAGAGCAAAAATGCATGGGCTTTCTTGAAGCCTTTGACTTGGGAACTTTGGATCGCTTGCTTTTGCTTCTTTATCTATACTGGATTGGTGATCTGGGTTCTTGAGCATAGAATAAACGAAGAATTTCGAGGGCCTCCTCTGTATCAAGTGGGAACTAGTTTCTGGTTTTCCTTCTCCACCTTGGTTTTCGCACAGAGTAATTTCCCTTCAATCTTTGAAATAATATAGAAAATTTTGCTGAATTATTGCAGCATTAATCATAGCTTAATTCAACCATCATTCTTCCTCTTGAAGTAATATGCATTAATATATACAATTTGGTCATCTCGGGTGTTATACAGGGGAGAAAGTACGTAGCAATTTGTCAAGAATCGTGATAGTAATATGGTGTTTCGTTGTGTTGATTCTGACACAAAGTTATACAGCCAGTTTAACAAGTTTTCTGACAGTTCAAAAGCTCCAGCCCACGGTTATTGACGTGAAGGAGCTTATCAAGAGGGGTGCTTATATTGGCTACCCTCAGGGCTCATTCGTTTTGGGACTTTTGAAAGACCTCGGTTTTAATGAATCCAAGCTCTTGCCTTTCGATTCTCTCAAGAAACTGGACAAAATGTTCACCAACGGAAGTGGCAATGCGGTTACAGCTGCAGCATTCGACGAAGTACCATACTTAAAGTTATTTCTAGCAGATCATTGCTCCAAATATACCACAATTAAGCGTACGTTTAAAACCGATGGCTTCGGCTTTGTAAGTTCAACTCCTTTCTCTTGTTTAGCATTTCGTTTTCAGATGCTCGTTTTCAAAAATATGTATCACCATTTCAGGTGTTTCCTAAAGGCTCCTCACTAGTACGTAATGTTTCGAGGGCAATTTTAAATGTGACCGAAGGAGAAACAATGCAGAAAATAGAAGAGAAATGGCTTCGCAAAGAAGGGAGTTGTCCTGATACAGGCACCTCTAATTCTTCCAACAGCCTCGGTATCGAAAGTTTTGGGGGTCTTTTCTCGATTACTGGAGGAGTTTCATTTTTGGCTATCCTGATATACTTAATCATGTTTATCTACGAACACTGGGATGTCATAACGTCACCCGATTCAAGGTCATTAAGGCAAAGAGCTGTTGCATTGTTTTGGAACTTCTATAACAGGGACTTGTCTGCGCATCAAGTGAATGGTCAACAAGTTCAACTTACTAAACCAAGTCCATCGGCGCATCCTGTCCAAACAGAATTCTCCGGGGAGAAGGTAAGAGTTTCTTCAGAGTATCATGATCATTGATCAGAATCTGAATGATCAAGAATCACCTCAAGAGGAGATATCGAGCTCGCCATTCAAGTCAACACAAGAAAAAGATTGAATATTTTATTAGATATCACTGTCTATATTAGTTAGATTTTAGTTAAAAATAAAATTGTCTATGTATAATAATTAAATAATTATAAGACTGAAACAAAGATCTAAATATGTGATTATAAAAATAAAACTAATAAAGAATAGGCATAAAATCATAATAATTTTCATAATAATACAAATCCAAATTTTTAAAAAAATATGAATTTTAATAATTAAGAAAATTAAGGCTATTGATAAAAAAATATAATTTGATAAGATAAATGATAGTTTTAAAAAATTAAGAATTAAAGTAAAAAAAGGTTCAAATTAATTACATGAGGTTGGATATAAATTAATATTTAAAAGTTAGATAATCTTTGTTTAAAATAATAGGTATTTTAAAATAAAATTTACAAAAAATATAAAAACATATGTTTTCTCAAACACTCTTTTTTTGTTTTCGAAAAGCGACCGAACTGGAAACAAAGGAGTCCATCCCATTTGTACAGCATTAACCCGCAGCCTTTAATACTGCATGCATTTCGTGAACAAGCGCAGGCGACTGATTATTTGGGTATCGGTAATGCAAATATAATTACAATAAAGAATATATTAGATTAAGGATTTAAATTATAATATTGTCTCTTACGCTCATAATTTAACTCTATAAAGGAAATAGAATCTTTCATCCTAATTTCATATAGTTTAGTATTCTTTTGTCAACAAATGTGTTATGCTTTCCTCTCCGAGGACGTGCATTTGATTTGGAAGGATGAACAAAACCAATTATATCCATTGTTTGCTTTGTTAGATTAATTTAATAATTATAAAGTGTGACCCACATTATTTTATTTAATTCTAATATGAAGTGGATCCAAAACAACGGTAATTGGGCAGCACTAATGCTACTTTCTTGACACACACAAACTCTTTTCCACTAAGCAAGAGGAGGGACCAACGTTACAAGAGGATAAACAAAGAGCACTCACTCTACACTTACGACAAAAGCACTAGGAGGACTTTTGGGAGCTTGACATTTTAGTTGTTGGGGGAGACCACCAACATCACAAAGAAGAAAGCAAGTAGCCAGCTGGGTTTTTTGGAGGGAAGAACGTAAAAGCCACTAGGAATCACCAAAAGAGACGTGACCCATGCAAAAACAAGAAGGATTGGAGCAGCTGGTGGACAAAGGGCGTGAACAACATCAGAGAGGAGGCTCCACCAATATGACTCCAGCAGAATT
Organism: Erythroxylum mucronatum; assembly: GCA_027563825.1. NCBI lineage: Eukaryota > Viridiplantae > Streptophyta > Magnoliopsida > Malpighiales > Erythroxylaceae > Erythroxylum > Erythroxylum mucronatum. Next base: position 19,128,208 of record JAOSBP010000006.1, read on the forward strand.
TTGAACCCACCACATATGACACTTACAACGAAAAAAAAGATAATAATGCAAATAGGGTGAGCAGGTGATATGAAGACAAGCAGCGTGAATTGAAGGGGGCAGAACGAAGTGAACTGGACGGTAGCGTGAGCTGGAGCTGGGCGTGAATAAAAGAAAAAAAAAGAGAGTACTATACACGGGGGAGAGGGGACTAACATCACAAACCAAGGGAGAATAGAGAGGGGAGGGTGCGTGAACTACAAGAGAGAGGAGAGCTGAGAGAAAAATTAAGGGAGAGTGGTGAGTAGCGTTACATGAGTGAAGTGTGTGTTAGTAAGGGGGCTGGATGTTTTGGAGAGGAACGAAGGGAGCTGTGTGTTTCATGAAGGTTTGGTGCATTAGCTGAGAGTGGAAGGAGCAAAAAAATAAAAAGAAAAAAAGAAGCAAGGAGTGGTGCGTGAACTGAAGGTGGTCACCTAGGAAAAAATCGTGAGCTACAGGGAGGCATCAGCTAAAGATATCACACAAGAACAGTAGGAGAATGCCAACTCACTAAGGGATTAAAAGAAAATTTACGCAGATGTTGCGGTCTAAACAAAACAATATAAATTAAATTCTATATAGACCAATTAGAGGCAAGTGCACTCCGTCGACAAGTAATATAGATCGGTAAGAACCGGATATCGTATTCAAGGGAAAATTTTCAACACGTAAGACAATTAAATTAAACGATGAAAAATTACTCAGACGATCAAGAATTGATTGATTTAAAAATAAAATAAATTAAAGTAAGAAAATCAAGGAATTATGATAATTGCAAGGTATGAATTAAAACAACTAGATTTAATCAAATGACAAAAATCGGTTAAGGTATCAGATTTCAATTAGATTGGAAACTAAAAATAAAATTATATCGGCGGTTTGATTTAGGAAATACTTCACTTAAGCAGGTCAAACTCAATGTTCATAGGAATTCCTTCTCTTCTAAATCCGAGTTACCCACTTGGTTCATAGATAATTCGGAATAAAAGGCATTAAATACAAAAAGCCTAAAACTAAGTTCGTTAATTCTAGGTGTCCTCACACAAGATCCTAAGGTTAGTCTACACTTTAGTCTCAAGTATGTCGCTTGATTAATTTTCTGACAAATTAAATCCCATTGGTTATGACATTCAATCATCTAAGGCTTTAATCTAGGTAGTCGATCTAAATTAGGACTAAATATGCATTCAATCAAGCAAAAACCAATACCACAAAAATCATCCTAATCCAATATCAATCCTAACCTCAACCAAAAAAACTTACTCATCCATATTCATCAATGCAACACAAATCATGGTCATAATATATATTTGCATTGATTAAATCCACAAAAATTAAAACAAATAATGAATAAAAAATTAAATCCTAGCAAAACCGTGGTTGCTAGGATTAAAAAATGTGTTGGCCAACGTTCAGCTCACTATCTTCGTTCCTGCTCTCTCGTCGCTCCTGGCTTCACCTTTATTCATGCAAGCTCACACTATCTTCACTTCTTTTGTTTCTATGTAATGAATGATTTAATGAGGGTTTTTGGTCCACCCTTTTCATGCCTACTCACCTCGTTCCTATCTCTCCGCCGCCAGCTGCTTCGTTCCTCTCTTTTGTCGCCAACTGCTTCATTCCTTGGTTGTGTCGCTAGTTGCTGCGTTCCTTGGTTGTGCCGCTAGCTGCTACACTTCTTTCTATGTATCCAATCTCCTCCTTAAACCTTACGGTCCCCCACTCTTCTTCACACGCACACTCACGTTGTCTCCTCTCTCTCTGCCGCCACTTGCTTTCTTTTTTTTCTCCGTATTGAATGTCCATTAAGATGTCTTTAGGTCTATTTTTGTCCAACTCTTTTGTTACATTTTTAACCTCATTCCACACAAAAACCATGGCTGCTACTCTCTTTCTAAAAACGTTAACATTTTTGGGTGGTAAAATGTTAACGTTTTTTATTCTTGCTTCTTTTGAGAGCTTTTCTTGCTTTATGCTCTTAAACGTTTCAAATCTAATATGTGCCTAGAATTAAAAACAAATAACTCTTAATTATTGCAATTTAAACATTAAATGGACAAGAGTTTAACAAATTATGTATCTAAAATCAATATAAAATGCTCATCAACACAAATCATCCAAGTTTCCTAACAAAAAAAACTCCACATTTTCACAAAATCTTCTTTCCCCTCCGTAGCAGACATTAAAGTAGTCTTTTTTATTAGATATTAGTAGTATTTATTGCCATTATTGAATATTTTTCTTTATCTTGTTGAAGGAAGTGGAAGCCTTTTGGAACTTTCAAGATTAAGAGGCAAATAGGTCTTAATGTTAAGTGTTTCATCTATTCATATATTGGATTGTTTTTCTGTACTTTTGTTTTATGATTATTTTCAATTGATTTCTAATATTTTATTTTTATTTTATTGATTAAAGTGATCATTTTCTAGATTAATGTTTGAATACACGAAAGTTTAACTCTTCTAATCATTTGTATAAATTAGACGTCTAATTTACCGTGTCAAAAAGTATTACTTTTAAGAAAACCATTTAACCATATTAAATACAATCACAAATGTTGTACTATCTTGCTTCAATGGTCTTAACAATAAGGACTAATTAAATTGCGTATTTTCGATTAGCTAATCCTAAAGAAAGATTGATACTCAATGTTACATTAAATATATTATTAATGAAATAATTATTTTGTACTAATGATTAATCGTAGTTCCAAAGGAAAAAGTAACCCTAAACCAAGGTTTGTTTTATTGATAACTCTTATTTTATTATTTCCTTTGTTTTCTCTATCACAAAATTTCATATTATCACAAATAACTGACAAACTAAAATTCCTTGTACGATTGACTCATACTTTCTTATAATACATTTATTTTATTATAGGACAACTTCATTATTAGGTTTGACTATAACTAAGAAGACTTGTCAACCTATCTTTATGTTTATATACAACTTTTTTCAATTATACTAGATCTATTTATCGAAGAATTTCTCAATATCAATTATATGAAATCACATATAAATCAACATGCTGACAATATTAATTAAAGAATAATCAAGAACAAATAATTGAATCTCAATAAAACTAAGAAATCAATTAAACTAAAATAAAAAATCAAAATAAGGTACATCTCAGGGTTTAATTAATCTAGATGCCAACAAGAATTTAGTTCCTAATTATATTAAACATAACATCAAAGTTAAAGAGAAAATCAAAAACAAAGATTAACAAGATGAAATGCATTTAATCTTCAAAATCTTCAATCTAGATTAATGAAAATCCACTCCAAAAAAAATATAAAATGATAAACAACTTTTCACTATATTACATTATACACTTTTCTTCTAAACAATATTTTACTACATTACATTATGAACTCTTCCATCCCTCAAATAATAATTTTTTAATATTACATCTATTTACATTTTATTTCATTATAAATCATTCAATTACATTCTACTCCATGAAAAATTTTACTTCTAACTAAACATACCCTTAGATAGTATATACATAAAAAAAAGGGAAAAAATTTACGGTAATCTATCTAAGATTGCTTCTCTGTTTTCACTCTCCCTCTTCCATATCAAAATTTGTTGTCATTCCACTATCTCCTTTTCTGTTGTTTTTCTTTGTTCCGTTTCTCCTTCGTTTTCAACATTTAGGCCACAGCAGATAAGCTTCGATTTCGCTGATCTCTGCTGAGACAATCAAAGCCTTCAATCCTCACTGCCGCTTGTGTGTGCCCAAAGTTCACTCGGACACAACTTCCACCACCTGGGCTACCTTTGCATGCCGAAAATGAGGGTAATGATGGAGCAGCTGCAAACGTTGTAGTAGTTACCTTCTCATTGCCAAATTGAGTATCTTGAGTTACAGGGTTTGTTGTCCTGCTCGGTGGCGATCCACAGTAAAATGGTGGGGATAATGCCACCCGAGTGTTAGATCTTTCGACACTGTAATCTCCCTGCATTTAAGGAGATCTGATGAGCTTCTTTGTTAAAGGTTAGTTAAAGCATATACAAAGGTTGTCTTCATTAATGAAATCACAAACTCAGCTAATTAGTCCCGAACCAGCTTAGATTTCATTTGTTGAACAAAGAATAGGTTTTTATTCAAGAACTGATTGACTTACTAAAAGGTTCCTCGACAAATTAGGAAAAAGGCTAATCAGAACCTCCCGCTCAGGTCAAATCCACCAGAAACACATCTTGTAGAGCACAATGAGAACAAGAAACACACTAGTATCTACTATACTTAACAAGAAATAAGTATCTACCATCTTTAACTTGCGTCCAGTTAACACAGCCTTAACAAAAGTAAAACAATTAAGCAACAAAAATACCAACTCAAAGATTTTAACTTGCAAAACTTATAGAGCAGAATCATATGTACACAGAAGAGAGATGTAAAAAAAAGAAGAAAAAACCTTATTTAGAATGATGTCAAGCAGCTCAGACCCAGCTCTCGAATCTCCCATCACAGATTGGTAGCTGGTGTTCAAGAGGAAATCCAAAAGTAATCAGAACACAAGAAGATCAAAATCCTTCAATTACAAAATTCCACAAAGAATTATTAAAAGAAAGAAGAAAAAGAGATTAACGACCGAGTTAAAGAAACATACTTCAGAGATAGCCGTCGAGATCTGATATGGTCGTTAAGGGAAGAATTCAAAACACTCAACCTACGAGGCTTTGGACAAACAACAGACTCCTCCATTAACACCATCCCTATCCTACCCTCCTCACAAGCTGCTACAGAACTCTTCTGCTGATACCCACAACGATTCATCTTCAATACACACTTACCCAAAGCACTGAAGAACAGCTGCAAATCCAAAAACCACACATATTATGACCTAGGCAATTCCACAACAACCTCAGCCCAAAATTTTGAAACAAAAAAATTTTTAGCAAAGAAAATGATCCAGCAGCTGGTATAGGCAAAAACAATCACAAGCTTGCTCTGTTCCTTCAAATTATATGATAAAAGAAAAACAAAGAGGGTCGAGCTTTAAGAGAGGGAGAGCGTTAACCTGAGCAGCCAGAAAGCTCCTCCACAAGGAGGAGAATTTTTAAGGAGGAAGAATAGAGGGGAAGTCGGAATTAGAGAGAGAGAGAGAACACAGAGCTTTAAGAATTTTTGGGAGAGAGCGAGAGAACCTCCAAGCATTGGATTGATATCCAAACATGGGTAAGAGAGAGAAAGAAGATTAGTCATGTTCGCGTGTGGTCGATTACTACTGTACATCTCATAAGATTGCGATGGTTTACCGTTAGATTTGCAGTTCCATCTTGGTGATTGATGCTATAGAATCTTGCCGAATTGATAATTTATTCCTTGGTGTAAAAGAAATACCATCAACATATGGTTGATAGTTGAAAATACCTTACCAAAGTTACGTAATTATAGCGTTGCCTCCTTTATTTCCTCCCCTCCCTTTTTTAATACTGTGGGCCGATTTGTTTTCCTTTTGGTACGAGCAGGTGGGGGTAATTTTTGTTTGGGAATCCTTAACATCTTTAGGTACATTTAGGTTATTATTTAGTGGATCTAGGTATATAGTGTAATAATACATAATAAATTTAAAAGTACCAAAATTGCAATTATAATATACTATATACTATATACTATATACTAATCCAAATCTATTTTTTGTCTCAACAAATCATCTTTAAAATAATATTAAAATATTGAGAAATTAATCAAAATATAATTTATAATTTATAATAATAATAGATAAATACTGAAAAATTAAAATATGCATAAAATTTATTGGATTAAAAGATATCCTAATTTATGAGTTTGATGATAGCAAATTATATTTTTGTCAATGATTTTATTTTTAGTGACATTGTTAAATATATTACAATAAAATTAAATAATATGTGAAAGATGAAATTTAATATAACTAGGTGACAAATGAGTCAAATCGAATAAACTAAACAACTAACAACAACTACAACAACAAGGTGAATGTATCTCCACTGTTCGGTATTGGGTTTTGCAAAATGGTTCTGAAATTGGCCCGATCTTCCCGACTCGTAGACTTCGACAACGTGACCCCTTGTCCTCGTAGTTATTTATATTATGTGCTGAGGGTCTTTCGAAATTAATTCCAGTGGGAGTTCAGAATGGTCAATTGCATGCTAGTAAGATTTCTAGAGGTGGTCCGTCTATATCGCATTTGTTCTTCGCAGATGATAGTCTAGTGTTCTTTGAGGCTAGCACTATGGAAGCTGGGGTTTTGAAGCAGATTCTCAATACTTATGAATCGGCTTTAGGACAAAAAATAAATTTCAACAAGTCCTCCATTTCTTTTTCGAAGAATACGCCTAGAGGAACTCGAGATGTGGTTTGTAGTGTGTTGGAAGTTGAAGAAAAGGATACTCTTGGTACTTATTTGGGTATTCCGTCTCATGTGGAAAGTAATAAGAAAGCAGTGCTTGGTTATATTAAAGATAGAGTTTGGCGACGATTGAATTCATGGAAGCGAAGACCTCGCTCTAGGGCCGGTAAATTTGTTCTTTTGAAAATAGTGTTGCAAACTATCCCGAATTATGTTATGGGGTTGTTCTTACTCCCTAAAACATTATGCCA
>JAOSBP010000006.1:19138641-19156178 GCA_027563825.1 Erythroxylum mucronatum
CTAACTCTTATCTCATTTAATACAAGCCATTAATATTAACCTACCAACATACCATATTAATTCTAATTCCACCTAACATTTAAATCTAACTTAAATTCTATCCTTCTCTCAATCCAAATCAAAACAAATTCTAAACAAAATTTTCAAACCAAAATTCAAACATAGTAAATCAAGTAAACAAATTCAAACACAATAATCAAATAATCAATTATAACAAAATAAATCAAAATAAACAAATTGAGCAATTAGGTCAAGGCCTAACAATTTTTCATTTATATGGTTTAGAGAACCATACCAATATCTTAAGCTCCTTATCATAAAATTGTAGATGAGATCAAGGAACTTAAGGTGCAATTGTAAGAATTGATGGATAAGGGTTTATTCAACCGAGTACATCATCGTATGGAGCACCAATGTTATTTGTGAAGATGAACGACAAGACCATGAGGTTGTGCATTAATTATAGGCAATTCAACAAGTCACAATCTAGAATAGGTATCTTTTGCCTATGATTGATGATTCCTTTGACCAGTTTCAAGGGGTTAAGATATTCTCCAAAATAGACTTAAGGTTGGAGTACTACAAGTTAAGGATTACGGAGTCGTGTTTGTAAGATGAATTTTAGGACTTGGTATAGTCACTATGAGTTCTTGGTGATGTTGTTTAGGTTGCCAAATGTGATCCGGTGTTTAATGTGTGTAAGTTTTAATAAAAAAACCTCGATAATCCACAAGCGCATGGTTTGTTAGCGTAGTACCTAAGGTGTCAATCCCACAAGGAGTGATAATCTAATCCTAAAATCAAAGGCTAGAAAATAATACAAAAATTTAAATTGCAAGAAACTAAAATTAAGAAATTGATTCAATCAATCAAATTAAAAATTGAATACAAAAATATTAATTTTTTAGTAGTTGCAACACACACCCAAGAATCAACCTTAGAAAATTACTAATTGAGAGAAAGGGAATTTTACCTATCCATAATGGTAACCTAATTGATTATGAATTACCAAATTGTTAGTTTTAGATGATCCTAAGGTTGATTACTCTCTCTCGAGTTATAACCATTAAACTTAAATCATAAACCCTAATCAAATTATGGAAGTTGCAATATCTCAATTAACAACCTATTCAAAACCCTAATTAGTTTTGAAGTTCTCTAATGAACTACTAGAAACCAATGTAAGATCCCTCTTCACACAATTTACTGATTTGATTTAATTCTTGTTCTATTAAATCACCTAACTCTCGTTAGCCTAATTTAATTAATTTTCATTCGATTCACCCTCTCAGTTTATTATCAAATTATGCACTTGCAGAATTAAACCACAACAAATCCAATAACACATAAGCAATCAAATTTCATTAATTCAAAGATAAAACTCTAAAGGTGAGTTTAGAACATCTTCAACATTCAAAATCCTATCATCAAACTGTTATTCCAATTTTATACAATAATAAAACTAAAAATAAATAGGAAATATGATTTGAATTGATGATGGGAGGCAGCGACGTCGGGAAACTCCTGATCTAGGAAGTACATCAAGTCAGCTTCTTCTCCTCTTCTCTCTTCCTTCTTCTCTTCATCTATCTCTCGATGAATTCTCTCTAGGGTTTCTCAAAAGTGGCTAATGTAAAAAGCTCCTTTAGCCTCTTTATCTTCTTCTTTAAATATGCTTTGTGTTTTGAGCAACCACAGGGCTTTTTCGGGGTTTGAAAGGTCAAAAAATCTCTTGAAACTTGACGTTTTTGAGTGTTTGCACGTCTGCCTGATGGAGGCCACGATTATGGGCCACATCCGAGCCTTTTTTCATGATCGTGGCATACAGGGCACAATCGTGGGCCATGTCCTGGGTTTTTGCCATGATCGTGGCATGTGGAGAACGATTGTGGGCCAACTCTGGTGCTTCTGTCACGATTGTGGCCTATTGTGCCATGATCGTAAGCCGTTGTTTCGGTCGGAATGTCTTCGAAACTTCTCCATTCTTTGATGTTGACCCCGAAACACTAACAAACACATCAAGGTACCTAAAAACATAATATTTATGCTCAAAGACTTGTACTAAACCATAAAACACTTAAAACACAAATAATTAATAAACTAAAACAATTATAACATTAACACATACTAAATGATTGAATTAATAGCTAAACACATATAAAACTAATCCCTAAAACATGATGCAATTTACACATATCAACATCCCCACACTTAAATGTTTGCTTGTCCTCAAGCAAACAAAACAACAAACACACTAAAATCACAAAGCACACAATGCAGTAATAAGATAATGGCTTTAACATTGTGAAATAAATTTAACTTTAAGCACAATAATTCAAGTTATTTCAAATCATTAACATGCAAAATCCACAGCTGGGAGCTCTGGACTAAACATACATATTAATAAAAAACTCAAATGTCAAGTTATTCACCCTTTTCAATTGCACGCGCACATTAATAATTCTTTGGTCATTCAAACTCTATAACTACTCCTCAGTACATTTTCATGAAAGTCAAGCTATTTGCAAAATCGATTGGTTTTATTAGAAAACATTTTAATCATTTTTGTAAACCTGGACCTAATCTTTGACATGGAGGCAAATATTGGTGATGAATGTCGATCCAGTTACTCGACTAAGTCATGTTTTCATTAAGCTACTTGGTAGGAACGTCATTATAGCCTTTTGAAGCGGAGGCAGATATTTGTGATGCATGTCGATTTGGTTACTCAATTATATCATGTTCCGAACGCTAGCGGAATATTTATTTATTTAAAATTAACAAACACTTTTTTATTGCCTATCTTGTTGCTTTAGTTACTCATTTTCATAAAAAAATACTAGCAAAGCTACTTTAGTCGAAGACCTAAAAATATGAATGAATGTGACAATTTAGAGGTGAAAAACCAACACTAAATCCTAATTAACTTGCATATTTAGCCAAAAAAAACTAATTCACTAATTTCGCGAGCTAATGATTTTTCACAACCTAATAGACTATGTTCAAAATTAAATCAATTTCAATCCATCTAAGCCATTGACATATTCACACAATTCACAAAATGCAACCTAATAAACCATCATACAATATGCAAAATTCACACTCAAAGCAAAACACATAACCCTCCCCACACTTGAACAACACATTGTCCTCAATGTGAGAAGGAGGCAAACAAATACGTATGGTGATAGGTGGCTTCTGTACATATTTTTCTTAGGATAATTTGTTAGTTAATCGTGAAAAATTGATTGTTGTTAACTTGTTTAGCTTATGTTTTGTCTTAGTTTCGTATAATTGCATGATTATGTATGAATGTATTTGAATATGCATGAATGTGTGTGAATTAGGTCTTTAAGATTAGGTTTTGCATGGCATTATTGCACGTCTTTTTCTTACACTAATGTTGGTATGAATTGCATATGTTTTGGGCATGATTAAGTGATTAATTTTGTTGTTAATTAATAGGTTTGAAGGTGGTTTTGAGGGATGGAAGGATAGAAGCTCCAAAGAGAAAGCAAGTCATGTAACCTAAAGGAAAGCTGGAATTTTCCTAGGCCGACCCATCACCAATGTTAAGCTTTCGCAAGATCCAATTCTTATTGGATGTTTTTCTTTTTTGATCCAAAAGAAAGAGTAGAAATTCAGATTCAAATTGGTTAAATAAGGGTCCAATTTGGATAAGAAATCAATAAGATATCACAGAATGAAGTCAAGACAGAAACAAAGTTTTCTGGAAAATTCCAGCTGGCAACTTCCTCCTTTCTATGTCGTTTTAAGAATTAAATAGGGTATAAAAACTCAATTTTAAACCCTAGAAAAGGAGGAGGTTGTGCAAGACATCCAAGGGAGAGAGAAGAACGCATTTTTGAGAGAAAACCAAGAGAATATAAGGTGGAATCAAAGGATTTCAAGGAGATCCAAAGCTGCTACCATAGAATTCTAGCTTTGCTCTTCAACATATAAGCCTTCTTCTCTTTTCTTGCTTCTTTGTTGCATTTTGTTGATTGTGAAGGATGTATGGATATGTTATGAACATGTTGGATGAGATTTGATGGATTTCTAAGTAGTTATTAGGGTTGTTATTGCCTAAACTATGCAATACCTCACTTTATGTAATGTTATAGATATGTTTGATGTTTATGGTCTATAGCTGTCCATACTTAGCTCAAATAGAGATATGGAGTTAAGAAATGTGTTAGTAAGTGCCATGAGAGTGGACTTACACCAAGAACACTCCATATATCTAGTTACCTTGTCATTTGGAGAGAGATCTTGAACGGAAAAATGGTTGTCCAAAAATTTGTTCATATCCTTTTAAGGGTTAAGTGAAAAATGGGAAGTGAGAGCTTACACAATTCATTTACATCATTAAATAGGGCTTATTTGGTTAGATTAATGAGAGTGAAAGAACTAGGACATTAGGAAATTTTGGACTAAACATAATGACCATTGCTAAAGTGAGGGAATACATAGTTAGGTGATGACAATCCCAAGTGGTTAAATTGATACCTTGATTCACCATTTTCTAAATTTGTGTTCTTACTTTTATGACAACCCTAAAGTGTGTATGTATGAATCTTAATTTTTATATTTTGGATCTTCCAAATCTAATTATTTGAGTTTCTTGAACAAAACAAAATTTGGATCATTTCGGTGTCTAACCAATCCTTGTGAGACGATACCTATCTATAGTACGATTTTCGATCTGTAAACTTACATAATAAGAGGTTTTTATTTAAATTTTAGAAAATTACCTATCACATGGCAAGAAGAAACATAAATTAAAGTAAAACAAAAATAAATGAGGGCTAAATTTAAAAAGAAAAGGGTTAGAAACAAAGCCTCATGGTAATGGAGGTGAGGATAGTGTCGGAGGTGGCAGTTGGACGCCTTGAACCTCGAAGTAATGATGGATACGACGTATATCCTGGCTTTGATGTCGTTGAGTTTAGGCCATCTCCTTCATTCTTCTAGAGTTCTCCACAAGTGTATCTGTAATTACCTCTGCGTTTTCAGAGATTGTATCGAACACTTTCCTTCAGCCCGGTTCTTTTATTTCTTCCTCCTCCTTAGACTCGTTGCTGGTCAAATCCTCTTCTTATTGTTTTTGAGCACGCGAACTCGCTTGACTGGACCTAATCTTGACGTGTGTCTTGGCACTAATATCCCAAAGTTCCATATTATGGGACTTCAAGATTTTAGCTCGCCACAGATGATGATGGTTCATGAATTCAGGACGGTAAACTATGAATCCGTTGCACTCAACTCCATAGTAATTAGCTATGGCCGAAACCAAGTAACCCATTCCTAAGTTATTGCTCCCCTTACGTCAAGTGGAAATAATTGCGTTAAAGATGTGGGTGGTTATGCAGAATGAGATGTTGTGGTCTATGCACCACAACAGGCAAAGTTCCTTCGTCGAACACTTATTTGTTTCCGTTTTGTCAAAAATAGTTTAACACGTGAATTTATGCAGTAACAAGTATTTGCGGCTCCTGATGATGTTATTATGTGCATTCTTAGCATTGAAACACTTTAACCCAGTTAGTTCAATCCAGTAGGGGGTGACACAGAAATCATCACGCTGATCTACTACAGACGATTCGGGGAAACCATAAATTTTATACAAAGTCTCATAATTAAGCGCTTAAGGTTGTCCTTGCAACCTAATCCACAATTCCCTAGGTTTATGGGATTTGAACTAAAGGGATGTAAACAATTCTAAGGTAAGTTCCTCATAAACTGGGTATTGAAATTGAATAAATTGTCCTCGTTGAATTCTCTCTGCTTAATTTTTGACCTTGTCTCTCAATTCTAGTCTATCTAAAGTCTCAAAATGAAAATACTTGGGAACCGTAATTTACTTATTACGAAGAGAGTGAAAGTGATTACCTTTCTCATCTAAGAAGATCAGGAAATGTGCTCTATAATCAACTACCCTGTCTCTCTTTCGTAGCCAGACACTTGATTTCTTCCTGATGATTGGTTACGCTTTGCTGACTTCTTAACGCACGACATAATGGATTTCAAGTAGGTAGAATTTGGAAGAGACTGGAAGTTTGGAATTTGGTTAGAGAGAAGTGAGAGCATTTGAAGATTCTAACTTAGAGAGATAAAGTTAAAATGAAAGTGAATGAAAAAATGAAGTGCGACATGAATATATATATGAAGGAAGGGTAAAATGGTAAAAAATAGTTGAAATTCACCTGGACTGTTTTACTCTGCCACAGGCGACAATCGTGGCCTAGCCACCAATTTCTAATTTTTCTTCTTTTTTCCTTCTACGCTTTCTCGAGATCACTTCTTAACTCTTTATAGTTGTTTCACCTCTCTTTTGCTTACTTCTTTGATCATCTAATTCATATTGAATTCCTATGCCTTCCTGATTTTATTTGGAAACGAAACAACCTAACTACGGAATTCAACTATCTAAAAATCAAAGGAAATAATCATGGAATTAACAATTCATGGGCTCCCATGCAGCGCTTCTTTTAAGGTCGGTAGCTCGACGCTCTTCTTTCAATGGAAACTTAGCTGAGATCAATTATAAGCAGCTTACTTCCACCCTTTTCATTCAACATCAATTTTGTAGCTTATAGGTAAGCTACAAATTGCAAAATGATCAGAAGGATAATATTGATAAAATTATGAAAACCAATTAAGCTTAATAATGTCCTTTTTTTTAGTGAACTGTCAACAAAGTGGCCTCGTGGCTTGTTATGCGCCACGATCGTGTACTAACCCATAAAACACTTAAAACACAATTAAATTGAATTAATAGCTAAACACAATCAAACTAAGCCCTAAAATATAATGCAATTTACACTTCTCAAAATGCACTAGCGACATTCACGAATTTGATGAACAAGGTGTTTAGGACTTACTATGATACTTTTATAATAACTTTTTCTAGATGACATTTAGTGTATTCAAGGAGTAGGGAGGAGCATATAGACCATTTGATGATAGTGTTGCAGGCCTTGAGAGAGCACTAATTGTATGTTAAGTTTAGCAAGTGTGAGTTCTTGTTGAATAAGGTTGTATTATTAGGACATATAATGGAGAAAGGAATCTTAGTGGATCATAAGAAGATTAAGGTGATTAAGAGTTGGAACCCACTAACCAATGTTTATGAGATGAGTATTTTTTCTAAGGTTAATTAGGTATTATAGGAGATTTATGTATAATTTCTCTATTGTAGCTTCTTATATAACCAATTTGTTGTGTCCGGAGAACAAATTTAAGTGGGATGAGTGGTGCTCGGAGAGTTTTGAGACACTAAAATCTAGATTGGTTAGTATACCAATATTGACATTATCAATTAGTGGAGAGGAACATATGTTGTATAATAATGCTTTAAGGAGTGCTTTGGGTTGTGTGTTGATGCAAGGAGGGAAGGTGCTAATATATGCTTCTAGGTAGTTGAGACCATATGACATGAACTACCTACCTATGACTTAACAATAATGAGAGAGAAGTTTAGTAGAAGTCGAATATGTTACCTATCTTTATGTTTATTCTCTTTGTATTTTAAGTACTCAATGACTTTTGTATCAATGTACTTGGATGGCTTAGATAAGTTTGTTATGTAGTCTATAGTATTATGATGTTTGTGATCTCTAGGTTTTGGATAGGACATAGGATGTTAGTTACAAATGATGAACTTGATTTCTTTGAGAAATATTTGAAGATGAATAAATTATGTGCATTTGAATTTAGAATAGGTTGTTGAATGAAAGGTGAATTAGTAGTTGATTGGTAAGTAGGTTTTAAATTTATAAGCTTATAGGGTTAGCTTGGTATGCTAGTGTTTGGTTGAAACTATGTAATCCACTTGATCCTTGTTTAAGTTTGGTCTCAGCATAAAATATTTTTTTAGAGGAAATTGAAAACTAAAACATCAAGGTCAGCTTATCTCTCAAATCGGACCTAAACAAAGGTTATCTCTATTCCACTTACTTGTATATTTATCTTTAAAAATAAAATATCAATTTAATCCTAAACTTAGAAAATGATGGGAGATTAAGAGTTAAAAATGAACCTACATATTTTTTGTCAAAATTTTTAAAGACAGTCATACTAAACTGCTATAAAATCTAGAACTTTCAATTATTTTGATATAATAGTCTTAATTTTTAGATGTGATAAGATAAAATTGATTAATAATATATGCTATGCATCAGTGATAATAAGCTTCAATAACAATTAAATTAAACTCTTACCATCGCAGAACCAAATATTAAAGATGATATTTATTATTCAAAATCAATGAAAAAATAATAGATCCCAATAACTCCACTCAGTATCACTATAATAAAATATGTATAAATGTTATGATAAACACCAATAGGACTAGACTAAGAGCAATATTTGAGATTATTTCTGTTAAATAGAGATATATGTTGGTGCTAAGTCAAGTGAGTCTAATGATGTAGAACTAGGACATGATGATGGTGTTAAATGAGGAACGTCTATTGCTTGTAAATGGAGGCTTGATATTACCAAGTAAGGTGAGTCTACTACTTCAAATCTAAGGTTTAGTGGTGGTGCTAGGTTAGGTAAGTCTAGTGCATAACTAAGATATAGTGATGGTTTCAAGTTAGGTAAAGCTGTAAAGACCGAGGTTGATGGAGAATGTAATGAGCTAAGGAGGTGACTCATGGCTTCAAAATGTAAGCACTAATCATTCAAGTAGTAATTAGCATTTGCATTTACGTAAACAATCTTAAAACTACAAGAAAAAACTACAATAAACCAATGTAAGCATTAGATATTGAAAATTTTGTAAATTTTCAAATAACCTTTAATTTTTTACATACTCAACTTACCCCTTAATGTTCGAAAGCAATCCATCTATTTTGTAATAGATGTCATTTATGGAGACGGGGACTCTCTCACTAAGTCACAGTTATGGCGCCGGACCTACATGGCTCTAGTAATCTCTCCCGCTTTACTCTCATCTTCTTCCTTTCCTCATCCCTTCATCCTCCCTCTCATCTGGCAACCATTCTCTGGACTTTTTCGTCCTTTTTCCTTCTCCCACTAAAATTTGCATTCCATTTTTTGTACCTACCTTTTAGCTCTGTCCCAACTACCAAAGATTTTTTTTACTTCTTTTAGCTTTGGCTTCCCACAAGTGTCGACACATGTTGTCGTTGATAGAGAAGAATTCGCACCCTTACCCTCCTACTCCTTACCCACCTCCTCCTCTCCAATCACAGCTCCACCTTCATCAGCTGTCCTCTTTGACCTCCACACCTGAACTGTTAACGCGAAAAAAAGCTTGAAATAGGTGCTTGGTGATCATCTTGCTTCAAACATCACTTACCAACCCCCCAAAAAATGAAGGGAAGCTTATCGTCTGTCCTGCGCTTAAAGTCTTAGAGGTAGGAGCTAAGAGTTGAGAAGCTACACTCGTTGGTTTTTTTTTTTAAACAAAGGCTCCCCTTTTTCCTTATCCACTGTTGGGCAAATAAACATTAGAAAGGTAAGGGCTTGGCAAACGTGCTTCTATCTGAGGGCAACCTCATTATGTTAGAACTTTAAGTTATTTTCATGATAATAGTCTTAATTTTTAGAAGTGATATGACAAATTGATTAATAATATATGTTACACATTAGTGATAACAAGCTTCAATAACAATCAAATTAAACTCTTATCATCGCAAAACCAAATATTAAAGATGATATTTATTATTCAAAATCAATGAACAAATAATTGATCCCAATAACTCCAATTAGTATCACTATAGTAAAAAATATATATAAATGTTATGATAAACACCAATAGAACTAGACTAAGAGCAATATTGAGATTATTTCTCTTAAATAGAGATATATGTTGGTGCTAATTCAAGTGAGTCTCATGATGCAGAACTAGGATATAATGATGGTGTTAAATGAGGAAAGGCTATTGCTTGCAAATGGAGGCTTGATATTACCAGGTGAGGTGAGTCTACAACTTCAAATTTAAGGCTTGGTGGTGATGCTAGGTTAGGTAAGTCTAGTGCATAACTAAAATATAGTAATGGTTTCAAGTTAGGTAAAGGTGTAAAGACTGAGGGTGATGGAGAATGTAATGAGCTAATGAGGTGACTCGTGACTTTAACATGTAAGCGCTGATCATTCAAGTAGTAATTAGCATTTTCATTTATGTAGAAAACTTAAAACTACAATAAACCAATGTAAGCATTAGATATTCACAATTTTGTAATTTTTCTAATAACCTTTAATCTTTTCTTACTCAACTTACCCCTTAATGTTCGAAAGCAATCCATGTATTTTATAATAGATGTCATTTATGGAGATGAAGACGCTCTCACTAGGTCGCAATTATGGCGTCGGACCTATATGACTTTGGTAATCTCTCCCGCTTGACTCTCATCTTCTTCCCTTCCTTATCCCTTCGTCCTCCCTCTCATCTGCCAACCATTCCACCCTCTCACTCCCTACTCTGGGTAAAGGCCAAAGGCACTTTGGACTTTTCTGTCCCTTTTCCTTCTCCCGCCACAATTTGCTTTCTATTTTTTGTACCTAACTTTTAGCTCTGTCCCAACTGCCAAAGCTATTTCTTGTTTCTTTTAGCTCTGACTTCTCACAAATGTCGACACATACTACCATTGACAGAGAAGAATTCCCACCCTTACCCTCCTACCCCTCACCCACCTCCTCCTCTCCAGTCATAGCTCCACCTTCATCAGCTGTCCTCCTTGACCACCACACCTCACCTGTTACCCCGAAAAAAAGCTTGAAATAGGTGCTTGGGGATCATCTCGCTTCCAACCTCACTTATCAACCCCCTAAAAAATTGACGGGAAGCTTATCGTCTGTCTTGTGCTTGAAGTCTTAGAGGCAGGAGCTAGGAGTTGGGAAGCTACACTCGTTGTTTTTTTCTTTAAACAAAGGCCCCCTTTTTTCCTTATTCACCATTGGGCACCTAAACATTGGAAATGTAAGGGCTTGAAAAACGTGCTTCTATCTGAGGACAACCTCATTATGTTAGAACTTTTAGTTATTTTCATGAAAATAGTCTTAATTTTTAAATGTGATATGATAAAATTTATTAATACTATATGCTAAGCATCAGTGATAACAATCTTCAATAATAATCAAATTAAACTCTTACCATCGCAAAACCAAATATTAAAGATGATATTTATTATTCAAAATCAATAAACAAATAACATATCCTAATAACTCTACTCAGTATCACTATAATAAAATATGTATAAATGCTATGATAAGCACCAATAGGACTAGATTAAGAGCAATAGTTGAGATTATTTCTCTTAAATAGAGATATATGTTGGTTCTAAGTCAAGTGAGTCTAATGATGCAAAACTAAGATATGATGATGGTGTTAAATGAGGAAGGTCTATTGCTTGTAAATGGAGGCTTGATATTACCAATTGAGGTGAGTTTACTACTTCAATTATGAGGCTTGTGGTGCTAGGTTAGGTAAGTCTAGTGCATAAATAAGATATAACGATGGTTTCAAGTTAGGTAATGGAGAATGTAATGAGCTAAGGAGGTGACTCGTGACTTCAACATGTAAGCGCTAATCATTCAAGTAGTAATTAGCATTTCCATTTATGTAACAATTCTTAAAACTACAAGAGAAAACTACAATAAACCAAAGTAAGCATTAGATATTGAAAATTTTGTAATTTTTCAACTAACCTTTAGTTTTTTACTTACTCAACTTACCCTTTAATGTTAGAAAGCAATCCACCTATTTTTTAATAGATGTCATTTATGGAGATGGAGACTCTCTCACTAGGTTGCAGTTATAGTGCCGGACTTGCATGAATCTGGTAATCTCTCCCACTTGACCCATATCTTCTTCCTCTCCTCATCCCTTCGTCCTCCCTCTCATCTGCCAACCATTCCACCTTGTCGCTCCCTACTCTGGGTAAAGGCCAAGGGTACTTTGGACTTTTCCCTCCCCTTTCCTTCTCCTGCCACAATTTGCGTTTCATTTTTTGTACCTACCTTTTAGCTCTGCCCCAATTGCCAAAGTTGTTTTTTACTTCTTTTAACTCTGGCTTTTCGCAAATGTCAAGACATACTCCCGTTAATAGAGAAGAATTCCCACCTTTACCCTCCCACTCCTCACCCACCTACTCCTTTTTGGTCACAGTTCCACTTTCATCAGCTGTCCTCTTTGACCACCACACCTCACCTGTTAACCCGAAAAAAAAAAGCTTGAAATAGGTGGTTGGCGATCATCTTGCTTCCAACCTCACTTGCCAACCCCCCAAAACATTGACGGGAAGCTTATCATCTGTCTTGTGCTTGAAGTCTTAGAGACAGGAGCTAGGAGTTGGGAAGCTACACTCGTTGTTTTTTTCTTTAAACAAAGGCCCCCTTTTTTCCTTATGCACCATTGGGCACATAAACATTAGAAAGGTAAGGGCTTAAAAAACGTGCTTCAATCTGAGGACAACCTCATTACGTTAGAACTTTCAGTTATTTTCATGAAATTAGTCTTAATTTTTAGATGTGATATGATAAAATTGATTAATAATATATGCTAAGCATCAATGATAACAAGCTTCAATAATAATCAAATTAAACTCTTACCATCGCAAAACCAAATATTAAAGATGATATTTATTATTCAAAATCAATGAACAAATAACAGATCCTAATAACTCTACTCAATATCACTATAATAAAATATGTATAAATGTTATGATAAGCACCAATAGGACTAGATTAAGAGCAATAATTAAGATTATTTCTCTTAAATAGGGATATATGTTGGTTCTAAGTCAAGTGAGTCTAATGATGCAAAACTAGGATATGATGATGGTGTTAAATGAGGAAAGTCAATTGCTTGTAAATGGAGGCTTGATATTACCAAGTGAGGTGAGTTTACTACTTTAAATCTGAGGCTTGGTGGTCTTGCTAGGTTAGGTAAATCAGGTGCATAACTAAGATATAGTGATGGTTTCAAGTTAGGTAAAGATGTAAAGAATGAGGGTGATGGAGAATGTAATGAGCCAAGGAGGTGACTCATGACTTCAACATGTAAGCGTTGATCATTCAAGTAGTAATTAGCATGTCCATTTATGTAAAAGTTCTTAAAACTATAAGAGAAAACTACAATAAACCAAAATAAGCATTAGATATTGAAAATTTTGTAATTTTTTAATTAACCTCTAGTTTTTTACTTACTCAACTTACCCCTTAATGTTCGAAAG
Organism: Erythroxylum mucronatum; assembly: GCA_027563825.1. Taxonomy (NCBI): domain Eukaryota; kingdom Viridiplantae; phylum Streptophyta; class Magnoliopsida; order Malpighiales; family Erythroxylaceae; genus Erythroxylum; species Erythroxylum mucronatum. The sequence continues at coordinate 19,151,847 of JAOSBP010000006.1, forward strand.
CAATCCATCTATTTTGTAATAGATGTCATTTATGAGCACAGAGACTCTCTCACTAGGTCACAATTACAGCGCTGGACTTGCAAGACTCTGGTAATCTCTCCTGCTTGACTCTCATCTTCTTCCTCTCCTCATCCCTTTGTCCTCGCTCTCATCTGCCAACCATTCCACCCTCTCGCTCCCTACTCTAGGTAAAGGCCAAGGGCACTTTGGACTTTTGTCTCCCTTTTCCTTCTCCCACCACAATTTGCATTCTGTTTTTTTATACCTACCTTTTAGCTCTGTCCCAACTGCCAAAGCTATTTTTTTGCTTTTTTTTAGCTTTGGCTTCCCACAATTGTCGACACATACTCTTATTCACAAAGAAGAATTCCCACCCTTACCCTCCTACTCCTCACTCACCTCCTCCTCTCCAATCACAGTTCTGCCTTCATCAGCTATCCTCCTTGACCACTACACCTCACCTGTTAACCTGAAAAAAGCTAGAAATAGGTGCTTGGCAATCATCTTGCTTCCAACCTCACTTACCAACGCCCAACAAACTGACAGGAAGCTTATCGTCTGTCTTGTACTTGAAGTCTTAGAGGCAAGAACAAGGAGTTGGGAAGCTACACTTATTGGTTTTTTCTTTGAAAAAAGGCCCCATTTTTCCTTATCCACCTTTAGGCACATAAACACTGGAAAGGTAAGGGCTTGACAAACGTGCTTCTATCTGAGGACAACTTCATTATGTTAGAACTTTCCTTTATTTTCATGATAATAGTCTTAGTTTTAGATGTGATATGATAAAATTGATTATTAATATATGTTACGTATCAGTGATAACAAGCTTCAATAACAATCACATTAAATGATTACCATCGCAGAACCAATTATTAAAGATGATATTTATTATTCATAATCGATGAACAAATAACAGATCCCAATAACTCCACTTAGTATCACTATAATAAAAATATGTATAAATTTTATGATAAGCACCAATAGGACTAGACTAAGAGTAATAGTTGAGATTAGTTCTCTTAAATAGAGATATATGTTGATGCTAAGTCAAATGAGTCTAATGATGCAGAATTAGAACATGATGATGGTGTTAAATTAGGAAAGTCTATTACATGTAAACGGAGGCTTGATATTACCAAGTGAGGTGAGTCTATTACTTCAAATCTGAGGCTTGGTGGTGATGCTAGGTTAAGTAAGTATAGTGAATAACTAAGATATAGTGATGGTTTCAAGTTAGGTAAAGGCATAAAAACCGAGGGTGATGGTGAATGTAATGAGCTAAGGAGGTGATTCATGAATTCAACATGTAAGCATTGACCGTTCAAGTAGTAATTAACATTTCCATTTATGTAAAAATTATTAAAACTGCAAGAGAAAACTACAATAAATGAAAGTAAGCATTAGATATTGAAAGTTTTGTAATTTCTCAAATAACCTTTAATTTTTTACTTACTTAACTTACCCCATAATGTTCAAAAGCAATCCATCTATTTTGTAATAGATGTCATTTATAGAGACGTATCTCACTGGGTTACATTTGATAAACGTTTTGGATCTTATTAACCAGCGAGATACGTCTTTACACTATAGTTAGATCAGCACTAATTACCACTTAACTCTCATCTTCTTCCTCTCCTTATCCCTTCATCCTCCCTCTCATCTGCCCACCATTCCACTCTCTCACTCCCTGCTCCAGGTAAAAGCTGAGGGCACTTTGTACTTTCCCCTCCCTTTTCCTTCTCCCGCCATAATTTGCTTTCCATTTTTTGTACCTAACTTTTAGCTTTGACCTAACTGCCAGAGCTATTTCTTGCTTATTTTAGATCTAGCTTACTATAGACATTGACTCATACTCTGGTTGACAGAGAAGAATTCTCACCCTTGCCCTCCCACTCCTTACCCACCTCCTCGTCCCCAGTCACAACTTGTAACATCCCATTACTTATGGGAAGGATAGAATGGTAAATATAGGTGTGCAATGAGAGTTTAGAATTGCATTTTTATTTTTGCATGCTCATGCATATTGTGAAATACACATGTATGTGAATAATGAACTTTTTGCACATGAAAATAATTGTACATGCATTCATGAACAATGTCGGGTATAATTAAATTGATTTGTGAAATTTTGAGAAAATTGAATATTTGTACATTGGAAGTTTTATAGGTTAGTGGAATTGGAATAAATTTTGAACATTATAGAAAATAGGAAAAATAAATTAAATGAAGCTTTGGAGATAGTTGGATTGTAAAGATGATAGTTGTATTGGAAAGAGGAGAGCTAATGAGTTTAGTTCAAAAGAAACTAAGTTAAAGTTCAGTCATTAAGAAAGTGACAAGTGTCACTTTGGCTTTTGTGCTAGAAGTAGGTTGCTATTTCTTGAGAGTTAACAGGTTAAGTCTTGTCTAAGTCCTTTCTTCATTATCATCTTCTTCAAACTTTCTTTCGAAACACAGAGCTTTCCATCAAATACCTTCTAAGAGACTTCTATGTTTTCCCTTTCCTCACCAAACCCACTTTGCCATTTGGTTCCTCTACTCTAAGAAAAACCAGAAGCTGGTCATTGTGCTCTGTGAAGTGCATAAATTGTGTGGAGTTTAGAGCTTGAAGAGTTCGGAGTTTTCAGTAGGTAAGTTACTGTCTTCTACATGAGTAATGGCATTTACATGCTTGTTCTTAAATACTGTGCTGTTGGGGAAGAGAAAAATCTGGTTATGTGAAAGTTTAGTGTTTGAAAGATCATGAATATTTAGGGTGTCGCATAATATTGAAAAGGTTGAAAATCTGGAAAATATTCACTGAGTATGTTTTGGTCGGTTAGCCATAACTTTTTATCTAGTGATCCAAACGAGATGATTCTTGATTCAGAGTAAACTAGGAACATATGGCTACATTTCTTATGAAGACATCGAATTTTAGTTCAGTCCCTAAGAATCTTAAAATTGTCATGAAGTTGAGAACTGGGTGTAGGACGTTGGGAGTTAAGTGAAAAAAATTCACGTTCCAACTTCGGGAGGAAATCTGGACCTAATTTAGATAAATTCTGGCAAAGTTACCTTCTGAAGAGTTGTAGATATTTCTTTCATCTTTCCAACGGTATATAGCATGAAAAATTTGGACATCGGAGTCAAAAGTTATGGTCTTCGCAAGTGAAGACATTCTGGAACAAAAGTAAGATAAAGTTACTGTTCATTCCTATTGTCTCAGTTTGACTTTTTGCGTCTTAGTTTGACCGTCTCATTTTTGCTATCGTCTCAGTTACTGTTCATTGTTATCGTCTCAGTTACTGTTCATTACTATCGTCTCAATTTGACTCTTTGCGTCTCAGTTTGACCGTCTCATTTTTGCTATCGTCTCAGTTACTGTTCATTGCTATCGTCTCAGTTACTGTTCATTGTTATCGTCTCAGTTTGACTTTTTCCGTCTTAGTTTGACAGTCTCATTTTAGACTGTCTTCTTCTGTTCGATTTTTGACCTTTTTAGAGGCCGAATCTCACTCTGAGTTCTCACAAAGGTTGTAGATCTCGAAGTTCTCTTTCTAACCATATAAATAAAACCTTAATCCGATATCTGTAGAGAAAGTTATGGCTGTTTTCCCGAAACAGGTCCAGTATGATTGAGTTCATAAACATGGTTATTTCTTTTGACCATAACTTCTTCTCTAGACCTCCAAATAACCTGATTCTTTAACCATTGGTTTCGTAAGACATTGATCTACATCTCAACCAAGAATCATAGTTGTCTGAAATGAATGGAGAAAGATTTACTGAAAAGAGTGGGACGTGTACTCTAGTATTGTGATGATTTCTAGAGTTCTACTAATCCAAATGAGGTTAGAATTGTGTCAGATAATACCCGGGGTTAACATGAACATGCATTGTACATACTTTATTTCATACATGTGCGTTTCTAAATACTTACGTTGGTACAAATTGTGATATACGTGCATGTTATTTGTTATAGAGGAGCAACTAGAACGTCAACCTCCAGACGTTGCCGGATTTTCCAGACATTAGCTTTGGGAACAATCTGTGAGTAACCTACACGGTCTCACTCAATTAATTGTTTGCTTTATAATAGGTTTTGAATAATGACATTGATGTGGTGTGTTTATGTTGATTCTGGACAGTGAAGGTCCGATGATTCTGATGTATGAACAAGTTATTGAAGTGCTCCTTATATGTGAACGTGACGAAATAAGTGATCTAAAATGTGAATGCGCATCTATGCGATTGATTGAGGTTGTGCCATGTCAAACATTCATTACATGAATGCATGTAAGATAAAGGAAGTTATGACCGGAGTCGCCAGGATAAAGAGCTTAAAGCTCA
>JAOSBP010000006.1:19164732-19175022 GCA_027563825.1 Erythroxylum mucronatum
TTACGTATTCGATCTCATTAACTAGCAATTTATTATCCTAATTAACTAAACAATTGGCCAAATCGTTTAATTAAACAAAAATAATAAGCATCCACCAAAACCCAATAAACGCAGGAAATAAATAAGTATTGAAGAATCAAAATGAGTAGGAATATAATGTTTAGATCTCATAACACTTTCGTGGAACTAAGCACTTCAACTAAACCTTCAGCTGGAGAGTAAAAGAGTTAGCAGTTTGTGGCTGGTTTTTGAACTAAAGAAAATGAAGATTCTGCTCTTGATAGATGATGTTCAACTAACAGCCCTCCTCTCTTTATAAAAGAGGAACATGTTCCCAGCCCCCCAAAACACGCCGATATCCTTCAAACCCAATAAATGATGATAAGGAAATAAAATCCTCCGATCCTCTCCCTAAATCTCGCTAGTCTGCTGATAACCTTCCAAAACAGATGGGACTTCCCAGAAGATAGAACAGCTCTTATGATTTTGACCTCTATTTGAAATACTTCGGATAAGCCTAAATAACCAACAAATCAGCAAACCTTCCTTAATCTGTCCAAAATAACAGAGAGAAAATAAATCCATCAAAAACATCACAATATCTTGTATTAAAAACGTAATTTCCACCAAATATAAAATAAAAATATCAACGTATCATCGACCGATCCCAAACTTCATATACTGCTTTATAAGCTTTCGAGCTTTTAAATGTAGGTGGAGATGCCCTCTCCGTACATTCGGCCATATCAATTTCAGTCATCTCTATAGCATTCAATACATCCTTTATCTTCTTCTTTGAATTGAAACCAATAAGGGTTTCAATAGTGATAATGTGATTATTGACCAAAACGGTGACAACAAAATGACAACATAAAGATAAGAACAAATGTAAGATAACAACGATACATAAAGCAATTAAATCGTATCTGTACCGAGAGTTCGATCACACATATTATGAAACACCTTTGGGTTGAATACATAATATATGCAATTAGACCTCCACAGAAAGGCAATCAGAGTATAAATTATTAACTCTCATAACACTACCACCTTTGGGCAAATAGATCATTTAAGCAATGACTTTCCTCCATCTAATATCTTCATTCACCTCTCAAGATCTTATGGAAGGCCAACACTTTTGGGCAGAATAACCAAATATAAGACCAGAGACATCCTCCAAACATGCAAGCAGAACAATTTAAAATACTGACTCCAAAGGCCACTTTGGTAACTTCATTCTCATTAGTACCCAAAAGGTCTACAAACACAAATGATACATCTTTATGTTATCCTCACATTTTTTATGGCATATCGTATTTGACAAAATATCATCAATAAATACTAAAGCCCACCATGTACAGTTTATTTGTCACACACTAGTACTGAAAACATTGTCTATAAACTTTATTTGAGACTTTTGTAGCAAAAAATCTTCATCAGAGTGACTATTGTGCATTTCTGAACACTGAACCTACAACACAAGATACGAGAACCTCAAGCATCTCCTTTATGTGAAGTAAGTTGTACGAAAATTCACTTAAAAATGGCTTCAAAATGCCTCATTTCCTTTTCTAGAGTTAAAATTTAACTTATTACTAATGTAATAAATCTATAAAAATAGAAAAATTATCTTTATAAATTCCCACAACTCAACATATGACCCAAAACAACCAGAGGTACCTTTACGAGAATTCTTTAATTTTTGAGTTTTTTTTTCCTATAATGTGCTGACGTTAGCATTTTGACAGACGTTGACATCAGATGCGTGTGAAAAGGGCAAGTGCCATACTCGACGAGCCATAAACCTTTACGTACATTGCACACACTAGACACGTACCGATTCGCTAATCGGCAGTGGCGCGTGTAGCACACGCGTGATACGTGTCATCACCCCCGTAGTGCCACTTGTCGAGAGACTGTATGGCGCGTCCAACGCACACCCCAGATACACTGCCTCCAACTGCTAACTGTAGACGAATGGCGTGTGTGTGGCATACGCCACACGCGTCCGTCATCCGTTGTTATCGCGTGTCCTGTATCAGGTTGGCGCGAGTGACGTATGCGCTAACCCAGTAGACTGTTCGAGTGCATTGTGCAAGCATCGAGCGTGTGTGACACACGCGCCCATCGGTGTTTGTGGCCTGCAACTGTCCAGGCAATTTTTGAAGAGTTTCAGGTTGATTTTTCACACTCCGAGACTCGTTTTCAACCCGTTTTTCAAAGCTAAGCACATGTATACCACTTTCATGCAATAATAAGTAAGAAAAAATTTTAAAAACAAAACTTTAATCTCCAAGAAACCTTATGGAGAAAAATCGAAATATCTTCGTTTTAAACTACCCAATCACGTCACCGCTCTAATACTAGTGTAACTCGTATCATAAGCCTCAATATGTGTCCCGAATTGAACGTGAAAGGGAAATAAATGAAGAAATGTGAAAATACCTAATTTCGATTCTATAACTTCAAACGAGCTTTTGAAAGTTTAAACGAGCGCGAATCCACCGTTACCTTCGTTGGATCTACTCATTGGGACACGTCAAGGCCTTTCTATAGCTTTCTGTATATGTGAACCTTTGGATAAGTCAGAGTATCCTTACGTTCACGATTTACTACCTTATGTTCATGATTTACTACAGCAACCACAGGAGACTTTAACCTTCTTTATATAGCATCCATATCGGACTTCTTGATCAAAGGTTCAATATGGCCTCGGTCCATACTGATCGAGATCCATTTTTCTCTTAAACTTAGGCTCATTAATTTAGATCATTTATTGAGTCATTTATTATCTTTATCCAGATCAAATTACGTAACTTAACTGAGAAGTTATTAAAAAATCAAAAATTATAATTTTTTTTGAAAATTTAAAGTTAATTGTATTAAAAATAGAGAAGGCCAATAAGTCTATTGGATAGTAACATATTCTCCAATTACAATTAATTAAAAATTACAATGAATTGTTGTCGTGAAGATGAAACTCTAACACATTCTTTAATGCAAAAGATTCCCAAGTGTTCCGGAGTACGGTCGAAATATTAAAAGCCCAAATGATGGTCAAATGAGACGATGATGGCACAGAAAGGGCATTTAGCTTAGCTTAGTGGCTCCGTGTCCTTTTGGCTGCATGCTACTTCTAGGATAGGAAAATTAGAAAAAGAAGAACATGAAAGACATAATTACCAAAGGAGCAACTTACTTTGACCGTTGATTTGTGATCGGACCAACAAAATGAAATTGTATCTTTGGACCCAAATTTCTTTATGGAGCTGCTTTATCTTTTCCCTTACTGGCAATGCCTTCTATCTCTCCCCTATTCTCTTTAATTCTTGGTCAAAAACTAATACAAACAATTTTTTTTTAATTCCATTACATGTATTACAGCTTTCTTGTTCTCTTCTTTTGACTCATCAGTACATAATTCCTAATTAAAGAAAAGTATAAAAATAAAAAAGAAGCTAAAGTTAGCAAAGCCCCTATCTTCTTGTTCCTTGCTTTTCTAATGATCTTTCACTTTCAATGTTCACAAACCTCCCATTCGCATCATCACCTACCTTTACTCGTCTTTAATGGATTCCATATCTCCAATTTCCATGTCACCCACATGGAGCCACTTCCATCTGTAGGGTCATCTCGTTTTTCCTTTTCTTTTTATTTTTATTTCTTTAAAGAAAAAGTAGTGTCTGGGATATTCAATGTAAATGGTGCAGTCATGCAAAACGATGATCTAGTCAGCAAAGCAACGTTATAAGCTGTGGGTCAATGTGCTGGGAAGAAAAGTGGTGAGGAATCTCTTTGAAGTTTCCCATCTGATACTCTAACTTTGCTCATTTTCGCCTCGCACCAATGCAATTGCTCTTCTCTTAAGTCAGCCATCCTCAACACCCTTGACACCACTTTTAGGTCAAGTAGTCCCATTATTATTTCCATCTCTTCATCCACCTTTAACTTCCTTCTCCTTATGCATTTTCCACTGCGTCGGAGATCTTTGAGCTTCATTTTCTTCTGCATAAATTTTCAAACAATCCATAATGCTTTCTGTGCTTCTTTTTGCAATTAACTTTTACTAAAAAAGACAAATGGAGTGGTTAATTTATAAGCTTACTTTCTTGTTAACTTTCTTCATTAGACATAGAAGAGCGGGATCAACCGCACCCCTTCGTTTTTTTCTGAAGAAATCTCTTAGAAGTTGGTATGTTTTCTCCTTATCAGCCTTGAGAAAGGTCATGAACGTTTTAATTCCATCCTCCATTATCATGAGAAATGCAGCAGATGAAATTCGTGAGCTGAGACCTTCATCCTTCTGATCTTCCTCGGAATCTTCAGTGAAAAAGAGACAATACCAATTAACATTCATAAATTTCGATACTTGAAACCTAAGCGACTCTCTGTAAATTGAATGAGGACCCCTACACTTGAATTTTGTGAAGGACAGGGAAAAGAAAAATGTCTAAGTTAGTATGGTACATTGATATGTTCGGGATCTGTACCTGGTATTAAATAATTGAACAACTCTCTAGAGTCTGGATATAACATTTTTTACTTTCCAATATCTAAAGAAAAGATAAAATTGGAAAATACCTCGATATTCAGGGACTAGAAGCAACTTTGGTGCCAGAAGCCTCATTCTAGCATAGACCTCAGGTCTCCGTCCTTGTTCATAAGGTTCATTTTCCACATACCGTTGTAAAAGAACTTGAAATTGCTGAAACTGCTGTGCTATATGTGCAGGGCAACCCAGATCAAAATCGCGGCGTGAAGCTCTTTTACGTTGAAAGTTCTTGTAGTTCAAATTAAGAGCTTCCCATGTTAAGCATATTCGAGCTACATAAGTAGCTTCTAGTTCGTGATAAGGGTTGTGACGAAATTCTGAAGGCTTCTTATCTCCAGTAGTAAACTTGTGAACTATCCTGTCTGATATCGATCGTGGACACACTTGAATGGACTTGAGTGACTCTGGAGTAAGTTGTACATGAAGCAAAAGATGAAGGGAGCTGAAGAGAACAATGAAACGTTTATATAAGCAAAGTATTCACCTGTTTCATGAAGCTTTTGAGCGCTAATTCTATCAAGGAACATCATTTCTTCGTCATACTTCTGGAACACAGTATAGGACTCCCACTTATGGCAGCTTCTTCTGGACGAAGAAGAAAAAGGGTCCTCAGTTCCGGAGTCCTTAATTGAGCTTCTCCACTCAGATGAGCTCTTAGAGGTAGAACCAACAGTGCATGAGTCACCAAAGATTTCTTCATCCTCCTTTTCTTCTACTCGAAGTTTTCTTGACTCCGACTGCGTTGGGGCAAAAATCAGATACTTTTCATCTCTGGAAAAGCTCATATCCTCCTTTCCAGTGTCTGAAGCAATGAAATGAACTGCAGAGATACATCATAAGAAATGCCAAGAGAAGTACAGCATGCTATTATGTGCTATTGTAACATATCTTACTAATACAAGCTTATGAGGTGAGTACCTTCAGAGTTCTCGTCACTGTCCCCAAAATGATTTTTGTCGGTGGCAATGGTGACATGTGAGATGCGGTCATTAAGATTCCGGACAGAATCATTGACTAAATCAGCATCTGTTGTTGGTATCTCTTGTTCACTCATGTCTGCTTCGTCACGTTCAGATATTTCTGAACCTGCTGAGGCAAGAACAGAAAGCTGTTCATCACCCTTAAACCCCACTTCTTGGTCATGATCAAGCACTGTCGCCGATGAGGCCGAGAATTCTTGGACATGGTTTTGATTTGCCTGAATGTTTATGTTGCTGGGGACATTCACATGTGTTTCACCATCACGAGTTGCGTCCACGGGATGATAATTTCCAAAATTACACTCGTTATAAATATATGCTTCATGATCTTCCTGTTCTTCTTCATCGGAAAACACACTGTACTCGTATCCATTTCGGCTTCTTCTACAAAGAACGGCTAAGAATCAGAAAATTTAACTTGTAAAAGAAACAATATACAGAGAGAGAGATTGGAAAATGGAAATGACATACCTTTGGATGATAGGATAGCTACCAATAAAGTTGACGAAGTTGAGGAGTAAAATGGATGAGAAGTAGAGGAAAAGGAGGAGGAGAAAGGAAGAGGCAGAGAGAGTGTAGAACAGCCATACAAGGGTTTCTTTTGAACATGTCATCTTTTCTTTGTTATTTGCAAAATGACTCACCTCTAACAACTATCGAACAGAGCTAGCAAAGCAGAACTCCTACAAAAAGTGTTTGCTTTGGTTTGGTTAATTAACTTTTGTAGCTTATAAAGTCCTCTTCCTTCTTGTTTAAAATTTAATGGCCGATATGTCTAACGATTCTTATTTTCTTTTCTCATTTTTCATGTTAAAAGGACTCAAATAGAAGCCTTAGGGTTTTTACGTTGACTATTAGCTTGTTTGGCTCAAGAATATGAACCTACTTTAACCTTCATGTATGACATTTAGACTATGTGGTGGGATGATCGATGACCAGAAGTGTTTGCTTACATGAACTCAATTTACGTGGACTGAATTGAGATTGCAACTACAAGAACAATATCTCCTCACACAGATTCTACTTAGATCCTTATCAATGTGGGTTATTAAAGGAGTTACAAGTAATTATTGTAAGCATTATGTGACTCGGAGTACGTATGTGCAGCAAAAACCTTAAAAGTGGTAATTTATAACTTAATTCCACACTTCACATGCTTAGCTAAAATATGTGATAAATGTAAATTTTATTCGATAAATCATTTACTCCAAATTGTTTCATTTTAATTTTAAGGGTCTTTTACTTTATGCTAATTAAATTCCTTAAACTTAGTTACCTTTTCTTTTTATTAGAGGAAACTCTGTAGACGGGGCCAGGCGGACACACCTTTCTGAGGGTTCAACTGGCGTATCATCCCACAGGCAGATCAAGCGAGCGCACCTCATCATTGAGGTCCCAACTAGTTCTCCACTTACAGGTAAAACCTCGGCTGTCCCAGGTTCTTACTAGAGAGGTTAGCATGGAATCGAACCTAGAACCTAACCGAAGCCAAACCCCGCTCTCAACCATCGAGCCAGATCCCTTGAGGGCAAACTTAATTACCTGCTTTCTCCACATTTACGAGTTGGAGTTGGCCAATGTGCTAGTTAATTAGTATCACGGTACCATATAATTAAAGTAGTTATAAGACAAATGACATCTCATTCATGACTGGTTTATAGAGAATAGATTCAAGTAGGCAGTCAAATAAGTAATTTATAGATTGTTAATGCCCTTGATCGTTTCATCAAATGTATGATCTTAGATAAATTGGTGAAAGCTTTGCCTGTCCACTAAAATATTAAAGGGGAAAAGGGAAGATTTGCCTTTACGAGATAAAACAAATTAAGAAGGAATCATCATATGACGGATGAACACTAAGCTTTTCGCATCAAAAGTAAATAAACATTGCGTGATAGTGATTCAATAAAACAAATCTTCAAGAAAGATAAAGAAGCTTACATGGTAAAGAAAAAAGCAGAAGAATAGACCAAAACCGTGCCACACGCATCTAAAATCGTTTATGGCTTTATTACCTGCCTGCTATGCTTTCCAAAAGAATACTAATCAATGAAAAACTTTCAAAAAAAGACGTGAAGTCTCAGATATAACATGGAAAAAGGCGCTTGGTCGTAAATGTGTACGTGTTAAGTGGATGTTTAATGACGTGCAGATGAGCTTAGGGGTCAAGCTATCTGGATGTTTAATGAAATGCAGATGAGCTTAGGCGTGAAGCTTGACCCTAAGCCATCTTAGAGTATTCTTTGCCTCTAATAGGATAACGACCCTTTTTATAAAGGTGACGGTGAGAGTGGTGGCCTTTGTCTCTGGGGCAGCCGGTTTTTTAATTAATTTTTTTATTCTTGTCCTTAGCTTGGCCTCTAAATTCTTTTTATGATCCTATCCAATCATGGTCTGAAGATTAGTATCTTAATTAGTTAGACGTCACGTTCCATTCTGTATAAGCTCTTTGTTTATAACGTTACGAAGACGAGTAAAATTTCTCTCTACATTACACCAAACTCTTTATGATGATGATCTCAGGATTTATTTTATGTAATTAAACAAGAGAAAGAAAAAAAAGTAGTACCCTAATAAGTTATGAGTTATTCAGTTACAGGACGGCATGAAATGATAGCAGCCGTACTAAATCTAGACCAACCTAATTAAAGTTAGTATTAGCAACCTTGGCAAATTGCTCATGTTAATTAAAGCCGAAAGAGAGGTCCATCTTTTCAGTTTATACAAATAGGCATTACGCTAGTAGAATTTTCTTTTAAACTGAATATACCATCATAAATTCAAAGCCTAATTCATGTTAAATTATATCAACTATACATCTTTATTATAATTATAAATGTAATTACTTGTTTATTTAAAATATCCTCACCTTTAAGAAACAAAACAAACTAGACCTCTTATTCACTCCTCATGCTACTCTAATTGCCATCAACCTTGACTAATAAGGTCAATCTTTAATTTCATTTACCAACTGCTGATAGTTATAGTTGCTTGGTTTTGTCTGTCCTATCGATGATTTTATGCTATAGTATCTTAATTAATTCAAAACATATAACCCGTTTACTATGTAACCTGTTCTCCAATTTCTACAATGTAAGTTGTTCACCCCTTTTTTTTAAACAATCCCTCATTCTTTATTCGAAAAGCTACCTCTAGCAAGGTTGTTTCATGCATAATAATCTAGGTTGTGTATGTTTGGTAGAGGATTAGGGATCAAATGGTTAATTTCCCTTGAGAAGTTATCCCACCTCCCTTCTTTAATCCATCCACACACCTTGGCCTATTTCGGGATCCCTTCCATCACTTTGATAATTTGGGTTTTTTCATTAGAGATACTGTTCCTATCCAATTCGACAATGAAAGTGTGGTACCATCAGTCACCTTGCAGCTCACAAACCCCTTAATTGATATTTTAAACTTAAGTAGTTGGATCAAAAGCCATAAATATGTAGCTTTTTTGGAGAAGTCCTTTGATACTAGTACTCTTTAATATATAACTATGCATCCACCTCATCCATAGGATTCTTTATCAACTAGAGCTCTCCAAAACCTTTTAGCCATCAACATTTTATTGGTTAGCCCGATAAGGTGATTCCAAGCCCTCCTTCTTCAAGTGGTTCATATAGCTTGTTCCACTCAACTTTTGTTGAAACTTACTAACGTTCATCTTTCCCCATAGAAATTTCCTCATTACTCCCTTAATTGTCTTGATAAGTCCGTTAGACAAGAACATGTGTACACTCCAACAGATATGTATAAAGTTAACCACTGACTTTAAAAGTTGAACCTTACCCCCAAAAGAGAGATCCTTATTGACCCAACTCTTTAATCTTTCCTGAATCTTTTTGATTAGAGGAAAACATTCATTAAATTTAACCTTCTTGTCACTAATGACAGTCTTAAGTACATCAAATGAGGAGATTCGAATGACATTCCTATTATATGGTTGTGTCTATCCTCTACATGCCTTGCACTCATAGCTATAATAATGTGACTCTGTTAACAGTTTATGTTCAACCCTGAAAGTTCTATAAATTGCATTAAGGATTCCATCAAAACTTGGATATATAGACTTTGAGTAAACCTTAGAGAAAACAAGAAGATCATCTAAAACATAAACTTGTTAGCTTGATAAGGTTACATTTGGTGTGGTATTTATAGTTGGCATCCCTTATGGTATTGTGCTTTAATAAGAGAGTTAGTGGTTCCATACAAAGAATGAATAGGTAAGGAGAGAGTGGATCTCCTTGCCTTATTCCTTAAGCTTCTATAAACAACTTGAAAGGGGCATCATTTATTGCTTCACTGAAAAAGGTAGAAGTGATACAAGCCTTAATCCACTTCCTGAAATTCTAGGAAACCTAAAGGCCTAAAGTAGCTTATAGATGAAGTACCAACTTATGCAATGCAACAACATGAAAAGCCGTAAGCAACCATAATGTGTAAATGTTTCATTCATATCAAAAGAAGAGTTTTACAATGCTTTATTGGGCATTTTGAGCCACTTTATAACTTAATCCAAAATACAAACTTTGCAAAAATAATAATTTCTCAAAATGCATCTAAAGCATTGTTTTACAAAATCTAACTTCAAAAGAACACAATATGCAAATTGGAGTGATGCCTTGACGATTGACTCGTTCACTCGAAATTGTAAGTGTAAGTCGACTTGTACATTGGATAAGTCGACTTACACGCATCCAGTACCGATAAGTCGACTTGTACATTGCATAAGTCGACTTATGCAAGGACGGTACT
>JAOSBP010000006.1:19175122-19192130 GCA_027563825.1 Erythroxylum mucronatum
TACCACATTTAATACTACCATATTTATTCATTATCATCTTATTTAATTTATCATGGTCTTTAATTTTCTCAAATCATACTTAATAATCATAAAAAAAATTATGGGGGTAACAATGCTCACATTGGGGGATTGTATATCTGCTCTTTCCCGTCCTTCCCGTGCCTCCCACACTTGAGGCTTGTCCTGAGACTGCCCTTGTCTGTTTGTCCTTGGCCGGGCCACTACTTCCCACTTCGCTCTGGGAGCAAAAGCTCCTCACACTCCTTTCTTGCTTCAGAGCACTCATCCCTTTCTTAGCAGATTGTTCCTGGCTCTTCCTCTTCTTATTGACTTCATACTTGATGTTCTCCAGTTTCTCCGCCTGGAGGGTTGCATCTACCAATAGCTGGTAGTCACAAAAGTTATGAATTAGCACCTTCTCCTTGATTCCCAGATGAAGCCCCCGCCCCTCAAACTTGCGGCACTTATCCTCTTCATTTGCCACAATGTTGGCCGCGTATCGGGAAAGCTAGGTGAACTTCAACTCATACTTACTCACACTCATGTCCCTCTGTGTGACATCCAGGAACTCCCTAGCCTTTTCCTGGATATACACCCTGTAAAGATACTTTTTTTTGGAAAACTTCCACAAAATCTCTCCATGTCAACACTGGAGGCATAACTTGACTATGGGGCATTGATTCCTACCAGTGGAGTGCATCCCCCTGCAGTAAGCTAACTGCATAATCTAGTTTCTCTTCATCACTGCACTTCATCTGAGTTAGGACCCTCTCTGTCCTCTTTAGCCATGGTTCTTCCTCTTCGGGATTTGTAGTCCCATTAAAGTCTACCGCTTCGTACTTGTGGAGCTTATCATATTGTCCACTCCTGTCCACTGGAGTTGGCACCTGAGCTTGTGATCCTTGGCCATGACATAAGTGAAAGCCTGGGCGAAGGCTTGAAAGAATTACGGGTTCATAGGGTTTATTTGAGGCATAGGAGGAGGCGATGGCACTTCGTGTTGCAGACTAGGTGCCTCGGAGTCAGAGCAAAATGTGTCCCCACATCTTGTGGGACATAGGATTCATCCGCGCTCCTTTGGCGAGAGCTAGATCAAGTCAGAGATCCTCGAGTTCTCCTTCGAGGCGGCATAATCACTCCTTCAATTTTAAAACATTTAGAAATCTTTAGTTCACGAAAAACAATTTCAAATCATGTAAAACAATTCAAAGCAATGCAAGTTGTTCATTTAAAAAATAATGCATATGATTCATTTAAAACAATGCATGTGGTTCATGTAAAATAATGCATGTCCACTTCATACCTGAAAACTACCCACTAAATTGCCTAGGATAACACTAAACCTAGTCACTTTGATACCATAACTATTGGTCCCTATTTTCGGAGCCCAACTATCCTGAACCATGTAACGTGAGCGGGTTTTCTTGTAGAGTTAAGTTGCCTAGGATAACACTAAACCTAGTCGCTTTGATACCACAACTATTGGACCCCATTTTCGGAGCCCAACTATCCTGAACCGTGTAACGTGAGCGGGTTTTCTTGTAGAGTTATGCCAAAGCACCCTAATTCTCCATAATTAGGTCCTCATCATCCTTATTACATCTCTAGTCATAAAGGCGAGCCCACACAATGGGATCACAAAATCACAATCGACTCTTCAAACTAGTATCTCTTAGTCTCTAGTTTATTTTGGAGCAAGAACCAACTAAATCGGAGTTCCATAGATGAAGATATGCTTCATAAACCATAGTATATAATCATGCCCCAACATGCTCTCCCAACCAACCCCTCACTTTGTTCTAATCAATCATTCTAAATTTGAAACCAATGGCTATAAATTTTCACGAGGAGGTAGAACAATGTGTTAGGAATCTAACGCCTTAAAAATCACCTCAATCGGAGGTCGGACAAAGAAGTTATGGCCCAACAAATCCAACATGCTCATGTCCTAACTCTTATTGCACATGCCTTGGAGCAATTGCCATAACTCTCATTACAGATGTCAGATTGACTTCGTTTATGACAGTTAGAGAGTAGACTTCTAAGGCTACAACTTTCGTGAAGACCAAAAATTAAAATTCTATCATTTGGAGGGTCAAAAACATGGACTGTGTAAACCAACACGAGCTGGCCATGTAACCTTCGGGTGAAAATGGAGCTCCTGTACTAGAATCACACGGACTGTGTGATTTTTACACGGTCCGTGTGATTTTTACATGGCCCGTGTGATTTTACACGGTCAGGCCATGTAACCTTCAGGTGAAAATGCCGCTCCCGCACCAGAAAAACACGGCCCGTGTGATTTCACACAGACTAGCCGTGTAACCTTCGGGTAACATTTCCTGCATGACATCCCCTACTCAAACGATCATATCTCTAAACTCCGACATTGAAAAATAGCGAACTTTATATCGTTGGAAAGCTAAAAGGACAAGTTACAATTTCTATAAAGACAACTTGTAGACTTCTCCCTAGATTAGAGCAGTTTTCCTCTCAAAGACAGAATACAAATTCCTGCCCACATGAAAACTTAAGATTTGCAATGTAACAACATGAAATGCCATAAGCAACCATAATGTATAAATATTTCATTCATATCAAAAGAAGAGTTTTACAACGCTTTAGTGGGTATTTCGAGCCACTTTACAATATAATCCAAAATACAAAGTTTGCAAAAAACAATGATTTCTAAAAATGCAACTAAAGCATTGCTTTACAAAAATCTAACTTCAAAAGAACAAAATATGCCAATTGGAGTGATGCCTTTATGATTGACTCGATCACTCGGAATGTTGCTCATCGCCTGTGGATGGGAAGGAATGGGGGTAAGCTTGACGCTCGTGGGTAACAATTTTTATAATCGATAACAAGCAAAACCATTGACAAAAATCATGATCAAGGCAAATTTATATGAAATCCATGAAACATACAGTTCTTAACCTATCAAACCAATTCACAACTCACATAATTCAAGCATTCATCAAACTTGTCAATGCAAGTAACAAATAATCACATAATAATGGTTTGGGCAGATCCATAAACATGACGAACTACACAATTCACAATTTCATATAATAGTCCTGTGTAGTCGTAAACTTGAGGGAGTCCATAAAGGAGCTCCGTGCCTCTAGCGGGCAGGCGGGAGAAGCCTATAACTTGGTCAACGTGCACGTGACAATTCTTGGATGGGCTACACCAAACCTACATAACATGTAATTCATGAATTGAAAATTTGTTTGCCCATATGACACATTTCAAAACTTGCTTTTCATGAGCATGACATATTTTATATGCATTTTCCATCATCATTTCACAATTCATCAAACACATTCCTATATCAAGTTTAAACCGTCAACATTTCGCAATTCTCCAACCACATTCATATATCAAGCATAAACCATTTCTCAACTCATTCAAAAGCCACAATTACAACAATCATGAAGCAATTAGAAGTTATTCTCACAATTCACAACCAACCACATATGACACATTCTCAAGCATTTAGAAAACCATAAATACACATTTATAGGGTAGTTGGAAAATCATTAAATTCCATTTATTTTGAAGAACATTTATGGCTCATTAACTTAATTATAAAAATGGCACCCACCTTCGTTCCCTTGCTTGGAAAATTCCTCAAATGTGCCTCTTCTCTTGCTCCTCTTGCCTCTCTCGATTTTATTCAACATTTACAAAATTTCCAAATCAATAGACATCCAAATTGACAAACCCAAAGAACCAAATGCATGAAATTGATCCTAGAATACTTATACCCATGAATTTCCTAAGATTTTTGAACCAAAACCCCTTTTCAAAACCGAAAGATTAAACATATACTTACCTTGAATTTTCACCAATCAACTTGTTTCTTAGCTCAAATGGAAGCTCTAAACCTCCTCTTTCTCTTTTCTTCTTGGACAAACTTCAAAATCACTTCTTAAGACCATGAAAATTCAAGACCTAGCTAAACCTTCTTTCTCTCCTTTCTCTTCTCTCAACGACACTCTCTCCCTCTTGTCCTTCTAATTTTCGTTTCTTCTCCTTCTCACACAAGCCAAGTCTTCTTTCTATCCTTTAATGAAGCTAAAATGGCCAAAATGCCCTTCCCTCAATGCCTTAAGTCTCTCCACCTTAAGTGATCTTCCAATTATGCCCCTTATACATACTTACCACCCTAACACTTAATTCAATTTACCTACATCATAACATCGTACTCACATTAGTATGCTAATTAATTCCAACACAAATTAATCTAGCAATACCCCAAAATTTAATCTAATCATGCCTAATAATAAAAAAATTATGGGGCTAACAAATAAATAATGAGCTACTAATTAAAATTAGGGTTTTGATCAACATGAAATACTTAGGAGTTATATTTTCCTTATTTTGTTTCCTTTAATCTTGTTAATTCAATTTATGTGTTTGATCCTAGATTTTCTAAGGTTTTAATTGCTCTCTCTCAAGACCTAATCAATTAACCTTAATTTAATTCGAAATTCATATATTTGTAATCTCTTAATTCACAAAACTATTCCTAACTTATACAATTAGATATGGAGCTATCTATTGGATAATTAATTTCACAAATAAGATCTTTGTTTAATTGATTGTTGATTTGATAATTGTGTGTCTATTAAATTGCCAACTCTCATTGCACAATCTAACACTAATTACTATGACTCACTTTCTAGAGTTGTTGTCAAGTTTATGCATGAACAATTATCACAAACATCCAGAAATATATTGAATTGAACAATAATTAAAAGTCAAAAATTAATTCTAGAAGATTTCCTAATATGAATTTATAAATCCATCATTAATTTCTTATTATTTAGATTACACTTCAGGGACAGTGAAAGAAATAAAGGAAAACAATAACAACTCTATTAAAGCCTTGATCTAGAATGTTAGAATTTTAAGATGTTCTTCTTGATCTCCCACTTTTGATTCACTATGATTTATGGTTGCTGTTGTTTTTTGATGTATTTCACGTTTTTATATAGTGTTTTATGGTCCTAAGGTTGTATACTTTGTTTGTTTTCAAATATAGCCCTGAACCTTAAAACAGATCAAAAATTCGACCTAGAAATTTCCTTTCATGATTGTCAACTAGGAGTCATGATCGTGCTCCATGATTCATCCTTTCTATTATGATCGTGCGCCATGCAGCCCCATGCACGCCTATCACGTTTGTGCACCTCATACATGATCGCGACACCCTTCCTATAGCTTCCACTTCTTAGTTCTTCAATTACCTAATTTTCAACACTCACAAATACATCAAACACCTTATGAAACATAAAATTAAGATTGAATTCATGCTCTAAATCACGAAAGAAGTTAGAATATAAACAAACACTCACAATGACACAATTCTAAGCCTATATATATGATAATTATCTAATAAACACTTAAAAATATGTTAAAACACCTATGAAAACATAGTATAAACTATACCTATCTGGATCCATCTTTTACTCATTAAGTTAGATATAGTCTCCACTAGTATAAGACATTTACAACATCATTAACAATCTATCGTTGTTTCTAAGTCTCGTAAGTGGATTCTAGTCTAGCAATGTTTATTATATATCAACTAGTACACATATTCTAGCATAATTGACTATTTTCATGTTAATTATAGCTTCATTCAAGAATATTGGATTGCCAATGTAGCTAGCTAGGTAGCTTGGCCCCTTTTGTGGTCCAATATTCTAATAGGATGATTTGGAGTTTTATCCTTATTAGAACTTGCTACTGCTACAACTTTTTAAGGATGATACTTGGTCTCCATTTTTTAAGGCCATGGCTTATTTGAGATGACAAGTTGAGCATTTATTTTTAGTGTCAAATATGAAGTAGAAAATATTTCATCATTAATAAGAACTTCTTTTAATCCTAACTTTTTTTAACTATAGTTTGCCCATATGTTCATAAGAGAGTAAGTTGGACGTTTGTCCGAGAAGAAACTGATAAGTTTTGATTTCCATCTTGAAACCCCTTTTCTTATTACTTTAAGAGGATGAGCTATTAAGGAGCTTCCCTCTGACTATGATGGAAGGCACAAGTGAAAGTTTAATAAAGGAGATTCTCTCCTAGAATTGTTTTCAGGAATGTTTGGGGGTTGTTGAAGGTATGAGAGCGAGGAAGGGAAAATTTAGTAGGTTGTAAGGTGTAAAAGGTGGTAGAAGAGAGAGGAAAAAACTGGAGTGATCAAGATTGGTTTGGTTAGGAGGTGACAAGGAGTTAGATATGATCCCAAGAAAGGTAAAAGGCTAACAAGGAAAACAGAAATTTTAAAAGGCTAACAGGGAAGACACAAATTTTAAACTATCATTTTTAAAAGGGGAAAGATAGGAAATAAAAAGAGTTACAAGATGGAAGCATAGGAAAAGAGGAAGGCCTAAGCTTGCCTAAGCAGAAGATGAAATGACTCGGGGAACACGTTAAGAGGGTCCAAGTAGACGATAAAAATGAAAGAGAACTAGAAGAAAGACCACATTTAAAATAAGAGAAACAAACATAAATTTAAGAAGTTGGGAAAGCTCCACACTATAATAACAATATAAGAGAACCAAACAAGAGACTACACTAGAAATAGGGAAAGAAAAACCACAAATAGAAGATGCTTTGAGAGCTCCACACCTAGTGAAACTAAGATGGCAACATAATGAAGAGGCTTAAAAGAGAGATAATCGGAAGGCAAACACAAGAACATATCAAAGAGCATCATGGGTTATATATACTTATACTTTGTGTGTCCTTTCTATGAAATTTTCCTTTTTTTGTAAAAGTTATGGTCCTCAGTTTGAAGTTTCTTTATATTTTGTTTGTTAATGGCATTCCCAGTAACAAGGTTACATTTAAACTCATTTTAAATATTATTTAAAGAATCAAAATAAATATGAATCACATTGGACCATTTATTGTTGAGTGGAACTTGCTTCTCAAATATTTTACAAACCTCATAATTAAATATAACATTAATAATTTGGTTTATCAAATATATTTCATTTGGAAGTTATGTATTAATTGTGTTTAATGTCATTTCAGATACAATCAAAAACAAGTTATGCATCATCTTTTTAATTGAATGTATGGAATATTTGTTATAAATAATTACTTCCTTACTTTACATACTTAGCGTGAATTAATTTCGCCCTTATAAATAGATGAAGAATTTCTTGTTACATCTATCTTGGGGTTAATTAAGTTTTGGAAATTTCCTACGACAACTAAATTTTGTTTCACATCATGGCTGATGGTTTTAGAGTTACTTTGGGCGTATATGAATATAACCTTTTTTGTCCAGATACGGAAATATTTCAAGTGAAACTCAATGTACATTCTGTCCGCTAGAGTGAAGCTAATATATCAAGGAGTCAAGTCTCATCAACTGTTGATGCATACATGTAAAGGGACAAATATGAATGATGATTTCGTATGGAAGTCAAGAAAGAGTAGAATGCTTATGCAAGAATTTTGCTGGATGTGGTTTCTAGAAGCAAGAAAACACGTTGCAGGATCAAGCTAAAGAGTACATTTAAGTTCTAGTTAGGATTGAAATTTATGTCTTTCAAGACAAATGTGACAAATAAAGTAAACAACTCAACAGAAATGATACAGTCCTGTGGTTGGTGATCCACTCCTAGTAACCTTTGTCCACATTTATTTAACAACAACAAAGAAGAGGCGATTAGTACTGTAGAAGAGGCGATTAGTAATAGCTCGTGCCTTTGGTGTTGACTCAATTAACGTAGTTATCATATATTATCTCCCGTTGCAACACATTTTAAATGCTATTGGAAATCAGATAAAATTAACAATCTGATACTTCCATAGTTAAACACAAACAAAGATGATGTAATGAACATCTTTTAGAAAGAGGAAGTAGTGAAGAACATGCCTTCATTGAACTAGCTAGGGATGGGTGGGTAGAAATGGGTGAAGGTGGTTGGAGGAATTCACACATAGAAGAAAGCTGCCACGTCCATCGAATCTAGTGTAACCAAGACTCAACCCTTGTGCAATAACAATTGCCACTCATTTTAATTTCCCTAAATACTATCACCCTACTTATCCTTGTAGTCAATGGGACGACAGAGGCGGTGTTGGGCATTTTGGCAATATTTTCAATACTCCGGTGACAATTCATGTATCCCATTTAGAGTCTAGATCTTTTGTCTAATATTATGATGTCTTATTATGTCTAATAAATCTCAAATATTTATTTATGTGAATCCTGCACGAGTCCCGCGTGAGTTCTACAAAATAAATAGCTGAGATTCTATAAGACAGAATAATGACGTTTTAGTTAAATATATCTAATTAAAATAAAATAAAGGGTTCCCTCACCACCTTTGTCAACGTGTTAGCTGTAATTATCATCAAATATTAAACAAATAAAAGAGTGGGTTATAAATGATAAATGAGACACAAACCTTCCCTTTATAAGCTCCTGTTGTTGATTCTATTTAGCTTGTTTATTTCAAGCATCATTCTCTTCAACACTGATTCACGAGTTACCTAGGTTTCTGACTAATACAAATGGAGGAAAACCTTCCTCCTGGATTCCGATTCCATCCAACAGATGAAGAGCTTATTACGTTCTATCTGACGCGCAAAGTTTCTGATATTAGTTTCACTTCTAAAGCTATCATCGATGTTGATCTGAACAAGTGTGAACCTTGGGATCTTCCAGGTACTCAATGGGTATCATTATCAACTGCATGTCAGTTTTTTCAAGGATCGAAGTTCGTTTTTTGCTCCCTGTAACTTCAGCGTCCTCTTTAATGTTCTCAGCATGTGGAGAATTGGATCACCTGTTCTAACTTTATATTTGTTTCTCTAGGTCATTGCATATTGTCGATTGTCTAGACTTTGTTTGATGGTAGGTTTCAATAGTACTATCTTTTTTTTTCTGCTCAGAAATGTGACTTTCTTTCAAGCTTAGATAGCAACTAGAATTGAAAACCAAAAAGAGTTCCTAGGTTTTATTAAACATATTTTTCTAACAATTATAACACAGAAAATGCATTTTTCAAGAAAATAAATGCATTTTTCTATGTGTTTTAGTTTATACTCAGACTCGCTTTATACATTTACATTTCTTATTTATACATTGGACAAACTAATTAAAGTGAACAATTTTTGAGATGTTCATTGTGTGAGTAGGCTTTGCAATTATGATGAAACAAAAAATTGTAGAATAAAATGGTACTATTATGGGGACAAGAGAAGGTAGCCTTTGCATTCTGCTATTAGTTACTACTACTAACTACAACTACAGCAATAATAGGATGTACAATGGAAAGAACTGCAAGCATAGAATTATCTCAAACAGACACTTGGGTGGATTTTCTGGCATAAGGTGTCGTATTGCAAGTTTGAGTAGGATAAATTGGTCGCATAATAATGCAATAGAAGAATCAAACATGTTTTCAGTGAGAAAAGAAAAAAAAAAACAGAAAACAGACACGTGATTCCATATGGATTATATGATGATGCAGGTAAGGCTTCCATGGGAGAGAGGGAGTGGTACTTCTTTAGCATGAGAGATAGGAAATACCCGACTGGACTTCGAACCAACCGAGCCACTGAAGCAGGTTATTGGAAGACTACAGGCAAGGATAAAGAAATATTTCGCGCTGGAATGCTTGTAGGAATGAAGAAAACCCTAGTTTTCTACAAGGGTAGAGCTCCCAGAGGTGAGAAAAGTAACTGGGTTACGCACGAGTACAGGCTGGAAAACAAGCATTCTTTCAAGCCCACTAAGGTATGTACTCTTATCTCAGTATATACATATAAACAAGGGATTTTTACTGTCACAATCCCAATTCTATAACAGTAGTGTTACGATTTTGTTGATCTATGACTTCTTTAAAGCCCGTTAGAATTTTAACTATACCTGTATTAAGTTCAATTATCAAATAGCCATAATCATATTGTTCCTCGCATCTATTTATAACCTTTTTACTTAAATAACATACACCTGAATATATAACAGCTTAACAAGCACCTTCCTTCCATTAATTTCTTGATGTTTCGTTGTTTCAGGAGGAATGGGTAGTTTGTAGGGTATTTCAGAAGAGTTCAGCAGCTAAGAAACCACAACAACAGGCACCATCCCCACAAGAAACTCAAGGATCTCCGCGCGATACAAATTCAATCCTCAACGAATTTGCAGACAATGAATTACCAAACTTAAATAGCATTGCGAGCTCATCAAGTGGATTCAACAATCTTTGTACACCAACTTACAACTATGAAAACAATGTAAATATGCACAATAACATGAACTTTAATATGAACTGGACTGCAGCTAGAGAAGCAGCAGTGGCTAACACACTTGCTTCCCTTTCATGGCCTTCAAGTTTGCTAGGGTCTAATCTCACAATGAATTCCTTGCTTCTCAAGGCATTACACAGGAGCTATCAACAAACAGAAGCTACTGATTACTCTTTCATGACAGATTACTCTTTCATGACACAAGGGACCGCTGATCAGTTTGGGACCGATTTGAGTTCAAATTGCCAACCGTCCCCTTCGATGGTATTAGAATCACTGGTTTCACAACCACATCAAGAGCAAGTTTTTAATGTGGACTCCATTTGGTGAAGCTGTAAAGCCAAAACTAACATATACGGAAACTTTTTGTGATCGATCAAGTGTACATGTGGTTGGGCTAAAGCTAGCTTCTACCACAAGTATAATATCGTTATTAGATGATCAATAACTTTATATGTAGTAGGTCATCTGAGAAAACGGATAAGAAACTTTCAAGTACATGTTGGTCTTTCTATTTTCCACTGTCAATTGGTGTACTGATTTCTTACCGTCAACTTGCTCTCCAATTTCCAATATTAACTTAGTTATTACTCCCATCCATACATGTTTAGTTTTAGTGGAATGAGAGATTTCAATTGATGTCGCTAATGCAATATCATGTTCATGGATATCAAACTTTCGGCTGTCACATTAGCAATTAATTGTTGCAATTTATATGTGATATTATTAATTTATTAAAAACTGTAATTATTTATCTTTATATATTTTTTAATTATATTTAATGATTAATATTCAAGAGAAAATTTTTGAGATAATTATTGTACAATTAAAATTATAATGCGATCATAATTATGAGATTCAAAAGCTTGTGTATTAGTAATAAATTGTTTGTAAACATAATTTTATCAAGATATAATAGTAATAGAGTAATAAAATTAACTGGCGAAACGATCATATGTACCCCAAATTAATTCTTAAATTTTTATAAGTAACAAGCGCAATATAGGAAAGTAAGAGTCAATCCACGAAGAATTCTAGGTTGCCATTCGTTACGGAAAAAAACAATTAATAGAGGAGGGTTGTGAAATTTTGTAAGAAGGAAATTAAGGAAATAATAAAAGGCGATTTTTTAATAAAACAACCTTGGTTTATGGTTGCTTCCACCCCTTGAAACTATGATTAATCATTGGCACAAAAATAATTATTTCATTAATCATATATTCTATGTGATACTAAATATGTCTTTTCTTATGAATATTTAATCAAAAATATGAAATTCAATTAACTTTTATTGCTTAACAACCTTAGATATGATCCAAAATTTAATTAAACAATAGTTTTGAGAAAAAAAGACCATCAAAGTAAGATAACACATTATCCATGGTTGCATTTAATCTAGTTGAATGCTTTTCCTAAGAGAAATAGTTTCTGACATGACAAATTAAAACTCCTAATTGCTACAAATGATTAAAAGAATTAAACTTTAACATATTTAAACTATAAGCTAGCAAATGATCATCTCAATCAACAAACTAATAGCAACATTAGAAATCAATCAAAAATAATCATAAAATAGAAGCATAGAAAAGCAATGCAATACTTGAATAAATATAATACTCCACTATAAAGCTCAATTGTCTCCCAATCTTCAAAGTTCCAAAAAGAAATTTCACTTCCTTCAATGAAGAATAAAAGACATAGCTAACAATAGTCATTTTTACCACTAGAAGTTAAAGAAAAACTACTTTAATGTCTATTAAAGAAAGAAGAAAACAAGAGAACTTTGAAAAGCTGGAAAATGTAGCTAGAAGATGGATACTTATGGGCATTGAATCCCATATGGAAATCTTGTGATTATGATTCTTTGGATCCCCCATATTCATAACTTCATTAATTTTCACCCATATTTGATTAAGATAAGTTTTTAAACTACTTTTACCACATTTTTCTTACAGATTTGAGGTATAGAAATTGTAGTTTGCATCTCACGTTTAAAATCATGCCAAACTGTTTCAACAAAATATTCACTTTAATTCCAATAATCTAATCTCAATTGATAAAATAAAATGTTTTGTTAGCCCTAATATCCTTGATTCACCCTTGAATATTGTTAAGATTTCTCTTCCATTTAAAATTTGAATTTGGATTCAGACTCAATCATTCTTTAAGTCAAATAACATCTTAAAACCTTATCCTGCAAAAATAAACAAAAATATAAGTTTTGAATATATTACGATATGATTATGAAAGATTTTGAATGATAAAAATAAGGTAAAATTATGACACATCATTAACACACATTATATTTTGCTCTTACGAAAAAATAGGTATCTTATAAATTAAAATATTTAAATATTTAAACAAATGCATAAGTACTTACTGGAGAATAAGTTTACTAAATTAGCTCACTAATGAAGATCTTAAATGGAACATGACTGGACTATGAATCAAATATTAATTTGCAATAACAAACATGATTGAATTTTAATGGATTAGATACTAATTTTATATTTTATGTATAATTAAAATATTATATGACAAAAAATTAAATTATATGCTATAACTATGTATAGATAGGTTAAGTCAAACCACTTTGATATTCTTAATATTTGGGTGTTTGTGATATGTTTCTAAATGTTAATCTTGATCTATGATTTTAAATTATTTAATTAAAGAATTAAAGATATGTTAAAAAAGTTTAAATATATCTAATTCACTATAATTCATAAATATTGTTAATATATTAGGAACTTAATGAGTTATACATCTTGAGCAATTTAAAGAGCAAAATTAATTTGAATTAAGTTAGATCAAATTATATAATTTAAAAAACTTTAAAAACCAAATATGAGATATCTAAAATTTTAAGATTAAATTCTATTATATAATTAAATTTATACTTTAATTATAGCTCATAATTCAATTTTAACAAGATTTAGAAAACTATAATCATTCTCCACATAAATGGGAAGACATTAAAAGAGTTGGTGCTTCCTTTCAAACTCTCTTTATAAGTTAAAGTGCTCTTTTTTCAATCTATAGATGCCATAAAGACTAGATAATTACTTCAATGGTTGGTTATTTCATCAAGAAGAAAAGTTTTTAGAAGAAATATGCACATGGCTTGGCTTTAACTATTATTGTTTTAAGTTATTCTATTAAAATGATTTGATTAAAAATTGCGAAAATTATTATATTGTGTATGTAATTTGATTATAGTTAATTTCTCAATAAAAATATCAAAACCTCTTTTAATTGTTTAACTTGATAGTTTTCTTCATTGTTATTGATTTGAAAAAATTTAAAGCTACCATAGAAGTTGCATATGATACTCACATATATCTTTAAACTGTTTATGATATAAAATATTGCAAATTATGTTTTCTAGGTATATTGTTTATAAGTTGTTTGCATTATTCTATTTTTAGATATTGATATTCCTATAAATTGTTTAAGTATAGATTACTTAATAGATAATATTTTTACAGTATTAAAGTGAAAAATGCGAATTAAAACTTGACATCATCACATAGGTTCCATGATACTAGTTTAACCAATGTTAGTAACTCGATGCTTGGTATCTTTATATTTGCAGTAAAATGTCATTAGCAGTAAAGACAATAGGAATTGATAAATGGTTATCTAAAAGGAGTAGAAATAATGTGATCCAAGGAGAAGAGCAGTGAAATCACAAATAAAATAGAAAACACAACCAACAAATGATCCTTATTCAATTAATGTTGAACTAGCTCGAATAGAAACCATAGCCACAAGGAATGAGGGGATAATATGAAATATGCTCTCTCTGCTCATTTTCTCAATCCTTTTATAGTTTAAGTGATTCAATTGACTCTTTTCCTCACTTTACCCTTCCATTCAATTTAATCTTTCATATATTAACTTCCTAAACCATCAAGGATAAAAATATTAGCAGTAACATGTTTTGATATCATCAAAACCATAGGTCACAATCTTTTGATCCAACATATATATTGGACCCCAAACTTTTCGTAGACGATTAGAATTATTGAATGAGAAATTTTGGTGATTAGTCATGAGTAAAGAACAAATGAATTAAAGTTCTTAAACCAAGAATTTATAAACAAGAGTAAAGTAGGGAATAAGAGATGTGGATAGATTTATGATTTGCTATGGTTTCTTTTTTTTTGGATAAGAGATTTTGAAATAGGAAGAGTTAAGGTGAAAGTTAGCAGTAAAATGAAAGCAATATTTGTGATGTAAATTGATGAAGAATATGTATATATATGTATGTTCTATTATTGGTGTTCATGATTAGTCATGGATTATAATTTTTCTTTATGGATGATGTTGAATTGAAATGGAGTTGAGAATGAGGAGTAAATGAAGTAGAAAAGGCAATTTTGGTATGAGTTGTATTATGGAAAGATTTTTGAAACAAAATGGGTAGTTGATCTAGAAAATGTTCACTAAGTATGCTTCAGTCTTTTAGCCACAACTCTTTCTCTAGTTATTCAAACGAGATGATTCTTAATTTGAATTAAATTAGAGACATATGGATACATTTATTATGAAGACATCAAATTTAAATTCTGTTTTTAAGAATCTCAAAAATTTGTTATGAAGTTGAGAACTGGGTGCAGTACATTAGTGGATGAATGTAAAATTCGTGTTCTGACTTCAGGGGACATTATAGATTGATTTAGATAGATTTAGATAAAGTTGTCATCTAGAAACTTGTAGGTCTTTCTTTTATCTTTCCAACGGTATATAATATGAAATTTTTGGACATCTGAGCTGAAAGTTATGGTTCTCATGAGGGAAGATGTTCAAGAGTGAAGTTGTATCTTCTATGTTTTGCTTCTTCTACTTTTCGCTTCTTCTATGTTTTGCTTCTTCTGCTTTTTGCTTCTTCTACCTTTTGCCTCTTTTGTGATGACGTCACATGTCTGTGATAACATCATATCTTCTATGTTTTTCTTCTTCTGCTTTTTGCTTCTTCTGTAATGACGTCACATGGTCTGTGAAGACATCATATCTTCTATGTTTTGCTTCTTCTGCTTTTTGCTTCTCTTTTGCTTCTTCTGTGATGACGTCACATGGTCTGTGATGACATCACATCTTTTATGTTTTGTTTCTTCTATGTTTTACTTCTTCTGCTTTTTACTTCTTTTGTTTTTTCGTCTGTACCTATCTTCTGTTTCATTTTTAACCCTTTAAAAGATAGAATCAATCTTCGAGGTCTTCGTGAAAGTTGTAGATCTTGATGTCCTATTTCAAACCATCTAAAGAACACCTTAATCCAATATCTGTAGCGAAAGTTATGGTAATTTTCCCAATCCTGTATCGTTTGATGATGTCACTTCGTCTATAAATGACGTCATATCATCTATTCCTATTTTGTGACCCCTCAGATGATAAAATCAGTCTTTTTTAGATCTTGAAGTTCTCTTTCCAACCACCTAAAGAACACCTTAATCCAATATCTGTAGGGAAAGTTATGGCAATTTTCCCAACAATACTTTTTCTGCATTTTGCTTCTTCTGTGATGATGTCACATGGTCTGTGATGACGTCATATCTTCTATGTTTTGCTTCTTCTGCATTTTGCTTCTTCTACTTTTTGCTTCTTCTGTGATGACATCACATGGTCTCTGATGATGTCATATCTTCTATGTTTTGCTTCTTCTACTTTTTACTTCAACTTTTTACTTCTTCTGTGATGACGTCACATGGTCTGTGATGACGTCATATCTTCTATGTTTTGCTTCTTCTGCTTTTTCTTTTGTACCTATCTTCTGTTCCATTTTTTACCCTTCCAAATACAGAATCTGTCTTTGAGGTCTTATGAAAGTTGTAGCTCTTGAAGTACTCTTTCCAACCATCTAAAGAACATCTTAATCCAATATCTTTAGGGAAAGTTATGGCAATTTTCCCAATCCTATATTGTCTGATGATGTCACTTTCTCTATAAATGACGTCATATAGTCTGATCCTAGTTTTGACCCCTCAAATGATAAAATTTGTCTTCGAGGTCTCATGAAAGTTGTAGATCTTGAAGTCCTATTTCGAACTGTCTAAAGAACATCTAAATCCCACATCAATATTGAAAGTTATTCCAATTGTCCCAAGACAGGTTCAATATGATTGAGGACAAAACCCTGTTTGATTCTTCTGGCCTTAACTTCTTCTCTAGATGCCCAAATGAATAGATTCTTAAACCATTGGACTTGTAAGACATTTCTATACATCTCCAACAAAAATCATAGCCATCTGAAATAAATTGAGAAAGATTAAGTGAAAAACGTGGGACAGGTGCAGTGAGTGTGCTCTTAAATAATATGAACTAGTGTTATTCTACTAAACATACTTTAAGTACTTTAATGATATCTTGATCTGTAGAGCTACAAATGAGATGATTTTTGACTTGTGGTAAACTAGAGATATAGAGCTACAAATTATCTGAAGAGGGTGAATTGTAAGTCAGTCTCTAAGACTTTCAAATTATGAATGGAAGTTGGGTATAGTGTATTGTTTCAGTCTAACAATAGTCTAAAATGTTTGAGCCCTAACTTTCAGATTACTGAACCAAATTTAATGATTTTGGTGTCATTAGAAACTTAAGACAACGGGGAACATTTTCTAAAAGAAAGTGTTATGTCAGAATGTTCAAGGGTATTTTTGACAAGACACTTAAGTATAAAAGACATAAGGCATAAATGGAAGGGCAAATTGGACAA
>JAOSBP010000006.1:19208186-19249797 GCA_027563825.1 Erythroxylum mucronatum
TGAATGCATGAAAGATAAAGATTGTTGTGACTGAAGTAGTCACCGAAAAAAAGCTTAAAGCGCAGATTGTGAAAAGGAGCTTAAAGCTTAGAAAGTGTATAAGAGCCAAAGGCTCACTATGTAAAATGAGCCCAGTATTTCTAACGGATACAGAACAATTATTAATGACCCCGGTATCCACAATTAATACAGTAATGGGTTTATCATTCTTCATAAAAGCATACTCACTCCTAAGCCATCATATGTCACCTTCTGATCATATTGTCATGTTCTTCTTGGTAGTATGTGACCAACTTAAATAGGTATCACATCATACAGGACTTTACCATTATACCTTCAATAGGAACGACACTAAAACATTTTTGTTCTCCTTATCTCCCTACATTCATTAAATACAGTATGTATGAATTTTGATGTTTCATAGTGTCTCACTCACTAATTTTCCATCATCTCTCAAAGTCATAACCTTCTTATTTATCATAAAAGAATCAAAACACTTAATATTTCTACTCTAAAAGGGTTGAAAGTTAATCTTACCTTTGCCCGTATTATAGACGTCATCAACCTTAGATGGCTTTATTTTTTATTTAGAATGGCTCCTATCATCCTTTTTCAATCAATATTGATATGTGCTTAATTGATTGTATATTTATTACATAATACTTAGTGATTAATGATATAAAATTGCTTAAGATACTCACTTTGACTCGTATGTAGTTTTAGGCACAATTCGGAAACAAAACAGCTAAAGTTAGTTGAAAGCACCATCTTTGAGTCGTTTTTCGAAGATTAACACTCACTCGTCTTCATGGAGCAAAAAGAAGAAGATGAAAAGCAAGAGAAAACAAGAAAAAAAAAAGCCTAGAAAGATGAGATATATATTGAACATATCAAAAGGAGGAGACAAGAAAAAAAAAAGGAAATGACATGAAAATCACTCACGACCATATATTAATTTGGCATGGTCATAAGCATTAACTCACGACCATGCAAAATTATTGCATAGTCATGAATTTTAACTCGCAGTTGTGCAATATAAATGCATGGGCGTGAATCACTCTTACACCCATGCAATGTTAAGTCACGGGTGTGATACACAGTCACACCCATGACAACCCATGAAGCACCATGAGCTATTGACAGCTCACCCCATTTAACCCTACATTTTCAATATATACAGAGGGATATGTGACAGCAAGAGATATGAAAGAATAGGACTTTTCGACTGGGGAAAAAGGAGAGGAGCTCTTGGGAGACTGAAGAAGAGAGGGCAATGAAGCTCTCACATATGGAGAGACCCGTGAAGGGGTAGCTTTCCCGATGCTAGTTTAGAGGTGACATCGATGTTGACGACCTGGTTAAATGTATTTCTCCTTGTATTTGTTGTTTTCTTTCTCTCTTTAGAATTTTATTATATTATATGATGTGTATAGATTTGGGTATTGTGAAAAGATGATTTTAATGCATTTATTGGTTCGTTTTTATTATAAATCCATAGTTAGAATATTCAATATGTTATATTGTTATGTTGAAATTCATTTGTAGCGACTAATGGTTCATAATCATTAAGGATAACATAACCTAGGTTAAATGACATACTGTATGTGGTTGTTGCCTTGATTAATTGATTTTTCTAATTCATAATAATACTACCCAATTGAATCTACAGATTGTATCCTAGGCTATTCGGTAGTTAAGTTTAATTAATGAACGTATCTTAATTAAACAATACCTAAGGAAAAGACTCGGGTTAATAGATTAACCTACGATTAATAGTTTCTAAGAGAGGTTTGAGAACAACAAATCATTCAAATATGTTTAATTAAGGTGTAGGCCGAGATTGAACCAAAAAATCGGTCCCTAACATTCATCATTTTTCGCATGTTTTCTTTAATTTTTCTTTACTAGTTTAATTTCATTTTATTTTCTTGTTTGATAAACTAACCCCCTATAACATAAACACCATTTAATTTCATTTCAAAAGCTTTACACACACTCTCTGTGGGATTGAACTAAACTCACCACTGCTATAGTAGTAAGCCTAGTTTATTTTACGTAGTGTTACGACGTGCTACTAGAAAATACTCTAATATTTACTAATACAAGTGGGAACTTTGACACTCCTTTACATTTAAATTGCCTCCCCACTTTTGTTGTCATATGCAACATCTCCTCTAACTTTACATAGCGTTGAAAATAACTATATTGCTATTAAACTCATTTAAGATCCTTGTCATAGTCACTTTCATATCCTCCTCTAAGTTGGCTCAAATCATGACTATTTATATCACTTTATAACAGTTTTCCACACTCTTTACTCTTTAAGAAAGACTTTATATCCTTTTAACAAATATTTATGATAACGAATTGGCACGAATCTCTGTCTAAAAACAGCATTCAATTTAGTCTAAGTATCTATAGGTTGATTATGATTCTTTTTCCAATTATTAACTAACTCTAGCTTTTTCTTCTTCTTTTTAAAGCAATTGTGGCAGGAAAAGATAAATTATACTTTTGTCTATAACTGTAAATAAGTTTTAGTATTATTCCTACCTGTAAAAGAAGGTAGATCATTTTGATGTTGTCAAGATTCTCATATACCCTTTCTTGAGTTTTAGGCTTCCTCATATGCTCCCAATCACACCTAACTCCTTTTTAAGTCTTAAAGATATCCCCTTCAGCCTCAAATGTAATTCAATGTCATCATCACTTAGTTCATCATTTGTCTCATTAACCTCCATTGAAGTTATAGGATTACATATATGATGCCTCCATTGACTCTCCTTTTTTTGTTTTTTCTTTTCTTTCCTTTTGATACAAATAATAAGGTTTGAAATAACTAGTTATGAAAGGCAGAAAAAATAAAGAATTAAACAAAGAGAATCACTAGTATAATAAGTGGAGATAGGTAAACCCTAAATGAGATAAGGAATTTAATTTTTTATTATACCTTTAAATATAAAAGAATATTCAAAATAACAAAGAATAAGTAACAAAGAGAAATAAAATTTATATAAATAATTAGATTAGAATAAAATGATAATCACACTCATTTAAATCCTAACTCTAAATCTCTAATGCTAACTAATGTGAACTCACTTAAGAATAAACTCTAGAGAGAATCCACAAACAAGTTTTGAACCAGATTAAGAAAGTTAAATAAAACAGATATAAAGAAAATTTAACTATTTCTTATAAAGAATCAAGAACCAAGTTCATTAAGCAATTTAATGTTATAAAGAAAGAATCATTTGATAAGTTTAAAGTTCAAAGAAGAATAAGGAAAAGAAGCACTCGTAACTTATAATAAATAAAGATGTGAAAAATTAACTCAAACTGAACATAAACATTCTATAAATATAAAACAAAATTAAGGTTTCAGAGGTAGACATGGCCTAGGACATGGTCATATTCGAAGTTATGTTTGTTGTAGAAATTCAAAAACTAGTAGAAAAATTTTGGGACATGATTATGTTGATGGATGTGTCTTCACAACTTATTTTTCAAGAAAGTTACACAAGCTAGTACATACCTATATCTATGGTAGTGGAACATTTTATAACTTTTATAAAGATGGAAACGAACTTTGGCATGCCCATGTTTGAGGTTGTAAATCGTTCTATAAATTTTATTAAAATGGACACATATTAAGTATGGTCATGTGTTAGGCCACTTTAAGAGTTACATGAGTTATAATATAGTTGCTTCAGAGGTTGTATTCATATCCAATTCTTCTCCAAAGTTATCTTAAATCAAGTTAACCAATTATTGATCTACCTATAAGTATAACAAGCCCTCTAAAATAGTTCTTAAGGTACCTTTTAAAGCTTGATCGTTATGTATGTTTTAAATCAACCTATCCAAAACCGCTTTATTTCTCTTACTCCCACCTCTTTAATCCTCTTACTCCTACCTCTAGTGATTGGTCCTATAGACTTAAGTAATGGATCCTTTAAAGTTTGGATAGTTATACTCGCATCATTAGTTATCACTCTACATATTCATTCTAAGCAATTACTTTAGTTTGCAACATTATCCTTCTTAAAGATATTTTTGAGAATATTCCATATTAACTAATACAAATCTAATTGATATGTAATAATATCACCTAATATTTGTTTTTCCAATTACGTACCTTTATTTGCTCATTTCGATTTCATTTCCTTATTTGAGTATACGTTCTTATATATAAATAAGATCTCATATTTCCATGATAAACATATACAAATTCTTTTTTATCTTCTTTAACTTGGTATCATAGCCTTTATGAATCTTTTAATGTTCACTACTACTTCTAGAGTATTATCCACTACCATCTACCACCTTTCTTTATCGTCTATCATTGTTTTCTACCATTAATTACCTATTTTTCCTCTATTGAAGTATAAAAATAGCATAAATAATTGATTTTATCATACCATCATGTGCTTAAGAGAATGAAAAAAAGACGTAAAGCAATTCATTAAGAACCACCACACACACCCTCATATGTCTTCAAAATTTTCTTCTAGATGCTTCATTCATCAATAGCATCATAACTCAACATATGTCCTAATAACAACTTGATACATAGTCTAATAGAAGTGCCAAATCAACCAATCAAAGAGTAACATTTCTTAATCATCATTTGGCAGATGTTCCAATCATTACTTGATAAGCATCCCAATCATCACTTGGCACATTTTCCAATCATTACTTGACACATTTCTCTATTCAATAGCTGTTATGTCTCTGTCTCTACTTGTTATAGGTATCTCTATCTCAATGTGCTACGTTATTTTTTCATGAATTCTGCTATACTTATTCCCAGGCCAATTAGTTATTTCTATATATCAAATTATGATTTATAGGATCAGGAGATATAGCTTCTTAAAATGTAGAATTTTATGACTGGTGAGGTTCCAAGATCCATTAACAAAGATAACAAAGATGAAGAAAAGTTCACTAACTTATTCGAGAAACAAGATGAAGAATCATCATATCTTGGCTTGGTTCTGCAATACTTATGTTAATATTATCAAATTGGAATTTTATCAGTTTGACACTTTAAAGGATTATCAACTCAATCATCTTGAAGTAATTATTATAATTAATATAAAAGTTATAGGCATGTTATTGTTAGTTTTCAACAATTACAATATAGGAAAACATCCAAGCTCTATTTGTCACAATAGTTTACTCTTCCTTATGGTTCTTTGACTTTGCCTATTATAATCATTAAAATTTTAAATTCTTTGTCTTGTGAACCTAAAAGACTTCCATTATTGCACCTATGTTTGTTATTAAAGATAATTTAACAATGAATGTTCAAGATATTAGAACAACCCATACACTGATTTTTTTTCATTTATAATGTTCTACATGTTCCCAAAGTTACCTTTTTGTTATACAATATACAAGGGAGATTATCGTAATTGAATGTAAAGTCAACTGCCTGTTTGAGCTTACCTCTCTTTATTTTCCTTCTATCAAAATTGATGCTTTTATTACTTCTCACATCTGACATGCTCATTTGGGTAATCTTTCTAAGTCTAAATTGAACGTGTTAATTTTTAGTGGTTGTTTGGGTCATGTTACAATACAAAATGTTGGTTTTGTTTTATGTTAACTTTTAAAATTTCTTCTACTCCCTTTGAACTTGCTTCATTTTAGTATTTAATTCCTACTCCTCTTGCTTACATAGTATTTTGTAAATTTTATCAATGATTATTCTAGATTTACATACATTTATCTCATGTGAAGCAAGTCTAAATTGCCTTTTGTATACTTATGATTTCAAAATGTGGATGTTACTTAGGTTTCTTGTAAAATCAAATCACTTCACACTAATAGTTTATGGAATAGAAAGAAACCACTTTCATTCTTCTTATCTTAAAAATGGGAGAATGGTTCAAAGATCTTGTTGTGGAATGTCACCAAAAAATTAACATATAGAAAGAAAATACAGATACATCTTAAATATAATTAGAAATTTTTTATTTCTTCATCATATCCTAAAATTTTTAAGGAGAAATTGCTTTTACTAATATCTACATAAATTAACAATCGCTCCCTTTATCTAGTTATTGGAAACAGTTCTATATACGAGTGCTTGTATTACCATCCTCTAAAATATCATATGTTTAAAGTATTTGGCTATGTTTTCCTTTTTTTTTCAACCTCATGATTATACTAAATTAGATCCAAGAGCACAACTTTGTTACTTTCTAGGATACACACTTATTGCATCTCGTCTCTCTAATCCTCATATTTCTCTTTTCCCTTATAAATTTTCTGTAGATTATAGTTTTTTAAGAGTAAACCAATCTTTTACCTGTCTTAAAAAAATTTCTCAACTGTGGAACCTACTAAAAATCCATTTCCAATTTCTCCTATTCCGTCTGCTTCAATTCCATATACACTTTATCGGTCTATATGTGTAAGTCAAACCTTAGTTCTTCTACACAATTATTATTGTTTTAATACTACACCTCATAAGCCTTAATCATACCACAAAGCTAGTTATAATCCTTTCTGGTAGAAAGCATTGACATAATAGTTTCAACCACTTATTGATCAATGTGAATGGGATTTTACTGACTTAACCTCTAACATATTAGTGATTAGTTATAAACGATAAGACTTATAAAGATGCTTCTATTGAACAATATATAACCCTACTTGTCACAAAAGGTACTGTTGATCTTAAAATATTTTTTCATCAACAATTTGGCATGAACGATTTAAGACTCCTTAGTTTCTTCCTTGGCCTTAAAGTCTCATCCAACTAATATGGATATTACTTAAATCAATTTGAGTATATTAAAGAGCTTATTTCTAGTATAGATCTCATTAATATAAGATTTTACAAACTCCTTTAGAGTTGCCTAGTATTTCACTAGTAATGGTACTTTTCTCAATGATAGAAATGTTATGGGTAATTGGTTGCTAGCCTTATTTATCTCATAGTCACTCATCCTGACATTAACCATATAGTCCACATTGTTAGTTAATTAGTTCATTTGTACTCTACACACCACTCATTATGCTGCTATCATTTGTCATCTCAAAGGGATGTTACTTCATGCCTTCATTTTTCTAAACATTCATCACTTATTCTAAAAGCTTGTTTTAATGTTAATTGGCTTGATGATCCTACTAATCAATACCCTATAACTAATTTCTATTTTTTCTTGAAGATTAATCATTAATCTTTTTTTTGGTAAAAAATCATTAATCTTTTAACATAGTAAGAAGTACATTGTTGTATCTTGCTCTAATACTAAAGTTGAATATCGAGCGATGATTGATAATACTCGGAGCTTATTTAGTTATGTTGGTTACTCAGTATACTAACGATTAGCAGGATATAGTTGGTTGAATTCTGAAGTATGACTAATTTTTTTATTTTCAAATAAATGTGGGTCATAGGAAGGAAGTGTTTTACTGAAGCAGTGTATTCTCACGAAAATCTTTTTAAGCACCAAGTAATTTTATGGAACATCTTAGCTTTTATCTTACATAAGTTGTTGAGAATGTCAAATTTAGACGAGATGATGTTGCTTTACAAAATTTGCGTCGCTCTCTAGTAGAGGTAGAAGTGACATATCCTTTATAGGAAAAGGAAGACTAAGACCCAACTAAAAAGAGGCACTGCCTCATTATTCTCTTATTCTTTAATCATTACGAACGTGGCTTGAGTTTGACAACACAAAGTAGCTCCGCATCAGGAAAAGGAGCGACCAGAACAATGTCATAATCTACAGATAACTGGAGTTACAAGCATATGCTGCTATAGTGGAAGGTGGCAAGGTCTGTAAGAATCAAACTTGTATACCTGTGTAAATACCAAAGTGAAAACAAGGCAAAAAATGCAAAATATAAAGGTTATATTTCAGATCACGGCTCAAATTCCAGAATATGATCTTCTACTCCGGTTTGGAGTTGAGTTCATAATTTCCTGACCAAGCTCCTTTATCTTGTTTAGTAGAAGCTTTTGCTCAGTCTCAAGCTGTACCATGTACTCTTCTTGCATGTCCTGAAGGCTCTCCAACTCACTTAAAGATGCTGAGAGTTGTTCCACGTCGCTATCGTCCACCAGAGATTGAAGATTGTTTATCATCTCTTTTATCTAATCAAGTATATAAAGAACCAGTTTACGACTTAAAGCTGATATAGATGGAATTTTTCAGAGAACTTTCACATGCAAATCACCACGCAAAATGAAAATCTTATGCAACACAAAATATCCAAATGGTTTCATTAAATGCTTGATCAAGAGCTTAGGAAACTTTCAGGAACATGAGGCTCGGGAGCAATAGTCAATATGCTGGATAATCTCAGGCTGTCATCAAAGAGAGATGGGGACATTCAGAAAACTTCCATTTAATGGCCCCTAAAAAGAGATATTGCTAATATTTTGAGATAAAAACCAGGTCAACTTTACTTAAACCCTCAACAGGAGGAGGTATTGCTCTCCCTTCCTCCACTAAAATTACTAGGTGTAACCAAAAATTCAACCCCAGGTCTGTAGAAATGATACCGACTTTACTGGTGTAGTGCACAATCCGGAACAAATTTCCATTAGATGAGAATATGAAAAAGATGAGAACTATAACAGAGGAATATAAACCCTCACCTGGATCGATATTTGGTGTGATTTAGTTAAAGATGCTTCAGAGTCCAAGCTGGTTCTTTTCTCCCATTCAGGAACTTTCCTAGTTATTTGGATATGGATCTCTCCTCCCGTAACCCCTCCCAGGGGTATCCACTTGTCAAACATCTGGTTTGGAGGCAATCTCTGATATTCAACTACACAGTCACCTATACTTGCTGCCGGTAGCAAAGCATTATGGTCTTTCACATGCAACTCCAATGGACTTCCATCATCAGGGAACTCTAAGGTCTGATTCCATTGAGGATTCAAGGTCTTATAGACAACCTGAAAACCAAACCAAAGCAGAGCAACGATTGTAGTAGTGTAAAAATAGATTTCTACAACAAATCTAAAAGAATTTGGGATAATGAAATGACATTACTCATTAACTTCTCCAGGTCAAGTATCTACTACAGAGCACATTATCCCGACCAATCAATCATAGGCTAATGCTTAACGGTGAAAACATAGCAATGGAAACTACAGGAAGAAGAGACTTAAGGTGCGGAAGAACTAGCATACTTCCGACTGGATGTGGAAACAGAAGAAAAAAGAACAATGAAAGTGCGATGTTAGGACCAATAACAATAAGCCTAGGATATGGAGAGTGTACTCGAGGAGAAAGAAAGAGGGGGGCTGAGAGGAATGATGTTAAGCAGTTAGAGTTAGTAGTGTGGGGGCTGAATGGGCACAAGGGTGGGAATATAACAGAATGTACGGAGGGGTAGTTAAGAGGGGGCAGAGAGAGAGAAGAGAGGGGTCATTCAGATAGAAAGAAGAGAGAAGAGTGATATTATTGACAGAGAGAATGTATTCTCTCTGAGGAGCTATATTCAGCTCTGGAAGGAAAGGTGTTCAGTAGAATCACCTTGTAATAGTAGTAGGGATCCTCTATTATAATCAATAATATACACTATCTCTAGCATAATAAGCTAGAGTTTCGGGTGGGAGAAATAGATTGGAAGATTGATGCTTATGTTCTGGATTTAGGAGGAATGGACGTGATCCTAGGGGTTGCTTGGTTACAAACATTAGGAAAGGTCATAGTTGACTGGAAGGAGATGACCATACAATTCCAACATGAGGGACAAAAGGTGCAGCTATGTGGCAATGCAGAACTCCAGGCCACACTGAGGAGAGGCAGTGTGTACCCTGAAGATTCAGTGTCCTTACACGGTCTTCTTGCTATCTTAAGTGGTAATTTCCTATCAGTTGAAGCAGTAGCTATAATGGAGGAGCAACAAATTCAACTTACCAGAAAAGAGGATGGGGAGCTGAA
Organism: Erythroxylum mucronatum; assembly: GCA_027563825.1. Lineage (NCBI taxonomy): Eukaryota > Viridiplantae > Streptophyta > Magnoliopsida > Malpighiales > Erythroxylaceae > Erythroxylum > Erythroxylum mucronatum. Next base: position 19,218,101 of record JAOSBP010000006.1, read on the forward strand.
CCAGGTGTTAAACAAATTCCCAGAGGCATTCCAAGAGGTGCAAGGGCTACCTGCTGAAAGGAATCACTCACATACTATTGTTTTGCAGCAAGGGCAAGGTCCTATTAGTGTGAGACCGTACAAGTATCCACACCATCACAAAGATGAGATTGAAAGGTAGGTGCAGCAAATGTTGCAAATGGGGATCATTCACCCTAGTTCTACCACCTATTCCAGCCTGGTAATCTTAGTCAAGAAGAAAGATGCCTCATGAAGAATGTGTGTCGATTATAGAACGCTAAATAAGGTCACCGTACCAGACAAGTACCCTATTCCAGTGGTGAATGAATTATTAGATGAGCTGAATGGTGCAGGATTCTTCTCTAAATTATATCTCAAATCCGGGTATCATCAAATTAGGGTCAAAAGTGAGGACATCCATAAAACGGCCTTCCGAACACACGATGGTCACTATGAATTGCTAGTAATGCCATTCGGATTGACCAACGCACCAGCCACATTTCAGTCAGTTATGAAGGATATTTTCAGACCTTTCCTTAGGAGCTTTGTTCTGTTTTTTTTTAATGACATTCTAATATATAGTGCTGATTGAGATACCCATCTTTTACACTTAACAAATGTCTTGGAGGTCTTAAAAGAAAATAATTTTGTGGTTAATAAGCAGAAATGCAATTTTGGAAGAAGAACAGTAGCATATTTGGATCATGTTATCTCTGAACAAGGGGTAGCGGTGGATCCAACCAAGGTTTCAAGTGTGGTGAATTGGCCAATTCCTCGTAATGTGAAGGGGGTGAGGGGATTCCTTGGGTTGACAGGATACTACCGAAAGTTCATTATGAACTATAGTAAGATAGCCAAAACCTCTTACCAAACTAACAAAGAAAGATGGGTTTCATTGGAACTTAGCAACCTTAAAGTCCTTTGAATCCTTGAAGAAGGCACTAACTACATCTCCGGTATTAGCTCTTCCCAAAATTTTCCCAATCCTTCAAGGTGGAATGTGATGCTTCGGGCAATAGGGTAGGTGCGGTATTGATGCAAAATAGAAGACCGATTGCATACTTCAGCAAAGCGTTATCTGAAGGAAATCTCTCTAAATCGGCTTATGAGAAGGAACTAATGGCATTGGTATTAGCAGTACATCATTGGCGTCATTATTTGTTGAGCAGACCCTCTGTGGTTTATTCAGACCAAAAAAGTCTCCGCCATTTGCTGCAACAAAGGGTATCCACTACTGACCAACAACACTGGATGGCTAAGCTACTTGGGTATCATTTTGAGGTCATTTATAAACTGGGTCCAGAAAACAAAGCTGTTGATGCTTTGTCACAGATTTATGAAGAAGGTGATTTGAAAAGCATTGTTTCTTATCCATTGTGGACTGATAGTCAAATCCTTCAGCAGGAGGTGGACAAAGATCCTATTTTAAGTGGTATTATAAAGGAATTACAGCAAAATCCAGCTTCGAGGAAAGAGTTTATGGCACCAAGGAGTTCTCTTGTATAAGGGAAGGTTAGTGATTTCAGCTCAATCCACTTTCATTCCTTTACTCCTAAAAGAGTTTCATTCTTCACCTATAGGAGGCCATTCAGGTTTTCAACGCACCCATAGGAGGATCGCAAGCAATCTTTATTAGATTGGTATAAAGAAGTCCATTCAAGACTTTGTTAAGTCTTGTGACACATGTCAACGGCAGAAATATGTTGCCACATCTCCTGGGAGTCTGTTGCAACCCTTACCAATTCCTAACCAGATTTGGGAAGATATCTCAATAGATTTCATCACGGGACTTCCTAGGTCTAAAGGATATGAAGCAGTACTGGTTGTGGTGGATAGGTTATCTAAATACGGTCACTTCATTCTATTGAAGCATCTGTATACTACTAAAAGTGTGGTTGAAGTGTTTGTAAAGGAGGTAGTACATCTACATGGAGTTTCATTATCAATCATAAGTGATCGTGATCCTTTGTTTGAGAGTTATTTTTGGAGGGAATTGTTTCGACTACAAGGTACTATGCTTAAAATGAGCTCGTCCTATCATCCAAAAACGGATGGACAAACTGAAGTTCTCAACAGATGTTCAGAAACCTATTTGAGGTGTTTTGCTTCTGAACAACCTAAACATTGGTCTTATTGGATTTTATAGGCAGAACTATGGTACAATACTACTTTCCATGTGTCTACGGGTTCCACACCTTTTGAACTGGTTTACGAAAGGAAACCTCCAACACTGGTTCGGTATTTGCAAGGAGAAACTAAGGTTGAGGCAGTGACTAGAGAGTTGGTGGATAGAGATGAGGCTTTGCATCAACACAAATACAATCTCCATAGCGCTCAAGATCAGATGAAGTAGTATGCAGATAGGAAAAGGAATTCGTTATCCTTCCAAGTGGGAGAATGGGTATTTCTTAAGCTCCGCCCTCATAAACAACTTACAATGGCCCGACGAATAAATCAAAAACTAGCGGCTAGATACTTTGGTCCTTTCCAAATTCTGGAAAAATATGGATCTATACCATATAAACTTAAACTTCCACTACATTCTAGAGTTCATCCAGTTTTTCATGTGTCTCAACTAAAGAAGGTTGTGGGACACTACACTGTTGAGGAAACCTTGCCAGAAGGAATGGAAGTGGAATTAGAGGATGTTGTCGAACCTGAAACTGTACTAGCTAGCAGAGTGATTACCAAGGCTGGACACTCAACTCATCAATGGTTAGTTCAATGGAAGGGTAAACCAATGGAGAATGCTACATGGGAAGACAAATTTGTTCTTCGGAGTCAATTTCCTCATTTCAGCCTTGGGGACAAGGCTGCTCTTCTGGAAGGGAGCAATGTTAGGACCAATAACAATAAGCCTCGGATATGGAGAGTGTACTCGAGGAGAAAGAAAGAGGGGGCTGAGAGGAATGATGTTAAGCAGTTAGAGTTAGTTAGTAGTGTGGGGGATGAATGGGCACAAGGGTGGGAATATAACAGAATGTAAGGAGGGTTAGTTAAGAGGGGGCAGAGAGAGAGGAGAGAGGCGTCATTCCGATAGAAAGAAGAGAGAAGAGTGATATTATAGACAGAGAGAATGTATTCTCTCTGAGGAGCTATATTCAGCTCTGGAAGGAAAGGTGTTCGGTAGAATCACCTTGTAATAGCAGTAGGGATCCTCTATTATAATCAATAATATACACTATCTCTAGCATATTAAGCTAGAGTTCTATCATGAGACCTATGAATAACAACAAAGAGAAAAAAGATGTCAAGCACCCGGATTTTCCTTCATTAAGGAGACAGCATCAATTCAAACTCTGATCTATAAGTTGGCCACTGAAGAAAGAAAAGAATATAAATTGTAACTGAATAAGTGTTATTTATGAATGGGGAGTTCAAACCTTAGTTCTCTTCTTTAAGATTCCATACTGCACCTTTACATATGGATCACTGGTCCCTCTGATATCAGCAGCTATAAGGTCTTTTGCTTCAATTATAACAAGTTCAATCCAACCATTGTTTGAATCTGCACCTGAACCCTGCGATGTTCAGGAGAGGGTAAAGGTAAGGAAATGAAAAAAATATTAAAGTAGGAACATCAAGCTAAAGCATAATAACCCACTGAGACAACACTTCTAAGTTTTAACATATACCAGGATTGTGGGGAAAGAAAAAGAACATTAGAGTAGGAACATCAAGCTAAAGCATCACAATCCACTCAGACAGCATATTGCAAGTTTTAACAGATACCAGGAGTGTATGTACAATCATGAACTAACTAACCCAAGGGGAAAAAGAAAGCAAGCAAAAGAGGGCAACATGTATGCCCGACTAAGTATTGTCCAGAAAAAGGGTAATGATTAATCTATTCCTGTGCCATTCATGCTCTTTAGGCATTGTACATTTAAAGATAAATGGTACCTTGGTTCCTTCAGAGTTACCAATCCTGACTGCTTCAATTTGCAGCCTCACTTCTCCTGAATTTGCTTTTTCAAGGGGAACCCATATGTCCCTGGTTATACTATCCACCAGCCCTTCCATGTTCACTCGTGCACTTCCAATGTTATCATCTCCAAAGATTTCTTCATTGTAGCACTTAATCATGAGGCATTCACCACCTCCAACTTCATCAAATTCAAACTTCTGGTTCCAGGCAGGATTAGAAGCATGTGCAGTTTTTGTTCTCTGAAGAACCTGAACACAGATTGAAGTTTGAAAAAGATAGAATTGGGATAACCTGTCTACATTTTCAAGATCTTCAATCTTACTTTAGAAAGCACCAAATCCATTAAGAAAGAACTTACCTTTCCGTACTGCCATTTAACATATGGATCACACTTCCCAGTTCTTTCTTTAGTAGTGAGGTCCCTTCCCTCGACAACAACTAAATTAATTTTCCTTCCCGTCTTCAGCAGATGATTTGAAGATCCATATGCTGGTTGTTGAGAGCTGCCATGAAACTTGTTCATACTTATTGTACCATCAGAAAATTGCCATTCTTTCAACACAAGTTTGACTCTTAACTGCAACATGAATTGAAGCAACAGAAATACCTTAGCTGCTATCACTGTATCTTTCTGAGACATAAAGGATATATAACAAGCTTAAAAAGAAAAGATTAGCTAAGATTGTTATAAAAAAATTAATTCAAGACCCTGTTGGGACCACTGAGCAAAGTAATGAGGAACCTCGATAAGTTCACATGCAACCAAAGTTATCAACAGTTTTAAACCTCCAAAATCAAATTCTTCGACAATCAAAACATAGCTTTTTAGGACAATTACCTTATAACTTATGCATTAGCGTATAGATTACATAATGCTTATCCATGTTCTGACATTGCACAATGGCAAACAGGTTAGAGGTTAGGCCAAGCCAAGAAACATGGCCTCAATGGCAGATATATCAAGTACCAGAAAAGTATAATTTCCTGATTGCCAGTGCAGTCATTTTAACAGTCACAGTATATGAAAAATGAATCATAAGAATAGAGGAATATGAACTGGGGGAGTCAAAAAGCAAGAGATATTAAAGAAGCATCAAAATTTGTTAGCACCAGAAGCAGGTGATCAGCAAAGCTAAAATAACTGTTTTACATATATGGACTTTAGATTCTTTTATGTACCTCCCCTGAATCAACTCCCTCCAATGGAACAACCATTTCAACTTCTTTTCCACAAAACTCAGCACGTGCGGCTATTACACCAAAGTCGGGTCCTATTGCCCAAAACATAGATGAATCATCTGCAACGTACTTGATCTATTCAAAAGGTCAAAAGAACTGAGTGGGAAAAAAATTAAGGATGACAGTACAAAATAAACTCAAATCATACGTGAAATATTTTGCTCTCAATTAAAGAGCCATGTCGCTTTAAGCTAATTTTACCCAGCAACATAATATTCTTACATCCATCTATTAAAAATTTTGTATTTTTTCTTGAAATAGATGCATTTTGAAAATATTTGTTCATTGAAAGTTCCTATATTTGCTTGAGAGTTAGAGCTGAAGCATAACCACATTTTCAGGTTATCTAATACATTTCCCTTCATTGAATGGTTTAGTTCCACTCAGCTACCATAAAAACAAAAATCACGTATCCTTATCATTATGTTTAACAGTCCACAACCCAGTCAATGCATCCAACTTGTTAAAAAACAAAAAAGCATTCAATAATTAGCTCCTAATTCTTTTTCTACACAGCGTTGCTTTGAGAAACAAAAATTAACTTCTTAATTCAGAAAACAAGGGCGACATGAGGTAGTCCATAGGACCTTTACACATGTTTACCAGACCAACGTACCCATAGTTCCTCTTCAAACGTTTGTAACACAGTAAGGGATAGATGAAATTACAGACCTCCTCTTGCTAATGTATAAAATATGAACTGACATCCACAAATGTAAAAACTAAAGCATGGACTGAAAAGACAAGAGTTTGAAGTCTTTAGTGTAAGAATCAGTTTACTATTGAAATTTGAGTATCCTAAGAATAGATTGGAACTGAAAACTCATAGAACGCATATGCAACATAACAGAGATTTACTATCTATGCATAAAATTCATGCCGGTGTTATAAAGCTGAAAATGCATACATATCGAAAGCAGACCTAAATGAAGTCACAAGTTAAGGTTCTTAATTACCTAAGAGTTTGAACAGTAACTTTACCTTTATCTCACAACTTGCTACAAAGTCATACTTAACACTGCCTGGGGTGAAAGCGTAAAGCTGGAATCGTAGAATTCCTGTATCTTCATGCAAAACCATGTTGAATGTTGAATCATATCTAGGATTTAACCCTGGTGTTGCATCTGTTCTCCTTGTCAATTGCCCAAGTTCAACCTCCACAAATGTATGCAGATCTTTGTTACCAAACTTTTCTTCTAAACTACCATTCCTGTAATATAATTTTTTTGATGGGCTCCCTTTGAAATTATTCCCAGAAAGCTTACTAGCTGAAATGACTGAAACATGTATGATTCCCCCAACAGCCTTCTTCCCTAAATCCACTGCTGGTAAACTGAAGCATCGACGGCGAGGTTCAACCATAGTCTTCACTAAGGTTTCAGTAGCAATTTTGACCTGATGGACAAAGCAAATTAGAAAAAGGAACATCCATATATAAGCATTTCCTTTGTCCAAAAGGTAAAGAGAATATATTTAAAGAACCCAATTTCATATATAGCTAGTTATCATAAAACAACTAGAATTCTGTGGAGATCTAAACAGTTATCAGATCCAAGAGAAGAAGCATACAGCTAACAGTTCTGCCGATATTAAATCATTTTGATAAACACAGCCAAGAGAGAAAACTAAAGCAAGATAAAATTGAAAGAGCACAGTACATGAAGCGCAATTGTGGCTGACCACTTTATACATGTTCTGTTTATAATCAAAGAAACACACTCCACCAAAGTGAAGCAGAATAAAACAACTAACTAAGAGAAATACCAGCCAAGAAGAAACACCAGGAAGCTCTGTCGCTGGAAGTGACTGGCTTCCACCACTTCCAAAAGCAATTCCTATGCGCACTTCAGGGGTCGATACAAATGAGTACAATATTGCTCTCCCTTCCAGAGCTGGCATCAAGAGAAGCTGTAGAATGTTGACAACCAGTCAAGTAGCAAGATAAAACCATTAACAATCAATATAATTTCTAAAACTTTACATTTGAATTGTATTCTTCAGGATTCACTTATGGTTTGTGTGGGAAAATGTAATCTGTGTAATTATGTCCATATTTTGTGGGGATTATGTGGTCCTAATTATGTCCATAAAATTAGGAAAGAGTATCCCATAAATCATGGGATCTAACAAATCTGTACAAATTTATTTCCTACCTTGTACTAGGGTTAGTGTGTATAAAGCTATTGTATGTCTATTAGTTACTTATGAATAAAATTCCTCCTTCAAATTCTGTCATTTTTGTCAGTTTGTGTGCAAGAATTTTCATTGAACTTCATGCTTTGCATATTATTCTGTATATTGTCCATTTTGTTGAATAGTATTACCTACCAAATCTCCGGTGTAACTGATAGGATCTTGTCCTTGATTTAAAAATTAAATAGGAAAAATCAAACTTTGTAAATAAAATGCACACACATCATAATAAAAATAAACAGATTTTGTTGTTGCAAATAAAAAGACAGGGTTACCGACATAGTTGTCTGTAGATGCAAACAAGTAACTTCCAATTAATAGTTTGCACTGGCAACAATTTGTAAGTCTGATGCTGAACTAAACAAACCATTCACTTCCGAGTAATACTGATATTTTCGGCCACACACACACAACACAACTACAAGGTGCACATGAACATAAACATATACATCAAAACAACAACAATCAAATAGGCACAGCCAGCCCCTAATTCACTTCCAGAAAAATAGTAATTAACATACATCACCCTTGATATGGAGGCTGTTGATAACTATACGAGCAGTTCCCTTAAATGGCTTGGCTAGCTTAGCCAGCAACATAATGCTCATGTCACTTGTGTCCCAATCAAAACCCAGATGCATAATTTGCTGCCAAATAAATAAGAATGCTTCATCAAATTACTTGATATGTAAATACTGGAGTAGAATGATAGAAAATGATACCATAACTTATAACTTTAAGTGATGTTATGTGCATCTCTTTATCCATTAAGGGCCAACCTTTGTGCAACTGTGGAATTATTTCACACTAAAACAATAAAAGAGTGAATTGAAAACTGCAGAAAATTAGGCTTCAGATTGTTACATAGAAAACTAATGCAAAGTAATCCTAATGGATGCATACTGAAACTATTGGGTAAGAAGACTCTAAAAGTTCATTTGCAAAATTTGGAACAGTGAGGCTGGAAACCAAACCTGTTCACCTAAAGTTGACCAGCTAGTCCCTTGTAAGGCCAGGATAGGTGGGCTTGAACCTAGTGAAAACTCCAGCAGTTCAACTTTTTCCTAAAAAGAGCAAAATTTCCTCAGTAAACAACAACGTTATTGCTGAACATCACAACAATTTTTGCCACTCAATCTATTAAAAACAAGAAGTGAATCACTTACTATAAGCTTTGACTTGTTCTGCCTCAAACGTTTCTGCAGTAGAAGTTTCAGCTCATAAGCAATTAAACAGCAGAATATGCAGTAAGGATTGTTCTGACTGATGAGAGAGAGTTGTGACTGTTAATCACTTTATTGTGCAATAGTAAGCACGTGCAAAGAGCACGTTTGATATCAACAAAATATGACCGCCCCCAACATCTATTACGGGTCAGAATTGAACCATAACGGAATTTCGGTCTATACCGGCACAATAATATCAGATTAGGGGGGAAGAGTAGAATTAGAAATTGATAGAAAAGCCAGGATATGGGCTGGTGTGAGTTGGAAACAGAAAATATCTATTTTAGTTCTATCATCAGCTGTGGGTTCGAATCTAAGAGAAATTCTAGAATGTGTGCTACCGTGAAAGTTTATTGTTTTTCCTTAATGATAAGGAGGGAAACAAAAAGGAGTCAAAAGAGAATTCCATTTTAGAGTTTTAAAAACAATTTACTTGCATAGGTGGAGATCCAGTATTTTCTGAATCCTTATGTAAGGAATTACAAAATAAATTCTTTCAACAAAAATGTGAATTAGGAAAGATTGGTCGACTAAATATGGTGTTGTAACCATTTTTTTCTAGAATTGTCATACTTCTTATCCCACTTTCAAATACTAAAGCAAAATTGCAGGATAAATAAGACTACAGAGGGTTATGGTAAGTGGTTAATGAGAACGTGAATACAACTTCAGCTGAATATCCTATTACTTTACGTGCTAGCATGGCCTCTTTGTCAACAATAAGTTGCAAAAAACTAAGGAAAAAATATGAAGATTGCAAAAAACAATTCGATCATTTGCTTCACCAAAATGTCAACATAAGGAGAACACACAAGCAATGAGCAGAAGATAGATATTGCTTCTGCAATTATATTCCACAAATTAATCAACATGGCCTGAATCTAACCTCAACCATTGATGAGAACCTTGTTGAAAATTTTGGGTTAAAATAGTTGAGCCAAACTTCCATAAATAGCTTGTTCAGCCACTCACAATGTTCCACTGGCGTTATTCGCTGTACAATGGCGCGAAATGATCAAAAAGTTCCACATTATACAGCAGAAATTGAAGCAGTCCGCAGGAAATAAGAAGAAACAATAGGTACCGAGGTGCTCAACACTACTCGCTTCCATTTTTTGTTCAAGTCTTCGACAAGTATCTGACGTTGATAACTGTAATACTGCAAAGTAAAGTCCGGTGTCGTAAGATTTCCATCCACCATCATTTAAATCCTCAAAAGTCCCCAATCAAACCACACAACCACAACACATGCAGCTCAAAGAAGCACGGTTCTGGCATATAGTAAACAAACAATTCACTGCTACGAGAAGAAGAAAGAAAACAAATCCACGAGCTTTATGGAGAAAACAGTAAGAATTTTAAAGATTTCATGCCGCCTCCACGTAACAAAAACAAAGACAGGTATGGATAAAAAATAAAATGCAGAACACAAAAATGATACGGAACAACAATCGAACTCCCCGAATTTCCCTCTCAATGAGAAAGTTATTAAACAACCTAGACACAAAAGATCAACGCAGTATGATTTGGAGCAACCAAACAAAATTCAGCCGAAGTGCATTCGAACAGAGAGTATCCAAAGCAGAGAGAGAAACATAGACGATTTTGTAACTTGCCTGAACAGTGGCCCAAACAGCAACAACAAGAGGAACCCAGTTGGAGAAAGTGAAAAGCCATCTCTCGATGCACCAAACGAGCAAAACCAAAGGGATTAAGAAAGGAAGAAAAGGCTTTTCAGCAAGGAGTTGATTAGAGAATTCCAAAGCCTCTTCAACTTTAAGAAGAGCTTTCCTTCTTATCCTCATCATTTTTCTGAGCCAAAGAAAAGAATCAACTTTTGCTTCCCTTACCCATGTACACCATTAAAATCGTTGAAAAGAATTCACGATCCTTGTTAAACTCTCCAGAAAGGAAGTACAGGCAAAAATGGGAACTGCCCAAGTGAAAAGATGGTGGGAAGATAGGATGCTTATTGTTGGAGGAGGACTTGAAAAGGTTGGAGAGACCGCCAGCCACCAAGTCTCCCGTGGGAGACGAAAAGTCGTTGGAGTCAGCAAGCTCGTTTAATTGCGCATAACTAATTTACAGCTAGTTTGGAAAGGCTGAATTTAATTCAAGTATGTCAGCTTTTTTAAAATATAAAAATAGAACGAAGTCAATTCATTCGTGTAATTGAAATTCGTCTTTTTTATAAATTAAATTCACTCTTTTAAATATAATAATTCAATTACAGTGAAGATTAAGATAGTGTCTTGCTCTTTTGTTCTTTTATTTTTTGGACTACTTCACTTCTCACTTTTTTGTGCTTCATTTGATTCCAAAAACTATTAATTAAAATATTATTAATAATTAATTAACAACAACGTAATTAATTAAAATATAATTCATTCATTAATTAAAATATTATAATTAATTAATTACAACATAATTAATTATAATATTATAATTAATTAATATATTGTAATTGATTAGTTACGATATAAGTAATTAAAATATGATTAATTAATTAATTAAAATATAATAAATGTTTATTTTTTAATATTTTTTACAAATCAACTACTGTTAATAGAAGTAATCATTATTTCCTCTTAACCGACCATTATGATAATAATAATAATAATAATATTCATTATCATTTCTTACTCTATTCATTCTCATTCCAAACAGTATAATTGAATTCATTTCTATTATTACTGAGCTTGTTCCAAACAGTGTAAATTGAATTCAATTCAATCTCATTAATGTAATTGAATCCAATTCGTTAATGAATTCAATTCAAAAGTTTCCAAACAGTTATTTAACAAAATTATTACTGCTTTTATTTTAGTTTCCTTCTACAAAAATGAACAAGTTTGAGGGGGAAAAAATCCAAATGCCATGTCTTAGTTGACAAATCAATGTTTGAATTCCAACTTACTAGCTATATATTGATGGGAACAGCCAAACCATTGTTCCACGCGTCTATGAAAGAATCCTGAAAAGCAAAAGCTTGCTTATCAATATGTTAATGAACTTTTTGTATTATTCTCCTTCCATGGTGCGTGTCGCTGAGAAATTTGTTTTAAACAAAGACTTTACATGGTCTACCCTTGATTTTTGACTTTCTAGAACCACACCAAGTTGAATATTATGATGATGCAATAACTGTAATTGGTCTTCCAATTTGAAGGCAACTTTTTTAGAATTTTTTTTTTCCCAAGTGAAGTGAATTATAGATAAATACTTGAAAGTTGAAAGGGGAAAGGGGAGCATGTCGTTGATGGCAGGACGGAGCCACAGTCGGGTACTTGCTCCTATTAACTTCAAAAAATTTTACATAAAAAATTATTATTTTAAATTTTTAACTTATAAAAAAATTAAAATTTTGCTTTTATTAAAATTTGCCCTCGTTAAAATTTTTTTTTGCCTCTAATAAAATTTTGTCCCACTCAAAAAAAACTCTGAATCCGTCCCTGATTGATGGCTTTGGGGTTTAAAAGCAGCTTTTTTAGATTTTCCCCGAGTGAACTGGATTATAGATAAATACTTGAAAGTTGAAAGGGGAAAGGGGAGCATGTCGTTGATGGCTTTGGGGTTTAAAGGCAGCTTTTTTAGATTTTCCCGAAGTGAAGTGAATTATAGATAAATACTTGAAAGTTGAAAGGGGAAAGGGGAGCATGTTGTTGATGGCATTGGGGTTAACTTCCATGAGGATCTGGCATATAAACAGAATCTTTTTGATTATTCAAAACTTAATAATAAAAAGCAGAGCCATCCATTTCTGCAAATAAATACCAGAAGGGCGGCCCATGTCTTGGTTTGCTTTGGCATTTATCCCACCAACAACCCCGAGCTAGGTGTTTTTACGAATTAAAATAAATACCCCTTTTACAAAATAGGCATAGGCTCAATTTGAAACAAGTTTTACAAGATTTTTTTTTCTTTCTGTTTTTTTTAGATTCAACTCGAAAAATAAAATAGTTGAAATAAAAAAAAATCAAAAGGAGGTTCATGGCCGAGGTAAAGAGAACCGAGTAAGGTTAATTTTGGAATATACCAGTTGTGTTCGAACGAGTGTTAATAAGAAATCAACAGGTATTTCTAAATATATTACTCAAAAAAAATTGAACCCGTTTTCTATTGTTTCTCCTTTCTAATTTATTCTAATTCAAAAAAAGAAAAGGGGGAATAATAATCACAGATATTGAATTGTATCTTTAATTTTCTGCACCCCTGTATTAATAACTAAAATGAAAAAAAAGGAATGTCAGCGCATCTGGGAAAAAACATCAATCTCTATCAATAGACCCGCTAAAGACCCAAACCATAGAGTACTTATTACTCTTCTAAAAATCCTAGCTATTATGAACATGATAGTGGAGAATTTCATTACTATTACTCAAGCAAGCATAAAACGTATGCTTGCATATTCGTCCATAGGTCAAATCGGATATGTAATTATTGGAATAATTGTTGGAGACTCAAATGGTGGGTATGCAACCATGATAACTTATTGATTATAAATGATATTACATTTATAATCCATCGATGCGATGAGTTTCATTTCTTTCTTTTTATGATGATAAATGACCTACTTAATTCAACGGTCAAAGTATTTTAATTGGTAGAATAAACCAATTAAATTAAGATGCTTAATTCAAATTTAAACAAGGCAGTGTGGAGGAACAAAATTTTAACTTTTATCTTTTTAGTTAAGTACTATTTTTTGATATTTTAGGCTGTAATCTAATTTACCTTTAATAAGTTTTCAAAATAGATCTAATTTTTTAACATGATTTACTATTTTCTTAAGTCCATAAGAAGTTAAATTATTTTTTTTAAATAGATAGAATTCAATAACAATAACAACATTCCACTAAAAATTATGCTAAAATGAATGATTAAAAATTTGTAGCTTTACTCGTAATTATTGGAGAAGTTATCTCTAATTTAATCAAAATAGAATTCATCCTTATAAAAAACAAAATTTTAATCAAAATTCAACTCGACTATCTAATAAAAGTTGAATTAGCCTTATTGAAGATTGTTATCATTGAAGAAAGATAAGTAGAGATATATTAATTTAATTCTCATGACTAAAATTATTAAATTATAAGCTTTTACTAACTTGATTATCAAAATTGTAAAGATTAAGTAAAAATTTAAATCCAAGATTCTGGTGCTCATTTTCTTTTTATGTTTATTATTTTTAAAATTTGCATAAGATTATATTTTATGAACTAACATTTAAAATAAAATATTTATTTATTACAAACATCAGTACTGATAATAATAATTAAATATTTCAATAAGATGCTACTATAATAATTGATACATGTTTAAATTCGTATATTAGATTGTTATGTGAGATTAATTCATTTACATGCATTTCACGTATTACATACAAGTCCTCACGTATATATCAATAACATGTACGTACGTATCCAAACTCTCAAGTTAATGGTGTAAACTTTTCTTAAAAATGAAAGCAGAAAGTTAGCGACCCATAAACAACCCATAACTATCCATATATTGCTCTGCCCATTAGAATGACAATGAACAACAACAAACCATCACAATGTTTCATAATACTCTCACAATGTTAATCATATAGACCATTTATACCTGAGAGTATTCCAACATTCTTTCACTTGGTCCATATAATTCAACATTAACTTTATAGAGAAGCAAAATATATGAATCATGACGATAAGTTCTCTTATAATGAGTAATATCTTCCATGTATTATATTATAATACGTCTCTACTCACAGTCTTTCAATTTAATGAATAAATCATATATTTATTCTAGGTCCAAACTTAATAAAGATTCTCAATATAACAAAATGAATATTTATAAGTGCACAAATCATAAGAGAAACATTACATTGAATAAGAGTTTTATTGATGATTGTGGATGCCTTTAGTCAAAAGATCCACAATCATTAACTCAGTGCTAATGTGATGCACGACTACTTTCTTTTCCTTAACACGTTCTCTTATGGTTAAATACTTAATGTCGATACGCTTATTTCGACTTTCACTCTTGTTATTTTTAGCCATAAAAATCACTGCTGAGTTATTACAATATAACTTTAACAACTTAGAAATAGAGTCCACAACTTTAAGTTCAAATATAAAACTCTTTAACCATACACTATATGAGGTGATCTCAAAACACGATAAGAACTCAGCTTCCATGATAGAAGTAACAGACAACGTTTGCTTGACACTTCTCCAAAATATAGCTCAAAGGATTACGTGTTTATGTACAGACGGATTGAAAATCTAGAAGTAGTTGAGTACTCTAATTCAGATTTTGCTTGTTACATTGGTTTAAGAAAATCAACCTCTTGTTATATTTTACACTTTTTAAAAAAACCTTTGACAAAACGACTGGAAGTAGTTGGGTACTCCAATTCATATTTTGCTTGTTACATTGATTCAAGAAAATCAACCTCTTGTTATAATTTACACTTAAAAAAAAAACCTTTGACAAAACGACCGGAAGTAGTTGGGTACTCCAATTCAGATTTTGCTTGTTAAATTGATTTAAGATAATCAACCTCATGTTATATTTTACACTTTTTAAAAAAACCTTTGGCAAAACGACGTCGTTTTGTACATTCGACCCAAACTTGGCTAGTAGCCCGGTTAAGCCAAGGAGTACTAGCTGGTGAACTGGCCAACCCAGGCCAAACTCGGGTTCAGTAGGGCCAAGATTGCCATCTCTAACTATTTTGGCTTTTAGATTTTGATACCATTTGTCTTGTTCATAACATAAGCATCCACATATTAATATCTTTCCAATAAGATGTCTATTTCCTGCAAATTAACTGTAATATTTCAAGTTCATATACAAAATTTCTTGTACTTTGCTCAAACAATGCTCAGTTGGACTCTTATAAAAAACAATGGCCTTTGGTTACAAAAAATTGATATTATTGTAACCAAAGGCCATTGACCATATCCCCATCAAGTTTCTTTGTAATGAACCATTTTTCACTTTGCTTGTTTCAAGTGAAGAATTTCTCTTCATATTTGAGCTCAATAACTTCTATATCCCTTACACAATCTCTGAAGTTCATATTAAAGTTTCTTAAGCATGCGTTGCCATATGCTTCTAATTCATATAAACTACTATTGAAATCCCTTAACAAATCCAAGGGGATCGAGTCTAGCAGTAAATTCTTTTCAGTTGTTCCTTTAACTTATATCTTTGAAAAGCATGGTTAGAACTGTACACAAAAACTACGAAGAGTTCAAATGATTGAATTATTTTAATTGTCAATTTTGGGTTACTCGCAAGCGCACAGCAGAGCTATACTTATGAGTCGATTCCACAAAGACAGTGATTATTAGTAATTACCATTTTCAAGAATTAGGGTATAAGTTATGAATCCCCTTAAAACCTTTAAATAATTAACCTTTTATTATACAATTATTTTGGTGACTATTAGATCGTGAAAATTCCTATCGTATGTTAATAACTCACTTGAAACTACTAATAACTAATCTTAGAATTATCAACTGATATTATTCAGGTTAAAGGTACTAAAATTGTTTTATCAATTTGTCAATTCCGCTATTAAGTTTGATCCTAATTCAAATAATTTATATCGACCTATTTCTAAGTTTGCAAACAACTCATTTCAATTGAGGTAGATTTATTCATACAAAAAATATAATAAATAATAATAAAACTAGAGCAAAACAAAACAAAAAGCTTACTCTAATATGCTTGCGAATGTATCAATATTAATGCCGAATCTCTAGTAATAGTGCCAAAATTTTGTTTGTCTTTTACTTAAAAGTGTGTAATATAACTGTAGCTTGCATAGGTAAATACAGGTCAAACTTATAAAGACTATTATCGGTTAATCACTAAGTATTCACAAACTTAATATGTTAGACCAAAAATTACCATTGAATAAGAAAATGCAATAAATAAAAAATCTAAACAACGAAACAAAGCAAGAGTCAAGAATATACTAAGCAAAAAATAAACTAGATTTAGGTTAGATTTCTTCCAAGACTTTGTTGTTTTGAATTTCATTATAACTCATTGAATGATTCTAGTTTTTTGGACTAGTAAGAATTCCTAACGTAAATTATATTCTTTCTCGAGACATACAACTCATATTCTTAGGCAAAATAATTGAAATCTCTTTTATAATTTTTCTGGATAGATTTTACCTTAACTTAGGAAGATCTCGCAACTTTCTCTTATAACTCACCTTACCCTCTTTCCCTACGCTATAATCTAACTATACATCTCAAATCTTGATGTATGAATCGAATAATCAAATCTTATACTTTCACTCCTTTAATTCAATCAATTATAAAAACATGAATAAATCTCAAGAAAACTAGAATTTTATTAAACCTAAAGATCAATTCAACACATAAATCCTATGATCCATCCCACCTAAATATATAACCTATTTGGTTCATAATTAAAAAAGAATAACAACTAAAAAATAAGAAAAGAAAAGAGATCATTGGGATGAGTCTTGAATCTTTAATGAATTCTTGTTGAAATTTTTTCTATCTTCCTAGATTGCTTTTATCTTGATCACTATTGTAGAACGACTTCCAAATGACTTCTTACTACTTTCATGCTCTTCTGTTGCCCGAAATTTTCTTTTCTTTTCTCTTCTTTAAATCTAAAGCCATGATTTTTAATATAGGATCATGTAGCAGGCCATGTTGTTCTATAATTTCTTTGAAAATCTTCAACGCCAGTATGGTGCCTACATACGGACATGTAAGTATTGTATTTCTTGATTCAAGGGGTAATCTGAGGGTATGTAGGCTGTAAAGGAGAGATATAAGGAAACACTTTGGAACACAGCCCTATCAAGATGACATGTATGTGCCGTAGTCAAGGGTCTTTGTCCAATTCTCCTCCGTATTTGTTCATCTTATTTAAATATTTAGAAATAAGACATTAAATAAAAACGTTTCTCGTTTTAAGTACCAAATCCTAAAAAATTATCCAAAATACAAGTAGTATAGTATAACAGTAATGTATGACTAGCATACACCAGCATATAAGCTTTACCTATTATTTTTATGGTTTTCTTAAATTATTATATCGTCAAATATTCTAACTTTTGTAATAAACTCCAATTTAATAAGTTATATAGAATTTGTCAATACCATTGTAAAAAGTCAACTACTTTTATTCATAATCTTCTTAAATAAAATAATTATAATTCACATAACATTTATTTATAATATTTAGGACAATAATTTCAAACAACTGCTTAAATAAAACAATGTTATTGACTAAAATTATTAATAATTTAATTTTCACAAACAAAGAGATTAACATACTTCTTATTAGTTAACAATAAAATTATATGGAGAAAAATTTCGAAAGTATTAGTGAAGAAATTTGTTTATTGCAAACAAAACATCTTAAAAAAAGGATTATGTGATTAAAGGTAGTGTTTAAAAAATCGATCCGGAGCAGTAGATTCCACCGAAATAAGTATGAACTGAAATAATTGTCAGTCTAAAAAATAGCTAGTTAATTAATAAACTAGTCGTTATCTTTAACAAATCGGAGCCATCTTTTTAAGTATATGGGACCTACAATCTGTTTAACATGTGGTGCCACCATAAATTTCTTCCCTTTCTTCTTCAACTAACTATTAACCATATGAACATGCAGGACTTACTATGCATGTTGGACCGGCTACGAATTTCTTCCTCGCCTGAAACGGGAACAGGGACGGAGCCAGACTCAAGTTTAAAAGGGGGTTGAGGGTCGGAGGCCGGAGGTCGGGGGCCAACTCTAAGGAAGGACCGGAGGTTAACATTTAAAAAATGTCCTTATTTATTAAAAAATTATATAAGTAAATTTTTAAAAAAATTTGAAAGGCCCCCCTCCCCCTCCCATGTAAGTAGCTCCGTCCCTGAATGGGAACAAATCATCTATTTTAGATAGTCTATTTCTACCTTATTTTGTGAGATTTTATTCACATATTTATATAGTTCATATAAATATATAGAAAAAATTTAATAAAATAAGTTGGGAATTGATTTACTGAAAGTAAGGATCTGTTTTCGTCCAAAACCAGTTTTTGAGTTTTGGTTGTTAGAAAGTTGAGATTTAATGGGTATACTTCATGAATCTTTTGAATTTTTAATAACTTATATTTTTCAAAATTTATATTCTTTATTTAACTCTTTATATTTTTATATAAAATTTTGTTTTAAATTATTATTGTAAAAAATAAATTACCATTTTAATCTTTAAAAATACTTAATTTATTTATTCTTGCCAATAAATTATATTTGTCAAAATTTAGATTCTTTATTTATCCCTTCATATTTAATTGAAAATTTTTAAATTATTATTTTTAAAACTAATTATTATTTTTATCATGAATTTGTTTATTAAATTTAATTGTTAATTAGTGTATATAAGTAATTTTGTTTAAGATAATTTAAGAATATGTTTAAAATAATATTATGTTTAAAATGTTAGAATTTACAATATGCCTACGGGCCTACACGAGAAGGAAAGTTAACCCACATACAACTCTAAGTGAGATTCCATCCTAAAACTAATTGGTGATAGGTGAAATAGCCCACTAGACTTATATGTTGGTCTTCTTTCCTCTCTTTCTCCCATGTGAGACAAACTCTCACTCTTCTATTTCAACATAAAAAATATTGGAAAAAAGTTAGAATATTTTCTATTGACTTTTTTAAATATACTTAAACTTTAATGAGTCATTAAATAAATGATAATATAGAATAAAATTTTTATTTTTATTATTATTTAAAAACTTATGTTAGATTTAATCTTAGTCTAAATTATTAGATTTATTATATATTAATACGCATTATTTATTCTTATAATTTTAACTTTTTATTTATTACATACTAATTTTATATGGATTAATATTCCTCAAACTTTTAAAACTTAAACTTTTGCTTTAATCGGTTAAATGTCGGTCCAATTTTTAAAACATTAATTAAAGCAAACGAAGATGTGGGAATGGATGAGCGTGCAAGTGACGTGCGTAAAAGAAAAGAAAATAAAAAATTATAGAAGCAAAAAAACCTTGGGCCTCCTACCCATATTTTTACACGTAAACGATAAAGAAAAAACAAACTTAATTTCCCGCCAAAAGCGCCGCCACTGCCCAACCGATATCTCCGCCCACAACACCACATGCCCAACTGTTTCCCGACAAAACCTCTCCTCTTCCCACGTCATCGTTTCACTTGCAACGGCCACCATACCTGGCAGCGCCACCACTTTCAAATATCAAAATAGAAAATTTTGAAAAAGAGTATGTTTCGTGTTACCCAAATGAAAAGTCCTATAACTTGTAAATTCCACGTGGCGTCATGCAAGTGGGCAAAACTGTTTCAGTCCTTGTGGACTTCCCTCATAACCCCCATGCTATATACAATACACACCCCAATCTCCATTTTTCTCTTCCTTCCATCACCACCATCATCATCCTCAATTTAAGGTCCCAAAATTTGCTATCTTTTACCAGAATTTCCATATTTTTACCTTGTTCAGACTTGCCCATGTTGATGTTTCCTGTTTCTTGTGTGATCTTACGGCCTCTTTCTTAAAGAAACACCAATCTTGTGTGTTTTTTCCAAACACAGAGTACCAGAAACATCACCAATATGAGTCCCACTCATTTTCATGACAGCCATGCAAACACCAACGGTGGCCTTAGTACACCTACACTGAAGGTGAACAAAGGCTCGTACATGATCAATAAGAAATCATCGTCGTCCCCATCCTCCTCCCTGACGTCGTCGTCTTCCTCCTCCGTCACCTCTTCCCTTGGCGTCACTGGCTCCAGCAAGACGTTGCAACGTCACCCCGTGATCATATACACACATTCTCCAAAGATCATCCACACACACCCTAAAGATTTTATGGCACTGGTGCAGAAGCTGACAGGGTTTTCTCGGTCCGACGACGATGAATCTGTGACGGAAAGGGGGAAACTAGAAAAGGGTAATGACGAGGAAATCAATAAGAACGGGAGGTTTGCCAGGAATGATGATAATGAGTCATCGTCGGTGATCACCGACGAGAATAGTGGGAGCATAGGCGATGGACAAGTGAATTCTTGCTTCGTTCCTCCAATTTTTGAGCCCCCTAATCGTTATATGACTAACATCCCCGCGTTTACACCAACTTCAGCTGGTTTTTTCTGCCCCCACCAGCCATTTTACAACTATACCGATCCCCTGTTTTTCAGTTCTGCACCTAATATCAGAGCCTCCATTTCATCATCTTCTACCGTGGAGGGAATGAATGAGTAATCCTTCTCCAATTTTTTTCTAAGCATGGTTTTTGGGTTTCGATTACATTTTTTGGTATATTTTCCTTTTTGGAGTGTCCAATAGGTGTCGCCGTAGCTATTCTTTGATCTCTCTCTGTTTTCAGAAATAGACCTCCACCAATAAAATTGTGTTCATTCGTGTGGTTAATTAGAGTCTTATACAGGGAAAAAAAAAAGATAGAAAGGGAGGAAAAGAGAGAAAAATGGAAAGCCAAAAGGTAAGGAAGGATGTTTTTGATATCTTGCGCTCTTCTTGGTTGAGATTGAGTCCGAATTTGGATTGAATCGTGATATCCTAGAGAAGACAACAGTTTATGTTCTGCTCCAGAAGGCAATAATGTTTCTTTTGCTTACATATAAACTAGCAAATTTTCTATTACATGCTCTGCGTTTCACTATGTTTGCTAATCTTCAATCCTGCACAAAATAAAACAAAAAAGAAATGGAAACGCCAGGATGTGTCTTGTCATTTTATGAAGGGCGCACTGAATTTCTGATGTTGGTGAGAGAATTGACGCAGTTACTTCTTTTTCACTTCCTTTTGTCTGTGGAGAATTACAGGAGCCGCAGGAATGCTATACCACCAATCTCTTAATCTCCTCGCCCCTCTCTCTGCACTGCCTCTCCTTAGAGGCGAATATCTCGTAAATGTCTCCAAGAAAGTGAGCAGTATTATATTCTTGATAGGTACGAAAGCCAGGACCAAAGCCATTAATGTAAGGGTAATCGCCAATTTCTCAGTTGCCTGGTCATCTCAAAGTCAAATAACAACATCAACCATTTCATTGATCTACTATTTAATTAGAGCATAGGTGGATAGTCAACATGCTTTTGATGTACCATGTCGACTAAGAAGAAATATTACATGTATGTACATTCACACACACACATTCAGGGAAAAAGACAGAACGAAACCTGAGGAAAAATAGACAGCAACAAGGCACGTAACTTGAGTAGGAAAATATTTCCGTCCTTTATGAGCTGTTCAACTTGGGATATTGCATTTTGCACAGCCAAAAGTCGCTCCATTGTGTTCATGAGTGGTGGTGCCGTCACCTTAAGTGCATCAACAGGTCTTCCTTGGTTACGCCATCGAGTAATCATCATAAAGATTGCCAAAAATAGGACAGCTATTCCAAAAGCATAACCCAGCCATCCCCTAAAAAGGACATCCCATAAGTCCTTGGAATGGAACATTATCAGTTTATCTATCTATCTATCTATCTATCTATCTATCTATCTATCTATATATATATATATAAACAGAAAGGACTTCATTTGAGGACTTTCATCTCTTAATTCAAGCATTAGAATATGATTTAAATATGTATTTGCTATTTTCTGCATCAGGCGACCACCAATCCTTATAATATGAGATACGAGTCTCACCTCCAAATTACATAACCAAAAACCAAACAGAACAACAAAGACTTCCTACAATCATTCCAATATAATAAGGAGAGAAGCAACTTCACAGCCTCCAAAACTGGGAAAAGCAATCCCTGTAGAAACAGCAGACAGTTAGGAACATACCGGGGGTTATGTACTACAAAGCACAGTTAGCAATACGAATGATTTGTCTACACTGGATTTGAGGATAACTTTTACATTCCAACTATACTACACTGGATTTGTCTACGTTATAGGAAAAAACAAGTGCTACTGTAACTGCGGATGAAAACTTCATTTTTCAAGCAAATATGCCGCGTAATACAATTCAAGCAACCAAGCAAATAAGAGGGATAGGGGGTGAGGGGTCATTTACATACAAAATGTTTCCTATGCTTAATAGAGAAACGTCCAATGTTTGTTTGTGTTCTTTGTTTGGATACTAGAGGTAAAATGAAAAGAAAGTCCAATGAAACTTTTCCTCCCAGTCCACAAACTTTTAGATCCCAAATAATAGGAACGAGATAGAAAGAGAAAGCAAAACCTGGAATGCTGACTTAACCGCACATCCTCATCCTTTCTTGACTTTAAAGAACACAACACAACTATAACTTAACATGTATGAGAATTTTTACTCCTACCTTTATTTCATTCCACCAAATTGTATAACATGCCCAACATAAAAAATCAGAACAACACACTCTCTCTCTTCACCTTAGTCCTTCAACTATTTCCTCCTTAAATTTAACCCCAACAAAGTGCTGTAATTAATAGCATTACCTTCATTACAGCTACATTGGTGTCAACACCATCTACTTTAACTCTATCTACTGTCTCTCGCGCAAGAACCACCTTCTTGTAATCATTTCTAGATTCTTTAACTGCTCTTTCCAGCACGTTAATTTCCCCCACAGCTATCTCACCCGCTGCAAAACTGGTCCCGTATGGAGCACTCGAACTCGTTCCAAACACAAGTCCTAAATTAGAGACAATGGTCAAGGCTGACACGGAATACATTCCATTCACAGCAGTATAGTTGTTAGTACTGTCTAATTCCCTCGTACAGGACATGTTTGCAAGCGTTTCTAGTATCAAATCTCCACGAGGAAGTTGATCACATAGATTAAACATGAGAAGAGTTTCGTAGCAAGCAGAATTCAACGAGCTAATGTCTTGAATGGCTTGTAGTCGCAAAATGCCAAGTACAGCCTTTAGAAGAGCTTCATCCCGTGCAACTCCAGTGATGTGAAATTTATTTATGTATCTGTGGGCATATAAAACTTCCCGGATAATCGCTAACCAGTAATCACGACGTGCATGCCCTTTAAGCTGAGGGAACTCCATTACAACTGGTTCTGATCTATGAAATAAATCTAAAAGGTTAAAAACTATTAAAGTTCTAAGATGCACCTTTCAGTTGTTCAGAATTTTACAGAAGTGAGATCAAACTTCTAATATATATCCTATATAAATATATATAGTTCATAGTGCATATACAGGAAATCTGAGTCATGCCTTACAAGGAAATAGACTTATAGTACACCGCCTTGTCAAAAAGTCGAGTTCCCCATGGTCCAGTTAGTTCAGGCTTGACAACCTGCTTTAATTCATCAGACAAGTCATACATTTTAGGCTTGTCAAACGATACAACATGGAGAGCTTCAAAGTATAGTGCATGATCTGTGAGAGTCAGACGACCTGAGAGTATAATTTTATGTTAGAAAACCTTGATATATTGGAAAATTCTGCAAATTGAAATTAACAAGATTTTGTACTAAAAGCTCCTCTGGATCTATTTCTTTGCATTAGTGCTTCAGAGTGAAAACAATAATTGGAAAAGTTGACGCAAACTGAATAAATTTTAATTAATTTACCTGGCCAAGTAGATATTCCTACATGTTCAAGAACTGGCTGAGTGGTGACCTTTCCATCCACCTCTAGAATCTTTTCTCTTCTAGAAGACCGAATTGCAGAAAGAAGTGATGAGTCTGATTGGGTTGTCATCCTTCTTATTGCGCTGTAAAGAAGCATATTCAAAACAAAAACAATAATTTATCTAGATACATACTGAGCGTAAATAAAAGATGTGCAGGGAAGTAAGTGATAACCAGCAAACAGAGAACATTAGAACAAGAAGAAAAACAAATTGAGTTCCTAATATTAGGCCCTCAGCTTCACAAGACATATCTAAGAAAACAAATAATTGTTATGAGCCCGCAAATAGGATCTCATCACAGGTTGGTTAGCGGTATAGTCCTCTTGATTTTCCTTACTTTTTCCGTTCTTCGAGATACCTATTCTGAAAGCTTTAACGGTGACTTGTAAGAGATCACTAACTCCCCTCTATATGTTCCTTCACTAAAAATATTGACTAAAAATGTTTTTCTATTCATTACTGAATATGGTCCGCCCCTACAAAAGGGTAAGAATCCTTATTTAAGAAAACTACCCAGAAAAAGAGTTATTTGTAAATAGGAAATACTTTCTAATTAATAAAAAAACATTAAAATAGAAATCCTGAAGTTTAGCTAAGATATAGGAAAGTTGAAATCGTTTGACTATAGCTCGCCATACTAGTACTATTTGTGGTTGTATTTCTTTCCAATAAATGCATCCACAAAATTACTCCTCTCCTCGACCAAAAGCTTGTCCTCAAGCTTGAATTCAGGAAAAGACTTCCGAAACTCGATCAAGTAAACCTACATAGTTTCATCCAATAATAAGCTTCCCCATTCTACCAGAACTTAAACAACACCTCGATTAACTCGAGAACAAATAATTGGATTAAGGTTTGGGAATAATTTTGCCATCCTTCAAAGGTGGAAAGGAAGGAACACTAGTAGAAGGAAAACCTAAACACCATAATGAAAGGTGGGAAACATCATGAATCTTACTATGCTCTGGAAGTTCCAACTTATAGGCAAACTTGCCAATTTGCTGCAAAACTTTGAATGGGCCATAAAACTTAGTAGTTAGTTTATGAAGAACACTTTTCCCAAAGGACCATTGTTGATAATGTTGCAGTTTCAACCAAACAAATTGCCCAAGTTGAAACGATAAATCTCAATGATGGTGGTCATAGGCTTGTTTCATTTGGAGCTAAGCTGCTGTAAATAAAGATGTCTTTAAGCCAAAACAAAATCTCTCTTTTGCAAGGAACGATCAATCTCCTCCAAACAGCTAGAACTAGGTTCATAGGACAAGAGAGGAGGATTGCAACCATAAATAACCTAAAAGGATGTCACACCAAACGAAGAATTATAGGCAGTGTTATAACAATACCAGCCCAAGGAAGCTAATCAACCCATTTTCTTAGTTTATCCCCGATAAAGTAACAGAGATATATCTCAATAGTGCGGTTCACCACTTCAGTTTGACCATCTAATTGAGGATGATAAGTAGAGTAAAAGGCTAAAGTGGTACCACTTAATCAAAACAATTCTTTCCAAAATGTATTAATAAAGATTAGGTCCCTATCACTGACAATAGTTTCCAATAACCCATACAAACAAAAAATTTGAGTGAAGAAGACAAGCAACAAAAGTAGCCTGTACAGGTGAGAGAGAGGGATGAAATGAGTGTACTTAGAGAAGCAATCCACCGCTACAAAAAGGAACGATTTTCCTCCAACCACAAGTAGCTCATTTATAAAATCCATGGAAATATCAGCTCATATCTGTGTTGGAATTGAAAGGGGCTATAAGAGACCAATCAGATGTAGATTGTCCCATTTGTTTTGTTGACAAATAGAGTAGCTTTGGATAAATTCCCTAATAGAGGCTTTGATTCCTTACAAGTGGAAATCATCTTGGATGTGATAGAGTGTCCACTAAATACCTTCATATGTGGAGTTGTGAATAGTAGAGATCATGGAGGGAATCAAAGAGGAACCAGTCAGAAGATATACCCAACCTTTAAACATCACTAGTCCATTTATGATAATTAGAGTTTGTGTTCTTGACTGAATTTTTTAACCAAATGCTTGCAACTCTATTGATTTGGTTACCTCTTACCTATCGTTATCTAACAAGGCGGCTCGTAGACTTGAAATACCACAAAGGAGCATAGTGTCCTCATCACGCCTAAACAATGCATTTGCTGCATGATTCAAAGATCCAGCCTTGTAATCCACCCAAAAATCAAACCCTAGTAGCTTACTAACCTAATGTTGTTGGGGAAAAGTAACAAGCTGCTACTCCAACAAGTGTTTTAGGATCTAATGATCAGTTTTTATAACAAATAATAGTTTTGATAACAAATGATCTTCCCCACAAGTATGGTCTTTTCTAGGTAACTTGAACAATTCTTGTTCATAGGCTGGCAATTTCAAATGTCGATCAGTTAGTTTTCGAATAAAGAAAACAATCGGGTATCCTTGTTTTTGTAAAATAACACCAATCTCCATTCCAGATGCATCACATTCTACTTTAAACTCAAGATCAAAGTTCGGTAATTGTAAGACTAGAGTAGTGGAAAGGAGGCATTCTTCAAGTTATCCAAAGTCATTTTGGCTTCATTGTCCCAATAAAAGGCATTCTTCCTCAGTAAATTGGTTAATGGAGCAACCATCGTGCCATAATTGTTTCTGTTCAACTTTGCGTTAATACCCTATCAAATTGAGGAGGTCGTGTAGTGCCATGGCTAATTTAAGAGTGGATCTTTCCTTGATTGTTTGACTTTTGGAGTTGTCCACTGATACTCCCTTATCGTTAATGCCCAAGTATGTGACCTAATCCTCTCCAAAGAAGCACTTAGAGCGTTTGAGGAAGAGCTTGTCTTGGCATTGTGCTCAAAGACAATCCTCAGATGATGCATGTATTCTACCCAAGTTCTAATATAAACCAAAATGTCATTAAAGAATACTAAAATGAATTTGCAAAGATGGAACTAAAATACCTCATTCATTAAAAATTGAAATGTGGAAAGTGCATTTGTGAGACCAAATGGCATGACTAAAAATTCAAAGAGGACATGATGGGTTCAGAAGGCAATCTTCTCAACATCTTCGAAAGTCATTCTAACCTAAAAGTATCCCGACCTTAAACCTAATTTTATGAAATATTGGGCACCATGAAGTCCAACCAACAACTAGTCCCCAGTTGGGATAGGAAATTTATCCTAGACAGTCCAACTATTAAGCACCTAGTAGAAAATGCCTTAAAAACTTCAAGCTTATTGCATGGATTAATCTGCAGCATGTTTTCCCAAATGATTCTTTCGACCCTCGATAGTTGTTCATATAACAAGGAACAATAACTCGCTATCAAGCTTCAATGAAAGACATAAGGACATTCAAAAGAAGTCAAATAAGATTTACATAACAAGAGACAAGAAACCAATTTTAATTTAGGCAAACAATAATTCAAATAATAATAAAAGTCACCTTTCTAATCCACCTAGGTACTTTTCATATATGGAGAATTGAAGCCTGCCGGTGGACTTAGTAAGCACCTCAAAAAGATTTTCACTGATAACCACATTAGCAATGACTGGAACTGCTGGAGCTATTCGAGAGAATGCTTCAATCCCAACAGTCAATTCATCATCTACCTATAAAGATAAGAAAAGTTACAATAACCTTCACACAATGAAGATGTGCAAAGAAGTGCAAAGACATTTGAATTCAACAGCGCCCACTTTTAAAGAGTGGTAAAACAAATTTTTACTATAAACTTGTCTGGGTGCCTCTCTTTCTCTCCATCTCTCAGGAATGCACATACACATGTGCCACAAAAGCAAGGTGAGTTAATGATATGGTTTTGATAATTGAGAAACTAACACTACCCAATATAACTAGCATTGAAAGTGCTAACAAACTTGAAAAACCTAGAAGATAATTACAAGAGATATATTGAGTGAGTTTCAAAATGATGAATTTCTAAAATATGAATAACTAGGCTATGACGATACAACTATTTGCTAGTAGTTTTGAGCCTGAACCACCAAACAGTTAAAGAGGGCCTTTTAAGGTTGGCATATATATAAACAAATAGAATATATTACAGCTGTTCTTTATGTATAAGAACTGTGTGTATATTCCAATCCTCGTCTTTCTACTTAGCCATATTACAATATGTTTATGCAAAGATGCATATCCATGAAACATGAACATATACTGGGATTAGATGAAATATAAATGTACATAAAGATACTGCTTTGAAATATGTAATTTGCATCGAAGAACAGTTTTCAACAAATGTCAAGATGGACGAAGTTTTAGCATGTCATTCAACGATGTAACAATGAACAAGATACAATAACCAAACGAGTGAACTTGCATTTAGCGAAGATGCATATCCCTAAAGCATGTACATACACTGGGCTTGGATGTGATATAACTGTACATAAAGATATTCTTTGAAATATGTAATGTGCATCAAAGAAAAATTTTCAACAAATGTCAAGATGGATGAAGTTTTAGCATCTCATTCAACAATGTAACAATGAACAAGATAATCAAGATAACCAGATAAGTGAACTTGCATTCAGTAAAGGTTGGCTAGCTGCTGCTGGGGTTTCCCAAGCCAACATCATATCATACGTCAAGCGTCGAAATTTCTTGTCTGTGAGATGACACATTTGTTGAACACAGAGGGCAAGCGCTTTGAAGCAGCAATATTCTAGAAAGTTCCTTGCATACCGAGATTGATGCTTAATGGAGTCAAAAGCCTCTTCATTGAAGCTTTTTTGAAGCTCACATGTAGGAATATCAAGGATTCTGCACATTTTTCCTTATAGTGCATAAGGAGACAAAAATTGGGGAAATAGAAGGAGTTCACATGCTTATCGATGATGTTGTCAAATCCTATGGAAGAGGGAGAAAATGGCAGATAAATGCGCTAAAAAGTCCTCAGAAAAGCCTAAATCGTAAATTAAAATAAAAATTCTAGCTACATCAATGACAAATACAACAAAGGAATACATAAGATAAGTAGTGGAACTTACTTTGAGCATCTACGAACAACCATATTAGCAAATGGAGAAAGCTCGGATATCCAACTCTTGCTAGTAGATGAAGACATTCTCATCTCCTCAAATTCTTTGCCAAAGTAACTTCTCTTGCTAAGTAACCACTTAAATGATCCTTCTCTTACTAGTTTCTCGAGCATATTTCTAGTCTTGCTAGCGGTAGCCATCTCTATTGTCAACTAACTACAAATTTCAAAGTGAAGCCAATTAAAATCCTTTCATTCAAAATGATAATACCGGCAAGCATATCCAACTTGGCAAACTCCTAAAGGAGAAACTACTTAAGTAGTTCAGAATTCAAGAGGCATACGCTTAAGTAAAATTCTATCGCCATCCCCTCATAGCTCAATCACGCAACAGGCAATCCCAATGTCAGAAACTTCTCAAAGAAAAACCAAGCCCAAAATTTCCAAAACCCGACAACAATTCACCAAGAAAACATCTCCATAAACTTAAATAATCACAAAACCAAGCATCAGACTCAAATGGGAAGTAAATCGCCGTAAGGCTTGAATTTTTTTATCAACCCAAAAGAATTTAAGTAAGTCACAAACATAAGCAAAGAATGAAATAAGCTGTCAGTTTAAAAAGCGCACCTGAGACGAATCTTACGGGATCATTTTATAAGAAACCAACTGATATTACACCACAACACCCCCAAAAAACCAAGGCAACAGAGAAGATGACAACCCCAAAAGAAACTTGTGGGAGGTGCCCTTTCACGATTCTGTCTTCTAATGGGGTTCACGGAAACAGAAAAGGGTTCAAGAAAATGCTTATTAATTGGAAGGACACAGAGAGAGAAAGATACGGGGACGCAATCCAGGAATCATGTGACTGTGACCGAGTGAGGAAGCACCGTCAAGTAGGCGTGGGGAGGGAGATAATCCAAGGAAGCGGAGACAGGCTATGCTCGATTACGTGGTATGTTTCCATTTGCTAAGACTATAAAATAGTAGTCCACACTTTATTTTGTGTTCCATGCTTAATCTACTTGATTTATAGAAATTAAATAAGGATTAATCTACTTTTTTTAGAAATTCAATAAGGATTTAATTAATAAGAGAAGTATAGACCAATGTTATGAATATCGGACCGACATTAGTACGAGATTGGATTTTGGTACAAGTATTAGTATCGATTAATGGCCCTGTTTGATAATCAGCTAATTGCATTAGCTGTTAGCTGTTAGCTGATTATATCAACTGATTTGACTAGCGGATTGCATTAACTGTTTGTTAAAGATGTTTGGTAAAATTAGCTGTTTAGTATTAGTTGCTTATGTGTAAAATAACCTATGAAGATATGGCTTAAAAAAATTATAAAGGTATAAATATTATATATCTTAGTATTTCGTTGAATATTCTTATAAGAATTTAGATTTTAGATAAGTCATGTTCATCTGTACTATTTCATCATCTATGAGAAATTTATGCAACTCTTTCTATTTTCATTTTTGTTTAAGGACAACATTTTATTTGTAACCTATAACTGCATAAAACAATTATAAGAACAAATACTGTTCCTAAAATGTAGGTATATAGGAACCTCAACTAGGTTGACCTATTTACCATAAATTGTTGTATATTAAAACTAACAAAAATATGACACATGTAATACTTAATTACAACTTAATCAAGAATACAATTTAAACATCAAAATATTACGCAATTATGCTAATGGAAGAATTGAAGGCTGGTTGGCATTACAAATAAGTGGAAGAAGAAAGGTGGAAAGAATGTCCTTATTTAGGTAAGGGTTGAAGTGTTGGATGCTCTTTTTTCTTCTTTAGTTGCTGCAATGGGGGATACATAAGGGTACAGTTGGGTTTTCATACATATAATTTTAGCTGTAGGATGAAAACACTCATATATATCAACATTTTTCATTTTCTGCTGTTTATCTTCAATCAGCTGAAAAAACTACTCTCCAAACAATGTTATTAGCTGTTTGAAGAGTCAAATAGCTAAAATCAACCAATCAACTAAAAAAAATAGCTGATTGGTGGATAACCAAACGAGACCAATATCGGGTACCGTTTTAGGTTATTTTTTAAATTTATGAAATAGTTCTTGAATTTTTTTAAAATTATAAAATAATCTATTAATATATTATACTTTATACTTTATATCAACCATGTCTCTAAAAATCATAATAATAAGAATTTAAAATAACAACAATTTATTTATTTTTATTAACATTAATTTTCACATATTTCACGTATAAATAATAATTATAATTAATATACAAAAAAGATATAATCATTATTCAAGTATAAAATTAAGAACAATACAAGTTATTTGAAATATTACAATTCCATTATGTAATAAATAATAATTACATCTGGTTTAGGCGGGTACCTCTGTGGTTGGCTGGGGCGTGGCCCAGGCCCACAGGAAGCATCTCACCGCCAAGAAGGAATTGTCCCCTTTGGTGCGCT
>JAOSBP010000006.1:19255095-19267429 GCA_027563825.1 Erythroxylum mucronatum
GAGTTATGAATCAATGTATATAGTTGGGTTTGTGTATGATTTTGGGATATGAGTTATGATTGTTTATGAATATGAGTAGTTTGAATCGAATTATGGATTGGTATTTGATTTTGAGATATGTGTAAATAAGGTTATTTATGATGATGGAATTGGATTGAAAATTATTGAAGTGTTAGGTAGATGTGTGTTCTGCTGTCGTTAGGATGCCGGACGGGAGGTCCGATGATTCTGATTTGTGTTTGGATATATAGAAGTGTATTTTTGCCTTTGCAGAAATTTTTGGGCTGTCAAAATACAGTCGTTATGCTGCCCGATTTTTGTTAAAAATCGGGTTATGACATAGAAAGATTTTGAATAGGTTTTGTAAAATGGGATAAGAATTTTAATTTATGAATAAATGTTGGAGTATGTATGTATGAGATATGAGTTAAAAGATGAAAATTTGGGATAAGTATAATTTGATTAAGAAGAAATTTATGATTTGAGTTTGACTAAGTATAATTTCCAAAAGGGAAATTGAAATGGTTTTGTATAAAGAGGAAGAAATGAAAAAAAAAATTATATCGGGATTTTTCGGATTAGTCTAAGGTTTCCAATGCGTCGCGATATGCTTTTCTAAGATATTTGTAAGCGGATGTCGGACATTTGTTTCAGTTGGATGCTGAGTTCGATGTTGTGCGTTTGTCAATTTGTTTCGAATTGCTCCCGTTCTGCTCTGCTTCGAAATTGTCCTTTCGATTCGCGACTTTCCGCACTTTGTTTCGCTTCTCATTTCCGTTTTCTGGTTGGGATCCGGTTCTGAGATCGGGTTCCAACAGTGAAGCTAGTTGGTTTCCAACTCCTCAATAAGCTAGAAGCGTGACACCCCAAATCATTTTCCAATAACTACTAATCAAGGCATAATCACTCCTCCTCTTGAGCTTTTGCAAGAAGTAGCAAAATATTGGGGAAATATGACGGTACGGTATTTCCTTAACAAGATACATGCTTTGAATAACAATTAGATGGGGAAGTAAAGGTTAAGTAAAGTATTGCTCACAGAGGATGACACCTTCCTATTTCAATTTACTGACAGTGACTCTCTTAGCAAGGTAATAGAGGCGAGATCATGACACATTGAGGGGCAACCTATGTTTGTGGAAAAGTGGGTGCCTAGTCTTCAATGTGACAAATCAAAAATTGAACCTATTCCATTGTAGATTAATTTCCACAACATTCCACTCAATTAGAGGACCTTAGCCGATTTGAACTTCCTTACAAGTTAAGTGGGAAGACCCATTGCATATGAATCTGCTCAACTTTCTTATAATTGGAGACCACAATAGAAAAAAACAAGAGTGGAGAAAAGCAGGAAAGAAGTTCAGGCAGAGAAGCAAGAATATGTTCCAAGTCAGGAAGAGAATCCGATTGTTTTAAAGGAAGTTGAGAACTCTGAACCAAATCCAATTACTAACAATAAAACCATTGAGGAGGAAATCCCTTTTTCAAATCTTGCAACATAAATAAAACAGGTTGATTCTTCTGCTAATAATGTAAGGAAATCAAGCAGGAAGAGGGAAAAACCCAAGAGGGGAGGATGATGAGTTTCCTTAGTATTATATGATCTTTTGAAATATTAGGGCATGAATGAGTCCTTCAAAGGTTGGCTATTAAAGACCTTATTTTGGAAAAACATCCTATACTTTTAGGACTTTTAGAGACTAAAAAAAAGCTAGTAAACTTCAAAACTCCACGAATTTCATTTGTAAAAGTAGTAATTTGGCTCTAACTATGTGAATCAGTACAATGGTTGGAGAGGATATGCATACAATAAGGAGAAGATTAATGTGACCTTGCAATTTAATTCTGATCAGCTTGTTCATCTCAAATGCAGTCTTACTAATTTAAACTCTTAATTTGATGCTTCCATTATCAATGCTTCCAATTATGAATTCTAAAGGTTCAACATTGGGAAGCTCTTGCAAAAATCAGTAAGATAATGACAAATCCTTGGATTATAGCAGGTGACTTTAATTGTGTTCTTTATCCCTCTAAGGCTCAAGGTGATAGGGTTAACCACTCCAATTTGGGTAGAGAGTTAGAAAGGGTAACCACCAGGCTAGAAGTCATAGATTTGAAATATGCTAGCAACCTATTTACTTAGAGAAACAAACAAAAAAGGTAAAGCTCTTATAAGGAAAAAACTAGATAAAATCTTGTCTAATCATAACTTGTTGAGTTGTTTTCCTAACTCATATGTTCTTGTTGGAACCCAACTATGCTCAGATCATTCTTATTCAGGACTTTACCCCAACTTGAACTGCTAATGCTCCTTTCAGGTTCTTTAAATTTCTTACCAAAAAGGAGGGATTCTTGGAGGTTGTTACTGAGGCTTGGGGAAGCTATATATTTGGTTTCAAATCCTACCAGCTCATGAGAAAATTTCTTAAACTTAAACAATTTTCCATGTCAGGGGTTCTTTTAAAAGAACGGAGATTACAACTTGTAAAAGATGAGTTAAAACTGATCTAGAATGCCTACTATATTGATCCTAACAATTATGAATTGTAATATAGAGAGATCAAGAAACTGGAAGAGTATAACATGGCACTGCTTAATCACAATTCTTTACTTATGCAAAAGGTAAGGAATATATAGATTAAGGAAGGTGACTCCAACTTTAATTTTTTCCATAATTCGGTCCTGGCAAGAAGGAACTCAAAAAAGATTATTTGTTTACTTGATCGTAATGATCAATTGATAATTGATAAGGTACTGATTGAAAGAATGGTGATTAACCATTATGTTGAGCTGTTAGCTTCAGATTCCCCAATTAAATTTTTAGTGTATGATCTTATGGCATTGATTTGTTCTTCACTCCCCCAGACCAATTTGGATTTGACTCAATTGCCAACTTCCACTTAAGAAATCAAGGAATTTCTTTTATCTCTTAATCTAAGGAAAGCTCTTAGGCCGTATTGGTATAATGCCTATTTTTCTAGAATACATGGAACACTACAAGTTAGCTTCTGGTGTAAGTGGTCTAAGAATTCTTACACAATGGAAAGATGCCAAAGGAGATCATTGCTACATATATTTTCATGATCTTTAAAATTCCTAATGTCATTTCCCTTCAAGATTTTCGGCATATATCTTACTATAACACATTGTACAAGGTGGTTGCCAAGTTATTAGCCAATAGACTCAAAGAACTCTTAAGAAATTGATCCATATTTTGCAAGGGGCATTTATTTATGGCAGATCCATCTTAGATAATATCTTACTGGTGCAAGAATTGATGAAGGAATACAGTTCCAAGACATTCATCAAATGTTGTTCAATCAAAATAGTCTTTTCCAAAGAATTTGATAATATCACGGTTAAGCATATCTTTTCATTTTTTATGTTGAATCCCTCTCTTTATGGATTGTTATGGTTATTCAATGTCTATTGATTTGGGTATTGTAATTATCTGAATGTGTTCATTGAATGTTTATGTGAAATACCATTGCTAGAATCTTCAGTATAATACATAATCGTTGTGTTTTAGATTTGTTTGTAGCTACTGATGACGATGAATCATTAGAAACAATGTAACATAGGTTTAATAACCTAAAATCGCGTGGTTACTGTCTAGATTGGCCAATTTTCCTTATTCGTAATACAACTATCCAATTAAACCTAGAGAGCTTGTTCTAGGTTGTTCAATAGTTAGGTTTAATTAAAAAGCTTATTTTAATTAAGCACGACCTAAAGGAAAATTAGGATTAACTGAACTTGTTGTTAATCTACGATCAATAGTTCTAAGAGAGGTGTGAAAACATTATAATAATGGAATATGTTTAATTGTGTGTAGGTTGAGATTGATTTAAGAACCGAATTCTAAACATATTTATCAATTTCATCACTTTGACTGTTTTCCATAATTTGTTTTCTTTAGATTAATTTTACTTTTTTTTTAATTGCATTCAACCAATACCCCTTTTTTAAATCTTAAACATCAATTATTTTCATTGCAAAAGTTACATGTACATTCCTTGTGGATAAGATACCTACTCATTGCTACTATAAATTTTTAGTGTTCAGAGTTAGGTTTATTTTGTGGTGCACTCGACATGTACTATCAGTAGTAGTTAGGGGTATTATGAGCAACAAAACACCAGAAGTAGCTTAGGACCTTATTGAAGAAATGGCGATGAATAACTATCAATGGTGCTTTTTTTGAGCAAAACTTAGCATGCTAGTAAGAGTATATGACAAAGATATGGTTATAGCATTGACAAGCGAGGTCGAAGCTCAGAGTAGGAAGATAGATGGATTAACTTGAATACTCAGTTATTCTAAGTTTTGTAATGTGAGGTGTGCCAGATAGGACATTCAGGCTACATATGTCAAGCACTAAACTGTTAGCATGTGAATTATATGGGGAATGCTTTTGGACCCTATAATAATCCTTATAGCAATACATATAATCTAGGATAGAGGAATCACCCAAATTTCTCTTGATGGAATAAAGGGCAACTAAGGAACAATCCTCCACCAAGATTCCAACAACACTTACCTCATGACAAGAATCCAGTATTTGAAGACCTCATGACCAGATTTCTTTAAAATTCAGAGGCAAGATTTCAAGCCATATAAACTTTACTAAGAAATTAAGAGGCTTCTATATATAACTTAGAAACTCATATCAGTCAACTTTTGAAGTTAGTTTTTGAAAGACAATAAAGGAGTTTTTTCCTGGAACCATCGAGAAAAATTATAAAAAATGTATGATGGAAATCACCCTTAGGAGTGGAAAAGAGTTACAAAAGAATGACAAAACCTAAGATGAGAAAAAGAGTAACACCAAGAATTAAGAAAAAGCTAAATGTGAAGAGCAACTTTCAAAAGTCAAGGAATTTTAGCTTGTCATCTCTTATCCTACTAAAGTGAAGAAAGATCGCATGGATAAGCAATTTTGTAAGTTCCTTAAACAATTTCAACAATTTCATATTAAGTTACCCCTTATTGAGGCTCTTACATAGATGCTAAATTATTTGAAATTCTTGAAGGAGTTACTAACAAAAAAGAGGAAGTTAAAGGAGTTAGCAGTCGTGACATTTAATGAAAGATGCTTATTAATTCTTCAAAGCAACCTACTAGAGAAGAATAAAAATCCATGAAGTTTTACTATCCCTTATCAAATTGAGAGTTTAAAAATAGAAAAGGATTTAGCCAACTTACGAGTTGGTATTAATATGATGCCTTATTCTTTTTTTAAGAAACTAGGATTAGGTTAACTAAAACCTGCTATGATAAGTTTACAATAAGCAAATAGATCGATAAAGTATCCTAGATCTATTATTAAAGATATAATTGTTAAGATTGATAAGTTTATTTTCATAGTTGACTTTGTGATTCTTTACACAGAGGAGGATATAGAAGTATCTCTAGTTATAGGTTGACCCTTATTATTGACTGTTAGGTCTAGTATAGATGTTATTGAGAGTAAGCTAGTACTTGGGGTTGGAGATAAAGAGGTCACATTTAAAATATCTAATGTCATAATTCATTCCCTTAAGCATATTGATGTTGGTATTCTATTAATATATTTGATAATTTAGTTTCAGAAGCTTTGCAAAACTCTGTTTCTAAAGGTTTGCCAAAGCTATTCCTAGTTGAAGGTAAAAAGGAAGATGAGAAACACCACATAAGGAAAAAAAACAAGTAGCTTACTTAGAGGTTATGGAAATAATAGTAAGAAAGCAAAAACTTTATAAGCCGCCTTGATCATGCTTAGGTACGTCGAGCTAAAGACGTTAAATAAGAGCTATTTGAGAGGTAACCCAAGAATTATGATAGTTTTAATTAATTTGATATGCTATTTTGATTATTTGTTAGTATTGGTTTAGGATTTCAATATTTTTTGGTTTCTTTTATGTTAGGTTTTAGAGCATCTTTATTTAATTTTGCCTAATTTTTGTGTTTGTGATATTTGTTACTTAACTCTCTAAAGTTTAAGTGAAAAATTTGAAGTTTATACGAATTACTAGGTGTACACGGCCATGTACATGACTGTGTGCACAAAGATCTTTTTTTTGCATATTTTATATGATTCCAGAGACCTATATCGTCATTGAACATGGTCGTATACTAATAAATTCTTATTTAACTATAATTATATACCTATATTTGATTTGATTTGTTTGTTATTTAATAGTTTTATAGTATTTTTGGTACTTATTTTGCTTTAAATGTATTTGTAGGTAATAACTTCCTTCTTGGACTAAAAGGAGAAGAATTAAGATGAAATCATAGTATGGAATGAAGATTTGAAACAACTTGGACCTACACAATCGTGTGTAGTGATTGTGTAAGTCTCTACAAATGTGTAAAGATTTGAAGAATATTGTTTATGGTCATGTGAAGCTACAAACTCATGTATATTGATATACAAGGTCATGTATGTTGCTTATGTAAGTTTTTATGCCTATGTAAAATTGCGAATTCAGGTGCTTTTGGTGATACACGGTCACTTACACGATCGTGTATGTTGATCGTGTATATCCTAGAACTAGTTTTTATTATAAAAGGATGTGAACAAAGGCAAAACAAAAGGAGGTAAGTTTATAAGTAATTTTAAGTCATAAGAAACATAGAGAGGTAACAGTTCTAATCAAGGGATGAGGAAAACACAAAGAACATGTCAAAAGGTCTGACAGATAACAATTTTCAATCCAACTTGCAAGAAGATCTATTAAAAGAAAAGGGGAGATTTAAAATTATGGTTTCTTTATTTTATAGATATTTTTCTACATATTTATTTATGGTTTTGTTTTCTATGAGTAGGAACTAAATTTGTTTAGTACCTAGGTGTGATAAACCTTAAGTTGTGATAACAATATGATTTTATCTTTTATTTAATGCAATTTTAATAAATGATTTGTTGAGATTCAATTATGCGTTTTACTTTTGCTCTAATATATTTGAAATATTAGTTCATGATTTAATTTCATATAATTACAATTGAGAAATCCTATTGTATAAATAGATCTACCATAATTGGAAGGAGTTCCATGCAAACCTAGAGCTAGGTCGACATAAATCCTCTAGATTGAGGTCAAACCTAATAGTGAAATTCATAAACCAATAATGCAATCTTATTGGTTTTAATTAGAAAGTTTTCTATTAATCAACTGATGTATTAGTTTTTAATAGTCTTGAGAAAGATATTAACATAAGATAGGAATTTCCACAATCCATTAATCAATAATACATTTGCATGATAAAGGGTTAATATTTAAGGATTCCTAGAGGGATTCATCATCTAGGTACTGTTTATTTGATATAGACTTTTCCTAGTATTTTCCTATATCTTGTTCATTATTATTTCAACCATAGTTTAGTTGTTTAGTTTAATTAAAAATTAAATACATAATCTGAATCGATGATTAGATAATAAGATAAGGGTAATTATTAGTACTTACAGTCCTTGTGGGATCGACTCGTATTGTTTATGCTAGCTACTACTACACCGTGCACTTGTGATTTTTAATATTGATAATTTTCTTGTAAGCATATAAATCACCAATAAAGTTTTGGCGTTGTTTCGGGGATTAGTAATATTAGGAAAACCTATATGTTACTAATCTAACCATTATTTTTATTTTATTTTCTTTTTGCCTTATTCATTTATTTATCTTTTGAAATTATCTACTTTGACTTTAAGTTTATGGCTTATTGTTAGGATTTAAGATTCATCGCTATATCCACAACCCACAATGGAAAGATAGAGTGGATAGTTTTCTCATGGGAGTTATGATGTGTCATTGCCTATGGCAACATCACAATTTTGGAAAGAAAGTTATGGTGATATTTTTTCAAAGGCTCAACTGATGTCTATGTTGTATTGTGACATTTGTGGGAGTAAACATTACAATCATGAATGTCAGGCACGAAAATTTATATGGGAGCAACTACGTATACAAAACTAGTCTCAGAGTGTACCTTATGAGAATACTTATAATTCAAAGTGAAGCAATCCTTATGCTTATAGATGGAATATTTATGCTTCAGATGAATATTTACAACAACATCAGCCAGAAGAGCAACTTATAAATATAATAATAGAATATTTTGCCTAGTGAAGCTAGTTGATGTGAATTCAAAAAGAGATTTTTTTGAAGCTAGTTGATGTGAATTCGAAAAAAGATTTTTTTTTCACTTGAATACATTGAGTATAATACAACATATTATTTGAGCTTATTAAGGCCTCAGATTAAAGAAGATACGAAGGTAGATTTTATGAATAAAGTTGCATTCCAAGAAGAAAAGTGGGGTAACTGCTACTTTAGAAGAGACGTACAAACAGATGATAGGGGTAGAAGAAGTAGAGAAAGCTTATGTCAAAGAAGAGTAAGAAGCGAAGTGGCAAAAGATGATTAAAGAAGAAGAAGAGGAGGAAGTCTTTCTCCAAGAAGAGAAAGTTGAAAAATGGACAAAGGCGATTACGGAATAACAAAAGGCAGAGCCAAATAAGGAAACTTTTGATGAATTATTAGTAGTCACCTTAAGTACAGAGGGTTATCACTTCCTACAAGACAAACTGCTTGAGTCAACTGAAGATTCAGAGAGTTTTTTTATTCTTTATTTTATTAACAGTTTGTTATTGAAAAGGACTGGATTTCTTAATTGGATAAATTATGTAATTATTATCTTACAACATGTGGTTTATTCTTTATAAAACCGCTATGTGGAGTAACGGGTATAAGCAAGCCATTTATAAACCCAAGCTGATGGTAAATATGAAGGGTATGTTGAGCTAACAACGTTAAACAAGTGTTACTTGGGAGGCAACCTAATAAATTTGATGGATTTTGTTTTTAAATTCTATTTCATTTTGTTTCTTTATTGTTATTGTTATTTTTATTTTTATTTTCATTTCTCTTTTTATCCCTTTTATTTATAATTGTATCTAATATCGGATGGATCCCCCATCAAAATGAAAAATAAAAATTCTTATTACTCATAGAAGAGCCAATTTCTTATCCTTTCTTCCTTTCTTTTTATCTATGCTTATATTGTGTATATTAGGGATAACGTAAAATTTTAAGCGAGGGCAAGTGATTTCTTAAGCTTATTTAATATTTTTATTCAATTTTATTAACTGATATCCTAAATTAGTTAAAATATATACGAAACTACTTGACATCATTATCGATTATCAAATTGAGTTAGTATCCAAAAGGATGAAAGTTAAAATAAACTTGTTTTTATAAGTCTTGTTGTTAGTAATCATTGAGATAGTTAATTTGAATGAAAACTGCATATTATCTACACATATAAGATTCATTTTTTGGTGAGCTTTTGAGTCTAAGAGCAAATACATCAATATTTAAGCTCTTTCATTCTTTCATGTGCTATCATAGATAGTTAAATGATTCCAGAACCTGCTTTTATTATACATATTGAGACCACATTTGATAAATTAGAAGCATTGATGTGATAAAGGAATTTAGATTCAACATTTGTTAGTCTACTTTCTTGAATTACGCTACCATATTTTATCCCTTAAGAGTGACCAATTTTGAGCCATAGCCTTTTTCATTAATTATAACCCCATTAATAGTTTTTACCTTATCTTTCTTGAAGCCCTTTATTAATTTGAACCCTAAAGGTTTTTACATTACTTGATTGTTTGAAACTTAAAATTTGAAAAGGTCTAATATTTCTTTAATTGTTGGTATATGACTATAGATTTTAAAAAATAGCGTTTAAGGTTATAGTGCTAATGGATTTATAGTATGAAGGACCAATATAATATGAAGAAATAAATTTCTTGTACTATTGTTTAGTAAATTTCCTTCAAAAATTTATTACCCATTTATTATTCCAATCACACCTTGCCTATGCCCCTTTAAATCCTTCTATCAAGACCTTTTGAATTTTGTTTTTAATTTACTTATAAGTGGTGGAGATGTGATAATATTGCAAGATTTTGGTTAAGAGTTCTACTATGTATTAATTTGAGAGTTCTTACACTTTTCAACCTAAACACGTATGTGTATTGAGTGAAACCTCGGTGAGGGTGTAAAGATTTGTGCTTTTGATTTCAAAAAGATTATATTTATTAATAGCTATAAAAGGCATAAAAAAGCGATGATATAGTGAGAATTAAACAAAATAAGATACAACAACATAGTTGATTTTAGGGAAAAGCTAAGACTAGAGGTTTCACCTTCTTCTGATATGAGGCTTAGTTAATCAGTCACTTGATGAGCTACCGAAGTTTCCTTAATCCAACAATGAAAATTGTGAATAAGAGTGTACTTATTAATTATCTTCTTTTGATGAATTTTTTTATTTCTTTCCCTCCAAATAATATGAACTGCACAATTGAGGCTAAAAATTAAGCATATTTTGTCATTTCCCATAGAAAGATATTTTGCTTCAGCCCATTTAAGAATCTTATTACAATCAGATTCAAAGCAATATTGGTTTAGGGTATACTAAATGCTAGCCGAAATGGAGGCTGTGAATTCACATTTAAAGAGTAAATGGGCTATACTTTCTTCTTCATTATTGCACAATTCACAAAGAGTGTTAGTAGAGCCATGAATCTCGTCTTTTGTCTTTTGTCTTTAGTCTGCCTTTAGCTACTAGCCAAGTTGTGAATAAGACTTTAGGCTTCAAGGATGCTTTCCATACTACATTGAACCATGATATATCTGGGGTAGGAGGTTTGAGATCTTTAATGTAGGAGGAATTTGAGAAAACCCCATTGGAACTTAAATTCCAAATATGCTTGTCTGTAGTAAAAGAATCAAGTTGATAGTTTGGTAGATAGATCTGGAACCTTTCAAATCCTCTACCTTGAAAATACTAGAAGTTGTTTTCAATGATGCTATAAACTCAAGTATGTGATGGAATTCTTATGGACAAGGTAGAAATATCATTTCTGAGGTGAAGAGGGATAGAGGAGTTGCTTTGAAATATGATGAATGTACTTTACATCATGCAACTATTTTTTTTTGCCAAAATCATTAGTAACTGTTAACCTTATTAGATAATATAATCCTGAAGTTAGTAGTTGTTTTACCTGAGTATGTGCCAAGTGGCATTCATCGCATATGTCGCTTTTAATACTATCATAGAATATTTGACAAGACTTTTTGTTACAATATTTGACATTATATTTAGACACATTTTAATTTATGTTTTTTTTGTATTTTTTGTTTACAAAATGTAAGAAATACTCATATTTTCTTAATATTTTGGGTAAGAACAAAGTATCATCTATTTGTGTTATATTTTTCATTAATTTTGTTGACACAATTTGATGAATTTACCATAAATTGGATGTGTCGACATTTGATCAATAATGTTTTTCTATAACTTAATATTTATTTTCGTTATTGGCACTAAAATTAATAGTGAAATTAAACAAAATCAATATTGACCATCCAAAAATTATTTATCTAAATAACAGTGCAAATAATATAATAAGAAAAATCAAACTAGAATAAACTTTTCGTAGAAAATTATTAAGCTTTAAGTAAATGTTGCAAACAATTTTTGGCCAATTTTAGTTATATTTTCACACGTTTGTAGTTAAAA
Source organism: Erythroxylum mucronatum (assembly GCA_027563825.1). Lineage (NCBI taxonomy): Eukaryota > Viridiplantae > Streptophyta > Magnoliopsida > Malpighiales > Erythroxylaceae > Erythroxylum > Erythroxylum mucronatum. Next base: position 19,266,673 of record JAOSBP010000006.1, read on the forward strand.
ATACATACTTAAAAAATTATAGAAAACATGGCAAAAATTCTATAACTACAATGGCACAAAATGTAACTAAATAATATTTGCTACATTTTTCACAAACATTGACTTTTTCTTAACAAGTAGCTATGCATTTATGGTATTTTTGGTATGAAAATAATTTGTAGCTAATAATTTTACTTTGTGTATAATTTGAAAGAATGTCATTTAAACTATTTTAAAATGTCGAATTGGTGTGCATGATATTTTTGGATAAATTGGCTACATTTTTATTCATATCCTATAACCCAGTTTGTTGTAGTAATGGAATGAGATTCTTTAGTAAATATCTCCACAACTAAAATCATAAGAGTATGAAATTGTGTAAGGAAGAAATTACAATATGACATATTGTATGAAGTAATATTTATTTCTTCTATAGCTATGGCTAGTACTACAACTTACCTTTGAAAGTTTTAAGTAAATCAATTAATAAAATTTCATATTAGATATGAAATGTTAAGACTTTAAAAGAGTTAAAGTTAATGATTTTGTGGGATGATGCTTAGTTGAAGCATTTATGATTTAATAAGTAACTAAATTGGATAATATAAAGTTATGGGATTGTTGACCAAAGATTGTTAGCATTGATATTGTATTATTAGCATTGATATTGTTATAATTTCACCTATAATCTCTCCTATAATTGAGAGATTTCAAAGAGTTAATAGCTAGATTACTTCCTAAATAGTCCTAGGAATTTTATATATAAACCCTTGCTCCT
>JAOSBP010000006.1:19295612-19316009 GCA_027563825.1 Erythroxylum mucronatum
CTTAACTCTCACTTTTAATTACTTGTGTTTTTGATTTCGGATTTACAAAAGTTACTATAATTCTGAATTGAGCAAAGTTTTTTTTAAGAAGGGTAAAACGAAAAAGAATACACAATTCAACCCCCCCTTCTTGTGTGTTGATTATCGTTGTACTAACTTGTGATTAACTTCATTATATGCATAGGTTGTTTCCTTAATACTATACATAATCAATAATACCTTTCAGATAGCATAACAAATATTTGACCTTATATACATTATTGCAGATATGAGACTTCCAATTGTAGTAGAATATAAGTCTTTCTTTATTTGTTCCCTTTCTTAAGGGGTTGATGGGCAAAACTTCTTGTTAATACCATCACCTTTAGTAATAAGATTATCAATTGGTTTACAATCATACATGTAGAATTGTTTAAGAATTTTTTAAATATAATTCACTTGAGAAAGTGACAACAATTTCTTTGAACGATCACTTGATATCTTAACTATAAGAATATACGTAACTTCACCTTTGTATTTTAACTCAATTAAGGTGATAACTAGCCTTTGATTTGCTTAACAAACTCACAATCATTACAAGCAATCAAAATGTCATCTACATATAAAGATAAATAACAAATTTATCTTTGAAGCTTTTAACATATACATAGTAGTCTTCATCAATCATACAAAAATAATATAAAATAAGTATGTTATAGAAATGAATGTACCACTCTCTTAAAGACTGTTTCAAACTAGAAATTGATTTTAATAATTAACACACTTTATGTTCTTGACCTGTGCCAATGAAACCTACAAGTTCTTTCATATAGATTTTTTCTTCTTCTAATTCTCTGTCTAGAAAAGCAGTCTTTACATCCATTTGATGTAATTTAAGATCTAAGTTAGCTATTATAGCTAAGAGGAGAAGGATTGAAGAAAAGCTCCCAACTGGTAAAAATGTCTCTTTGTAGTCAATTCTTTCATATTGGTTATATCCTTTAGCCATAAGGTATGCCTTACACCTTCTAAAATTACTATCAACTTTTATCTAAACTTTTGAGAACCTATTTGTTTTCAATAGCTTTTTGCCTATTGGGGAGAACAACCAGGTTATATACTTTATTTAATCTTAAAGAAGTCATTTCCTTCTTTATTGCTTTCAACAATTCTTCTTTAGTAGGACCAATATGAGCCTTATATACATTCCTTAACTCATTATTTTCTTATAGAATAATCATCTAAATCTTCTCTTAAATTTTAAAATGAAGTCAAGGATTTATTTCATGATTATTTCAACATAAATGAGGTTTAGAAGAAACAAATTTATGAATGTATTATGCTATATAAACTTTTGCTAGGTTACAACCTAACTTGAGCTTGAATTGATTCTTTAAGTTCTAGACTTTTTTGACTTGGATGAATTCTATCTTCCTAATTCCTTGTAATAGAATCATTTTAATCAAAAGTCTCATATAAAAATAGGTTTTTCCCTAGTTTACATTTGTTTAGAAAGACATTTTCTAAAAATGTGATATCCCATTATTCAAATTAATTACTCCTTCATTACCTCATTCACCTATAAACACATATCCTTTTAATTTTTTGGAGTATCTAAAAAAGATGCTTTTCCCTTTTTGGGCCTAGTTTCTCATATTTGTGACAGAGGTTACGAACGTAGACAACATACCCCTATGGTCATAGACTTATTCATATCAAGTTTTTTACTTGTTTAAAACTTATATGGAGCACTTGTGTATGATTTTATGGGAACTAGATTAAGTACATAAGTGTTTATAGTGCATCACCTTAATAGTTGATTGATAAATTTGCTTATACCATCATGGACCTATTCATTTTTAGTAGAGCATTCTATTATATCTTTTTGCAACATCATTTTGTTGTCGAGTTCGAGGAATAGTCAACTATCTTTTAATTCATTTTTCATCACTTAACAACTTGAACTTATCAACTAAGTATTATTATCCCAGATAAATTTTTTACGCTTTTATTTTCATGTCTAACTATTTTTTTACTATACTTTATGAAACAATTTAATTGCTTCTGATTTGTGAAAAATTAAATAGACACGACAAAACTGAACAAAATACATAGTTTCAAATCTTACTCTTACATTCATTAGACCATATATAAATTAATTGTAATGGATAAGCGGCTCAAATTCCCTTTCTTGTCATTTTACTAGCTAGACAATATTCGCAAATATGTAGACCCATTTGATGTAAATCACCTAAAAGACGTCCCTTACCTATTCAATGTATTCAATTTTGACTAATGTAATATAATCTACTATACTACAAATTTGAATCGTTATTGGAATTATTAGATGATGAAAACAATGAATAACTTATATTACTATTTGAATAAACAACATCCAAAATAATAAAACCATCAAACATAAATCCATGACCATAATAAATGGTTCTAAGATATAAATCCATTCCAACTGTGAAAGTTTACATCAAATCCAAGCTTAGTTAATACCAACACAAAAATAAACAATTAAGGATCAACCTAATTTTGCAATCTATAATGAATTTGTTTCAATTGAAAAAAAGAATAAGAGACATCCATAGAATCAATGTTTGTACTATAAGATTGTATATTTTAAGATTGCTACAATCACAAACGTGACCTTATCACAATTAAAGTACTTAACTCTTTTCATGCTCTAATTTTGAAAAGGACCTTTTCCTTTTCCATATTGGTTCCACTTAACCTTCTTAGATTTATTCTTGTTCATAGCTCTATGTGAGTTAGAACTAACTACATATACCTTGGAGGTCTTCTTAGAAGCTCAAATACTTTATTATTCTAATATAAATTGCCTTATAAAATCTTCGATCATTTTAATGCTCTTAGTATAATTTTGAAGTATTTTCATATGCTCCTAACTTGGGGGTAGACAATAAATCATAACTTACACTTGTTTGTCACTAGCTCAGAGGTCATCTTAGAAGCTTAAATACATTCTTCTTCTAATACAAGTTGCCTAATAGATTCTTCCATCATCTTGATGCTCTCAGTATAAGTTTGATGTATTTTAATATGCTCTTAACTTAAAGGTTGACAACGAATCATAACTTGCACTTATTTGTTACTAAATAACTCATTAACAATGTCTTGCAACTTACTTATCTTGTTTGACATATGCCTCAAATGCTTTTGTATTGTATGATCAAGTCATTTCTTATACATCTCAAACTTGATACTAAACTACCATAATTTGGTCACTACCTTTAAAGTGTGCAGCCAAAGCAAATCACATGTCTTTAATTCTAAACCCACAAATAATATCATTTTCTATATTGCTCAATAACATAATGTAAGCTAATGATTTCTTTTGAACTCAAATGCTTTTTTATTATATGATCAAGTCGTTTCTTATACATGTTAAACTTGACACTGAACCACCTTAATTTGGTCACTAAGGTATCTCCAAAATGTGCAACCAAAGCAAACCACATGTCTTTAGTAGTTTCATACTTTTGTGTGTTAAACTCTATTGCCTTCCCTAGGAATATTTGTACTTGTGCTAAATGGTTCTAGAGCCTCTTGTTCTTCCAACTTATATTTGATTTCCATGCTCTAAATTTCATAATTTTGCCATTTAACTTCGCACTTTTGTTGAGTTCAACAATGTTCTTTAAATAATTAGATTTTACTTATTAATGACGTTGAAAGATCAGATAAGTTCTTAATCATCATTTATATAATAACTGAATGCCAATTATTATAGTCAAATGGAGTTTCATGCATAATACAATTAATAAAGATACTAAAATGATTAAGATATCAAGTTTGTGTATAAATAAATGAACTCACTACATATAGTTTAGTATAATATGCTTAGTTCAACGCAAAATGATTACTTATATTGCCTAAATGTAACTAACCCTATGTGGGATATAGTTAACTAATTTACATGATAAAGCTCTTGAAGCTCAATAAGAAATAGCTCTAATTATTTTAATCCAAAAACTATTGGGAATAAAGTCCTTGTCAATTTCCTTCTTCTATTTTCTCTCATAAACATCATCACCAACCAACTATATTCTTTCATATTTAGTGATTCCAAATTTCAAAGCATGCTTAACATTTCACCTTCTAGTTGTGGCAATATTGAGAGTATAAAAATGTGCTTCACCTTAACATTTGTGAAAGCCAAAACAACCTTTAACATATAACTCTTATATAAGCTATTAAGATTAATAACTTGTTGCGTTAAACCTTCTCTAAGTAATAATTGCATTTGCAATAACTAATTTAACTCAATGATGACACTTCTCATATATGTCACAATTTGCATATGTTTGAATGCCCTCTTTATAATGGGCATTTTCCATAAAATAAAATTTTCAGGAATAAGAGGCCTATTAATTTTCTATGAGAACCAAAAATCATATACTAAATAAACAAATTATTTATCTATAATAATCATGAACTTATAGTCATAAAATATTAATATTTAAAAATTCAAGTCATTTAGTTATAATAATTTTATTGTTGAATTAATTAAATGAATAAAAATTATTAGTTTCTAATTATTGTTGAACTAATCAAATTAATAATTATGATGAGTTTTTAAGTAGAATAATTATTCTAATAGATGAATCCCTTTCATACTTGAGTTGGACTAGCCTAATTTTGTAGCCAAACAAGGCTAATCATTAGTTTAGCTTTGATTTATTCCTGTACCTATATAAAGCATTTTCTCAACGTGCCAATTTAATTTAATTTTAATTAAAAATCTTAAAATATTTTATTTGTCCTTGTTAGTTCTAATCATCTCTTTTTCTCTCACTAGAGCAATCACCAATAGTAAGAGGGGGTTATTAGCATTTTGGTGAGAAAGGGTAGTGATGAAAGGTGCCACCACCATTTATCAACATTAAGCTCCTGAAATGAACTGCCTCTAATATAGGTTATTGCTCAATGTCATTGAGTTTCACTGGGATTCATCTTTAGACAAATTTGTTTTCATGATTTGCAAATTGGAGTTTGAATATTTTTTTTAGTTTTGTAGATTTCTAGGGTCCAAACACAAAAACCTATCTAACTTTTAACATTTGATTCTACATCAAAAGTTTAAAACTTCACTCCAATAGACAAAACCCTCAAAATATTCATTGTTTATCCATTTTTATGAGAAAAAATAGAAACATCAAGCTACATTTTAGGAGTCCACAATAAAATGGTTTAAGTGAATGGTGATTCTTATCCCTTCCTTTTGGCTCTCAAAGTTTCAACAGTTCTTTTACAGTGAGAAGGGAATTCATTTTCTGTTGTATAGAAAAAATAGAATGGACAAAACATCATATTTTAAAGTTCCAAATATAGAGATATAGTTCTTCAAGTAATTAATTACTTTGACTATAAACAAATATCCTAATTTAAGAACCACATTTAATAATAAATATCTAATTCAAATTCAACAAATAAATTATCCTTTATTTTAGAGATTTATCATTACAATATAAATTTGATTAATTATCAAATCAATTCTTTAATAATGTAAATATAATTAAACAATTATCTTTTTAAATAGAAAACATTAGTAATGAAAGCAATTCAAAAGATAACGAAGTTTGAGTTTTAAAGACAACAAAGACACGTCACAATCAAAATATATATACACAAATGCTATAAAAAACATTAAATTTAGTGTAAGATTGTATGATTAACTTATATCCATCATTGATTAAATCACTTATAGATATTAATCTTTATTTCTATAGGTTAAAAAGAATTTTAAAGAGATTTTTTTTCATTTCAAGTTCTAATCTTTCTAATAATGTTAGTTTTTTTTATTACTCTTTGGCAATTAGAAAAATAATAATTAACCTATTTATGTGTGCTTATGTGTCTATCATTTACCAAGGAGTGTTAATGTTAGTTTATACCCTATAGCCAATCAATTAGTTATAATTTAGTTATATAATTATTATAGGCATTCTTTATCTTATATAAATTTAGATATTTATGATAAAGTCCATGTGATAGATATACATTGCAAATGAAATGATGAGGAAATGATAATTACGAGATTCATATTGAATTTATATATTATCTCTAAATTATTTCTAGTCATTGTATTATTAAGACTTGATATTAATAAAATATTAATAGACTAAGATAAGTTATATTTCTTCTTTATAAAAGATGTAGTAAATCTTATTAACTAAAGTATGGAGATAATTAAACATATTTGTGAGTGGTTGCTAGAGAAAAAATTCATTAGATTGACCCAATATGTGAAATCCATTTGAAATATTGCATGTATGTCTATGAAAATTCTCATTGTGATGATTATATAAATAATCCTTTGATTTGAAATCACCAAATTATCTCATATATGAATTGTTATGTTTTGATACTACTTAATACCTATTCTAATCAAGGATAACTCAGTCAATAGTCATTAGATATAATATAAATTATATCGAGGTAGTTAAGTGATTAATATAGGATTTATCACCCTAAAGTACTTAGGAAGAATATTTCATTGTTCTCAATTAGTGTTAATTCAAGAAATCCTTGACCGTGGTAGAATAACATTTTGAAAATATTTTTCAAATGTCATTAATTGCATTAATTACTAATGGTAGAGAACTAATATGATTAGACTCAAATAAAATAGATATTATTTTCATACTTTATATCTAATTGAAACATTGTTTGATGAAAGAATTGAATTATATGTAAAAATTATGCACAAAAAGGTTAGTTAAAACTAATCTTTCAATGGTCATGATGCGTTAATAAATGCTAATCTTCATATATGGATATAATTGTCAATATATTTAGAAACCTATGAGTCACACATAAAGAACATGTTGAAGAGAGAAATAGTGTTTTAATTAAGTTAGACTTGATTATAAAGTTTGAGAGATTTTATGATTAAACACTAGATAAAGACTAATATGAGATATTGAATCTTATTTGGACCCAATTAATATTTAATTATAATTAATTATAATTTTGGTTAAAATTTAATTGAAATTAGAATTTAATTTGAATTATTTTTCTAAAATATCCAAAATCTATTATAAATAGAATTGGACTCTAAGTGAGCTAAGCTAACACTTCTTGTCCAACACCTCTCTATAATAGTTATAAAGTTCTTCTAATATGTTTTGTAGATACCGTTATCAAACACTTGTGCAGTTATGGTAGTTTAGATGAGCCGATTTAAAAAGTGATTTGAAAAAAATAGATGAAGTTTCAAAATAAAATATGATTTATGATTTATGCTTTATGCTTTATTACGTTTTATATGTTAATCATGCTATAAAATTTAAGTAGTCTTGACTTCAAAAAATAAAATACAAAATATGTTTTATAATTATTTTACTGTCCAATCCAATCCTGATTTCCTAATAATTAAGAAGCATGGTTTGTTCACGTATAGACTAAGAGACTTGATAAGCTACTGCTTTTACATTTTCTTTGATAGGATTTGAAGAGTGTAATTCATTTGAAATGATGGTTAAAAGACTGTTTAGATCTTGTTAAAGCCTTGAGGCTTATCAGGTATTAAAACAAAGTATTTGAACTTCAATGATATGATTATGATCTTCTTGACTCATCGTTGTTGCAATAAATGTATTTTCTCTATGTGAGCTGAGCTACAGTTTACTACATATTCTTCGAAATGACTAACTAATGTGCCAGAGCATTTGATTCATAAAACCCTAAATTGCTAACATCAAAATTGACAACTAAAAAATTGAAAAAACTTTTGTTTCTGAACATTAAAGTGAAAGAGATACAAAGAAGTAGGATTTCATATTAATTTCTTAGGTTTGGAACCAATCATATCATTTCAAAAGGGAAAAACCAAATTGGGCAGGCATGCTCTGAGTACATGTGGGATGTGTGTTTGGCACGTGACAATCCATTAGATAAAGCTCTAAATGCTTAGGATTTCTAGGGTTCCACAACATCCACAATGGGAGGATGGTATTACCTTCCCTAAAAGAGGTCCTTATATACCCACCCTGGATTTGGTTTGACAGAGATCAAGACTTGATGCTCTAACTCATTTTACTTGACTAACTCTGCAAATTCATGCCTTCCATCTCCTAAAAAAGGCTATTGCTGCTAATATATGTAAATTTCACTTGATTTGAAGCTTTGATCTTAAGTAAGATTGTCTTTAACTAAATGTAGTTGTTAGATTTAGTCAGGCCATTCGAAAAGGCTCCATTCTCATTTTATCGTTGCCTGATTTGGGATAGCTACCACAGGCTTCGGTAATGTATGCTGACAAAAAAAAAAAGGCCAATGTCGAAAAGTCTCAAATTAACCAATACTAGATGAACTTTTTTCTTTTGGTATTGGTGTTATTTCACATTTGCTTTGCGTCTAAATTTTGTTAGTCTGGGCCAAGTTATAGGTAATTTAAAATTCATCAGGCCTATTTTGCCCTTCAATATTGACATCTCTAATGGGCTTCAATCCAATTTATGGTCAAAAGGCAATGCGATGTTTACTTACTAAATAATTTACACTTTTCTATTCCACTTATTTTTTTAATTTCTAAAAATTATTTAGGATGAGACATAATTTTATACTTTATACCATCCAATATATCATAGAAAAAGAGATTGAGGATACTCTTGTAAATTTATTTTCCTATCATGAAATATATAAATTTTTTAATAAAATTTTATATTTTATTTCTGTTATTATATTCCTTTTTAATTTAATCCGTAGAGCCGCATGAAAAATAAAATAAGGAATAAAATTATGGAGAGCACAAAGCATAAACTCGCATAAATAAGTTTTCAATGGTGTCATAATTACTTTGATTCAATGTGAAACTTGTTTACACCTTCTTTGCGATAATCACGCTTTATCAGTACATTCCAATAGCTGGTTTTTCAGTGACTTTTAGTTTTTTTAAAATTTTATTTTAAAACAAAATTAAAAATATGTCAGATTATTAATTTTAATATAATTATATCTTTATAATAATTATTATATAAATTTAGAAAAATTAATTTATAAACTAGACGGGTCTTGTTTGGTAAATAACTAATCAACTATTTTTTTTTACGGATTGAGAGATATTTGACTGTTTGATCATGCAAACCGTTGATAATTATGTTTGATAATCAACTGATTAGGTTAATAGATTAAATTCAATCTGTTCGTTTTTGAAAATGCTTTTACGAAGAGTAGTTTTTCTCTAACGATTAAGAAATTAAAGAACAAAAAGAAGATTGTATTTAAAAGTTATCATAAATTACTCGAGCGGAGAGAGAGAGACAGAGATAGTAATTTTATCTTCTTCCTTCCTCTTTGCATACTCAATTTTTGTTTTCTTTTTTAATTTTTTAAAATGGTTCCGTTTGTTACGCCGATTATCAAACAATACCGATAACTTGTTAATAAAAAACTAAAAACGTACATGCGGTATGATTTGGTTTTTTTTTTTTTTCTTAGTCACAGGTCTTGCCAGTTAAGATTCCCTCTCCACGACTAGGAACTCTCGGGGAAAATGGCCATCAACGTTGTGTCACTCATTATTATCCGCAATAGAGTGGTAGAATGACTTGTATACCGTGAACTAGGACCATGCCTTGTATCCGCAATCATATCGTGTCCTCCTCCTCTTCACACTTGCGAACTGACATTATTAGAGAAGTACGTTGGTAGAGTATATAAGCCAAAAGAATCGTTCCTTGTCGTTGGATCAACTTGTGTTTACTTGACGCTAATCAAATGTATTCATCTTTAGCTCGAAAGCCAAATTTGTCTCTTGGTTTGGTAGTTGCATACTTGGCTTTTCCCTTTAAATTTAACAAAAACAGAGCGAAATAAATAATGCATCGTCAACTCATGGACCGTGGAAACCAACTTTAATGAGCAATCCACTGTTGACTCATCCCTTTGGGGTGTGTCCTGGCTGGCAATAGTTTTGCAGACAACTGAAACCAAGCATTCCTCACCGATGTGGTGTAAGATTTACGCACGTTAGAGTTAGACGAATTTAAGGAACTCTTTTCTGGTGCAGCTGCTAAAAGCCCTCGTGACAGGAACTGTACATAGAAAAGAGTCAAATATAGCTGCCTTCATATCATAGACATGTACGATAGACGAAATTTAGCAACTTTTTCGTGTGTTACTTTTCTATCTCAGAATAAGATATTTGAGCAACGAAGAAAGGGAAAGGCGCGGGCAAGAAAAACAGAAAAGTTATATAATTGTTTAATTTGAAGTATATGTTTTGAGATTCCAAGCAAAGGCTCAGAATGCCGCCTGATTTGGCAAACACCAATAGGCACGTTTTAAGGTCCATTTTTAAGTGATGTAAAACGTCTTTTATCCAGTCAAGCACGTTCCTCCGTTTTTAACGTCATCTGGAACTAGTAAATGGAATAAATTGTGGATTACTAATCAAAACGATTCCGACACTTCATTTTCAATTATTTAATTTTTCTTTCTTCTCTAATAATTTTCTTGTTTAGGGTCCCCTTGAGTTTGAGTAAATGAGTTGAATTCTGGAGTCTAGACCCTACTCAGTCGGCACTATCTTATGTTAATCAGGTCTTGATCTTTATCTAAACACATTATGTAATCTTCCTACACTATTCTTTTCTACAATTTCTTGTTGTTAAGCCGGACCATTGACGATTCCTACAATTATAGTCTCTATCAAAATTCGCTATCCATTTTGGTTTTGGCTTTATGGATTGGGCGCCTCTTCGTTTACTTTTAAGTGTGGACTCTTATGTGATGGCATCTTTAAAGTGTAAAACTTAAAAGCTTTCATGTTTCAAATAATATAAATATGAAATAAAAACATCTTAAATTTTATACAAATTTCTTCTTATAATTAGTGCTTGTTAAGATATCTGTGAATTATTAAAACTAACAAATTTACCTTATAATAATTAATAAAATTTATTAATTCCAATAACAAATCTAATAAGCCTTACAATCCTTTCAAAGCTTTTATTATATTGTAACATACATATAATAATAGATAAATTACAAATAAATTTTAATTAATGAGCATAATCTTATTATAATTGAAAACTTTTACTAAAACTTGTTAATTATAATTAATATTCCTTATGAATTTTCAAAATTATTTATTTTTATGAACGAATAAGATTTTTATATTTATGTGTGATCACGTAAGAGTTCTCTACATGACTGCATGGTTTCCCGTCAATAATCCCTTTTACTTTCCCTTTTATCAACTGTGTGTGCCCTTTTTTATGCTTTGTTTTCTCTTTTTAGGTCGAAACTCTTTTTGTGTATCCTACTTCTTGCTTCTTCTCTAGTTCACTTACGCTTGTGCTTTTCTCATGTTTTGTGTTATTCTTAGCAGTCTTCTTCTTCTTCCCTTTTTCTTCTTTATTCCCCTAGTCTTCTTAGTGCTCTTCTACTTCCTTCATTTTCCTTCCTTTGTTTCATTAGCGCTTTCAGGTTTTTCCACCTAATTGTCTCCTTTTCTATCTCTCTTTTCTCCTCCCTTTTGTTATTGGCTTTTTCTTTCCTTTTTTAACAAACTTTTGATCTCTTAGGCATACCTTAAATCTTTTCTCCCCTTCAACTCTCCCACTCATTTTCACTCTCCCTCTTATTCTTTTGTTCCTAGTTACATCATGAAAAACCTCTTTAATTCAACTATTCTTGATCAAATCTTTTCAAGCCCTCCAACTCAAACTAAGAGAACCCTATTAATTGAAATTACTCTTCCTTCCTCTTCAAGATAAGCTCCTATAGTCCTTTTTAAGTTCCTTCAACTTTAGTTCTTGCTACTCTATGCCTATCTTTCCCCTCGGGCTAAGTTGCACCTACACCTAACTCCTCCTCCATTCAAAATAGAAGAACTTAGTTTAAAGTCCTAGGAGGCTTTACCCCCTCCCTAATAAACAAATAGTGACTCCACCAATTCATGTATTAACTGAAGGAGTAACAAAATATTAAGCCACTCCCATTAGATTTTTCAAAGGGAAAAAAATCCATTTCCTTATTATGAACAAGTGAGCTCAAAAACTGGTGAAATATGAGTGGATTAAAAGAGGTCCTTGTAAATAAGGATAACATATTCCTATTCATATTTGAAACTCCATCCTAAGCTCAAAAAGTATTGGACTCGATGACCTGACACATCAACTCCAAACAAATCTTCATCCAATAGTGGAGGCTAATTATACAATTTCACAGTCTTAGGCAACCTCAAGTCTTTTATTTGGGTTAATATCCACAATATACCATTGGAATATTGGACCAATGAGGGCTTGAGCTACTAGGCAATCGAACCTCTTTGTCTTAATGAAGCGATAACAACTATGAAAATAATCAATTTTGCAAGGTTTTGTGTCTTTGTTGATATAAATTTTTTTTTTACCTAATGTGATTCCTTTAATGAGGTTGAATGAGAATAAAAATTTGTATATGGTCTCCATCACCTACTCTTGGAAACCATAATCTAACTAGCATAGTGGAGTATGGAAATCAACAAGTGGATCATTCATTATTATTGACTATAAGGAGCTAATGCATAAGGATGCTTCAGATAATTAGCTCAATAAGGAGAACTTTGATGGGAAAAACACCAAGGATATTGATAGACGAGGAGAAAACTTGAAGAATGAGACATGGATGGTGATCTATATCCCTCAGGCTATGAGCAAGCAATTCCCAATATTTAAGATGAAAATATGTTCAAGTCTATGATTACCAACAACTCTATTATAAAAAGCCATTCAACGTAGGAACTCTAAAATTAATCAAGTGGAAATTGATCCATCCATCAATATCAATAATATAGGGATTAATTTGATGCATAGAAATTAGATAGTAGGAGTTGAACTGAACATTACTAACTTTACACCTAAAAAGGATCCCATTTTTGCTAATTTTTAGGTAACTTTGATTGATATAATTTTAAGTAGGTTGAAAGAAGGAAGTATAATAGGAGAAATATAGACCATTCTTCTTCTTTATAATATCATTATTAGCTTAGAACACAAGAGGGCTTAATAGTTCCACAGAGCAAAAAACTTTGCATGAGTTTTTTCTGCACTGTCAAACCTTGTTTAATTGGTTTATTCGAAATAAATTTAGTTGAGAATAAATGTAAGAATTGTAGTCTTTTTGGAAGCATTGGTAGGTCATCACTAACAACCAATGCTATTTTTATGAAGGATTTTAATCACTTTTAATCCAAATAAAATTGAAATTCTCCATTCCATATGCATAGATTAATTAATCCATATGTCAGTTAAGTTGAAGCAAGTGAGGTGCTCCTTTTAAGTCTATTTCATTATATTTTTAATCACTTTTTTCAGAGGAGGTATTTGTGTAACAAATGAAAAGATATTGGCTCTACAATCACATCTCCTTAAATCATAATGGAAGACTTCAACAGTGTGATCTTTCCATATGACGTGGAAGCCAAAGCATGCTCAAGAAATTACACAAAGGACCTAAAAGATTGTGTGAGCTAGTTGCAAATGAATTATCTCAAAATGGAAGCGAATTTCTTCAAATGGTGTAATAAGCATAAGGGTCATTGGTTTTTAGAAAAGAAAAAGCTTGATATGGCCCTTGCTAATGCTCAATGGAGATATGAATTCCCAAATGGTAAAACTACTTTTCAAAAACCACTTTTTTTTATGATCATTCACCAATTTTAATTAAAGATTTCATCATAATTTAAAGGAGCCACTTACCTTTTAGATGCAACAATTATTTAACTGATGTTAAAGGGTTTTGAAGAGGCTATTCATATAGGGCTAAGCTTCCAATTTTAAGGCCTTAAGATGTTTATATGTATAAGGAAGCTACAATAAGTGAAAGAGGAGCTTAATTTAATATCAAAAAGGTTGGTAACACTTTAACTATTATCTCTATTTATAGGGAAAACCTCTCAAGGATTCAAGCTCTCTTATACTCTAATCCTATTGATTACAAGCTATAAAGTGAGGAAATATTGCTTTATTAAATAATAATCAAGCAATGGATGTTAACTTCTTAATTATGAAACAAAGAGTTAGTGATTCTTCGACAAGTAAGTGCTATCAAAGAGCAATGTTAATATAATTTCATCTTTAATGTTGGATAATGGTTTTTTAATTGAGTGTTACTTATGGCTTAGGTTCTAATTGCTTATCCTGTGTTCAACTGCTATATTTTAGCATTAAGGAACATATTTCCTCTAATCACAAGGACTACTTGATTAGGCCTTTCACTACTCTGGATGCAGAGTGACTTGTTTTTGGTCTTAATCCTTATAAAGCCTTAGGGCATGATGGACTTAATGCCTTTTTCTTTTAGAAAGAATGACTAATAATTAAGGATTTGGTAATTTATGCAATGTTATAATTCTTTAAACATGGCAAAATGTTTAAGGAACTTTATAAGTCCTTTTTTATTTGATCCTTAAGGTGAATTCCCCTAAAACTTTAAAGGAATTTAGGTGATTTCCAAGCTAATAGATAATATGCTTAAAAATGTGCTAACCAAACTTATTTTTGCTTGCTAAGGTGCTTTTATCAAGGAAAAATGGATTGAGATAGTATCATAATAGACTAAGAGCTCTTTAAGAATTGCAATAGAAAGCTTTCTAATAAGAATTGTGCTCTTAAGATTGACTTTCATAAGGCCTTTGAATCAATTGATTGGAGCTTTATCCTATATAACTTAAGAGCTTTTGGCTTTTCTAATTTGTTTATAAATTGGATTAATTAATGCATTACAACTATTTCCTACAACATATTAGTCAATAGGGAACTGACCAATATCCTCCAATGTGGTAGAGGTTTGAGGCAAGAACAACCTCTTTCTCCTTACCTCTTTAATTTAGGCATTAAAGTGTTAAATAGACTCATCAATTCGATTATACATTTGGAGAAAAAATTCAAGTACCATTCAAAATGTAAGAAACTGAAAATTTGTATCTCTAGTTGGTTAGGTGTAGCTGTTCAACTTAGTGTTGAATGGTTTACATATGTATTGGTCATCTCATTTCCAATAAATATAGTGAAAATAATTGAAGATCGATAAACCAATTCCTTTGGACTAGAGATAGCTTAACTTTAGCACTATTTAGGGTGAAGTGAAGTGAACTTTGTCTACTTAAGGAGGAAAGTCGTCTAATGATAATTCCAAATGGAACTACTAATAAGATCCTTATGAAAAAAGAATTTGACGTATTCTCATCGACAAGCAAGCATCGTGGGTCAAATAGGTACATTCTCACTACTTTAAGCAGTGAAAGCTTCTGGTTTGTGCTACCATGGTACAATTTCTCTTGGAAAATGGTGAGCTTACTAAAAATAAGGGACAAAGTTAGATCATATTTCTTAACTAATATTAGTAATGGTGATTCCACATTCTTCTGGCATGATAATTTGTCTAATATAAGGCCTTTACGTAACAACAATGAAATAGTCTCTTTGAGTAGCTTGAAACTAGATAGTGCTCTGATGAGTAAAGTTATGAACAATACTCATTAAACTTAGAGTTATTGCCACGAACTAGTATAAGGGAATATCTTTTTGGCATTGTGTTCAATCCTCATCGGGACGATACTATCAATTAGAATTGCCACCTATATGGTGGGTTTTCTAACTCTTTATATAGGGAAATGTTAAGAACTCATGCTCCTAAAGTAGCTTGGCATATGTTAGTTTGGATGAAATAAGCAAGCCCACATACCTCTATGTTTCTATGGTTAGCTATTAGAGGAAGATTAAGCATTACTAATAGGCCCCAAAATTTCATGAACCTTCCTATAAAATGTTTCCTTTGTTTTGAACAACCTGAGTTGATAACCTATCTTTTTTTTAAATGCACATTATATTCCTTCATCTGGTTTCAAATTAAGTCCTTTTGTAATATTTTTCCAAGTGGTTTAAGCTAACTTGATATGATTAATTAATTTTCTTTGTAACAATCTAAAAAACGAGGACTTGAAAGTGTTGAAGATTGATTTTGGATTTGCCTTATATATGATATGGAATGAAAGGAGTAAAATAATATTTCAAGGGATAGCTACTCTAACGGAAAATATACTACATGAGTTGATAAGGAATATAAGACTATACATATTGGAACATCAAATACACAAAAGATGTAGTAACTAATTTTTAATTAAATGAACTTTGCCTGGTTAGAACTCGAGTAGCTGTATTAATTATGTGATGGAGACATGACTCTTAGAGAAATGTAGACATATAGATGGGTAGGAGAAGTAATATTGGAATATGGTTAAGGAAAGGGTGTACTATCTCCTAGCAGCCAATATTTCTATGACAACCACTGGCATTTTTAATAAGTAAGGATGAAGAAAGCTTTCTTCTATGTAAGTTGTTTAATAGCTCTGGATAACTTCATTCCTGTAGATATTATGTTTATTTATGAAAGCTATCATAACTAATTGTAGCTTTGTAACCTCTCCTTTTGGGATCGTCTTAATGAATAATTTATTTTTTTTGAAATGATTTTTGTGCTTAATTTTAGTGATACCAAAATATTGAGCTACTTATGATTTATTTAATATAATTAAAATAGAATTTTATTAATTAGAGGTAAAACATGTAAGTTTTAAAACTTAGAAGGATGGTTTCTTTTTAAAGAATATTACTCTACAAGAAAAAAAATAAAAAATAAAATAGGAACATTCCAATTGAAGATTATTCAATTTATTTGAAGAAATTCATATATTAAGATGCCAAGACAAAATTACTTTGTCATTCAAAGAACTTAACGTGAAATGTATTAAGGATGATAGTCAAATGTATGTTTTAATCGTTAACGTTTCTCTTAAAATTTAAAAAAAGTACCTTAATGCTTCCATGTATATAAGCTTTCAATAATATATAAATCATACCAAAGTATTCTTATATGGACAAAAGATATTGACTCTAGCTGTCTAACACTATTATCATTATTTCAAATGACGTAATAACCAATTTTTACTTAACGCACTCACTATTGTCATTATTGCAATCTTGTTGGTTTCCTTTCCTCTAAATCTCTAATTTCTCAATTAATGACTTACTATTGTCATTATTGCAATCTTGTTGATTTCCTTTCCTCTAAGTCTCTAATTTCTCAACTAATGATTTAAATACCTAACTTCTTTTCCATTTCACTCTCTTCCTTGAAGTCTAAGATTAGGAGACATTCCTACATCAAAGTTTTGTAAGCAAAGAAGTTATAAAATTATGTCTTCTATTGTCCTGTTGAGTGGTGATACAAAGTTGAAACAAAATTACTTAAATTTGTCTAATTTTGATGTTATAATTATTTATATAAGGACCCTTATTTGATTATTTATTAATGATTGTGATCTTAAAGTTATAATATTATTATGTATTGTTTATATACACTACATAGTTATTTTACTTACTTGTTACGATAGCTATTGTATTATTTAATTAGTTATTTAATTATATACTAGTATATAATCTCTTGGATTAAATGAACGAATTTGTAATTTTGAATTAAGATAGTGAGCTAAAATTATAGCTTGAGATAAGATATGTGAGAGGGTAGTTAAACATATTTGATAAAGTTGATAATGACTTAGTGAATTATATGTAAATATATGAGATGAGGATAGATTTTAATACCAAACATTCATAAAACTTCTATAGAATTTTTGGGAACAAATTTAGTAAGTCATAAATATTAATATAATCAAACTATAATAGCATGAGATTGTAAGTTTGATGAGAATAGAAAGGATTATTAATGTTTATATTACAAATAAGTTGTCATATGCACATTTATACACCAAAAATTTTAGTTATTAATAGGACTAATAGGCTGGGGACATTTGGAGGACAGGATGAATAACACAATATTGATGTACAAGATGGATAAAATGTCTAAGGTAGGATAGAAGAGAGTAATGCAACGGAAAAGGTTGATAGAATGAAACATAAATTGATTGGAATAATAAAATGAGATAGGTGAGAAAAAAGAAATGAGAATCCAAAATGTGAAATATATACATATACAGAAAATGAATCCAAAAGGTACAATGTTCAAAATGGTTTGGGTATAGAAAGTCAATAAGTTGAAGATATGTTCATGCAACAAAATAAGATTAATAGGAAAAAATATAATTGGTTTAAGTAAACATGATATTCAAGATACATATGTTAATTATGTATATGTGTTTATATGTGTGTGCATGTATGTGTGTGTGTGTGTTTTAGTGTATGTGTACGTATGTATATGTGTGTGTTAAAAGTATATTTGAAAATGTAGATATTAAAGATGAAGATAGTCATGTTGATGAAAAAAATAACGACATAGATGAAGAAAATATTGAGGAAATTTCTAAAAACAATGAGAATGGTAAAAGACTTAATTGTTTACTTAGTTTAAGAAATCTTAGAAAAATCCCCTGATCTAATTATTAAAAAAACTCCTTCTAGTTTTTAATTTCCAAAACCTCCCCTTTATTTTAGACTTTAGATAAAATAATGATGAGACACATATTTTATAAATATCAGACATGAACTAATCAAATGTTATTTATATGAAAATTCAATACAACTCTTAAACTCAAACAAAAATAATTAAATTTGATACAAACAAATAATTTATTTTAATTATTAATTTAATTTGAATTTAATTCATTCAGGTCGAATTTAAAAACTAAGTTAGGTTATCATATTAATGACATTTTATTAGTCCAAGTTTGATATTGATAATACGTGTATTTTGTCTTTATTTTGTAACCAAAATCTAAGAAAATAGTTCTTTTTTTTTGAAAAATTGAAAATTAGGAGTTTTTTTTAGAATTTTAAAGGTTATAGGTTTTCCCCAAGTTTCTTAAACTACAAAGGAGGTTTATGTCTTTTACCCTAATAAATGAAGAAGCTTTATTGAAACTCAAAATGACTTTAATGTGTCAAATTTAGATGGCCTTTAACTAATGATTATTGAATAAAGTGATTGTGGTAGCATCTTCTACATTGATGACTACCATAGTCGAAGTCACAAGGATCACCATTATAATCTAGTGAATATCAGGCTACCATTTCCATAAAAATTAGTGGACCACAGTCATTTTAAATTTTTATATTTTTTTCAAATAAAGAATAAATATGCTAACAATCACCAAAAAAGAACCTATTGAATGTAATAACATGCTGATGTATATCTTAAGTATCTTTTGAATACCAAACTTCTATTAGAAACAAGTTGTATATATTTTATAATTTTACTTTAATAATATCATACGAAATTTTGTATCTTTTGAATGCCAAACCTTAACTAACAATTAGTCTATTATGTATAAAAAAAAATTTCTATAGATTTTCCTTTAATGTAATAACATGCCTTTTTATGTATATTTATATTGAATTATAAGGGAAACAAGATAAAATGTAAAATGAAATTCATTTTGATATGGTAAGATTGCAAGTTGGTCATTATATGAAACTTAATTGTTAATTTGTCAATATTATGTCTATTTTTTTATAATGTAATTCATAATTAAAGAGACATTAATTATAAGGAATCCTATAATTATATTAACTAACATCAACATCAACTTCAACTTATTCTCTTCCATAAAAAAAATATCAATGTCCAGCTTTATTTATTTTGAATTTCTCATTAATTTATTTCCATCTTCTTTTTATGGCCTTTCTTTTCCAAAATTTGCACTAATTCCTTAATATCTTTGTTGATACCAGATGTCTCTACTTCACTTTTTTTGTTTCAACTTCCTTCTTTTATATAGATATTATCTCCAAGGTTTTTTAATTAAAAAATAATTTTCAATAAATTTTTCATCATGCCATATGTTAAAGATCATAATTTCACCTATAAAGCGAAATATTGAAGTAATGTGACTTACTTACAGTTAAATTCAATTGATCTTGATAAATAGAAGATCGAGATGAAGATAATACTAGGGATTTTAACCCCTAATTGAAAAATTAGAGATTTAAAGGAGAGGTAATGATTTGAAGTCTGACAGAAGGATTTGAACCTCCGAATACTGGGACCAAAACCTGTTGTCTTACCGCTTGGCCACGCCCCATTTATCTTTTTATTCAACCCTACTCAAAACTAATAATAGTTTTTGTTCTTTGTCAATTCTCGCCAAATATCTATGAAATAGATTCTAATTAGCTTGTTGTTTGGATTTAAATAGGTGTAGACAGGTGGATGTAGATATAGAATTAAATAGAATTTATTGATTATAATATCTAATTCAATTAAAATATTATATGAAAATCGGAATTTTCTATTCTATTCTAAGTTGAGAGAATTGAAGGATTTTTAATTACGAGAATTTCTAAGTTTAAAGAATGGTTTTTATGCAAACTTCCTAATATTTTATATCCATACTTTCTATCATAAATAGACTATTTATAACTCAATCAAAATACAATTATTTTC
>JAOSBP010000006.1:19362823-19375119 GCA_027563825.1 Erythroxylum mucronatum
AGTGCATTTTCCTAATTTCTCATCAAATTATCAATATTCACAATTCTGGCCCTAACATGGGTAACGGGATGTTACAGTGTGGATAGATCACATGAAGGATTAAGAAAGTTAAGCATGAGCTATTTAAGAAAAACCCATAAGATCTTTCTAGGTTAGGATAAAACCTATCAAGAGAGTTCAAAAAACAAGGTAAAGCATTTTTACATTGTCTAGATTCAAAAAGAATTTTGGTTGATTAACCTAGGAATAAGGGTTATATTTCTAGAGAGAGTGTATGATAGTTGTAATGTTTTAGTGGGTAGTTTAGTATGTGTTTAGTGGTTATGTTGAATGTTTAGTGTAAGTTTAGGTTAGATTTTGTTATTTAGTTAAATATTTGTGTTTTGAGTGTTTTGCAAGTTAGAGCACGTGATTGAACTTCAATTTTATGTGCTTGAGGTGCCTTGATGTGTTTATTAGTGTTTAAGGGCAAATATTGAAGAATATAAGAGATTCAGAGGAGGTCTGAACCAAAATAGAGGGCCAGCCACGATCGTGATAGGAGGCGAAACCATGTGACCCCGATCATAGCCTACATGCAAATAGATACGAACGAACTTCCGAACTTAGGTTTTCGAGGAGCTTTTCAGAACTTTTCGAACCTAAAAAATCATAGGTTGCTCAAAACAAAAATACTATAAATCGGAAAGAGATGGAACCCTAAAGGAGCTTCACATTCTACCATATTTGGAAAGTCTAAGAAGAGAGAAGAAGAAGAGAGAGAAGGAAGAAGAAAAGGAAAGAGGAGTCGGCTCAGCTGCTACTGCTTTTCCCGATGCATCCTGATCCCCTCCAATAGTGTATTTCATTCATCTTTTGTTATTTTCTTTGAATATTTGAGATGGATAGTAATATGTTGACGGATTTGGGTTTGATCATGATGTTCTAATTTTCTTTAGGGATTTGAACTTGATTTAATGTTAATATAGTCATTTTTATGTTATTGTGATTGGGCGTTGTGATTGATTGTAGTTTTTTGCATATTTTGGTAACAAATTGAGAGGGTGAATCAGATAAAAATGATTGGGTTGGATTAATGAAAGTTAAGCAATTCAATAGACCACGCGATTAATCAAATCGGTAGTTATATGAAGAGAGATCTTGTGTGAGGACCCGATTGTTTATTAGAGAGCTTCAGAACTGATTAGGGTTATGGCCATTGTAATTGAGAGAATAATTTTTCAGTAAACAACCTAAATTATGGTTTATTAATTAGGGTTTGTGATTATAACTCGAAAGAGAGTATTCTCTCTTTTAACAGTCTAGAATCGACACCATAATAACAAATAAATAATTAGATTAGCATTGATGATAGGAAAATTCCCCTCTCTCATAATCAGTCATTCTTTTTATGTGATTCCTTCCATTGTGATTTTGAGTGCTGCTTAATTTGATTTCTTTGTGTTATTTATACGAGTTAATTTTTCGACAATCACATTCTCGTATTTACTTTTTTGTTTTATATTTTTTAATTTTTCTAAGCCTTAAAGAACTTAGGATTAGATTAGCTTATACCTCTTCATGGGATTGACTCCTTTTTTACTATACTCGTGTAGTCGAAGGATTTAATTACATTAAAACTTGGCAATCAATAATATAATCTAAGCTAAAAACTCGTACTAGTAAAAGAAACTAAATGCATGGACTAACTCAAGGAAAATTAAATATAGTAAAGTCCTAAGGGAAACTTGGCCTAAACCTACTTTTTCCATATATTAATTTGTTCTTAATCATAAAATTGTTTTGGTACTTAGATTTATATTATTTTATTTTCTTATCTAATCATCTGTAATTGTTGCTCTAGCTTGTTAAGTTAGCAACTAGTGGGTAATTAACCAGTAGTTCTTATAGGATCAACTTATACTTAATTACGCTAGATATAATTATGTCATGTTCTTATGGCAAAGCATAACCAGAGACCATTATCTACAAGTCCTCAAAGATCAACCCTTTCAGTTGAAAGAAAAAGTTTAATTCTTTTTTTCTAATATATATGATTGTTATCATTGAAAATAGATGGTCTACTTATACATTGGCTTTCTTGGATAAAAAGAGAATCAAATTGCTCTATAATGTTCTTTAATAAAAAATTCAATAGAAATATATGTGCAATGAATGAGACCTACTTTGATACCAATTATTGTTCCTTAAATGGAATACAAGGGAGGATGAATTGTGAATGTTCTTTTTTTTTCTTATTTATAAAAATGAATAAATTGCTTATTACAATGAATTATTGTAGTAAACTCATATAATATAATTTCATAAAAACACAATAATAGAAAAAGAAAGTAAAAAAAGGGAGACAAAATTTAGTTTATGGTGATTCACCAAACTACCTTTAGCCTATTACACTAAAAAAATTTCACCTAGAAATTCACCATTTTCTTCCTTCAATTGATGAAGAGGGACCTTTCATATAACATCTTTGCCACGGCCAAAGAGGAACCTTTACAATCATCTTACTTTACCATAGATTAAGAGTAATACTTTGTAAATCCTATTCAAGATTAAATGGAATGTTCATAATAGTTATCCCAAGAAATTCCTAATTACTATGCTAATATATCCATATAATAACTCAAATCATTCGTTTCTTGCTAACATTAATTAACTAAAGTTTAATATATGTTATATAATGCATACATTCACTCTCTAGCCTCTCTAGGCTTTTATAAACCCTCTAATATGCCAAATGGTCTTTCCACAACATATTTTTGATTTATTTATAGTCCTTAAGCCACAATGGAGATTTTTTAAATTCTTCATGCATTAAAACACTTAAGCCTTTCATTTTACTTATTCCTTAGTTCAATATTGTTTGGAAAGGTTCCTTAAAGCCAAAATCCTCCTTCATCACTTAGCTTTCAGCTCAGAGAAGATTAAAAGCTAAAGATAGGATAGTTGGATCCAATGAAACCTTATGTGAGCTATGTTGTATTGAGGAAGAAAACATTGACCATTTCTACTTCAAATGCAGTTACACTGTTTCCATCTGGGCTAGTATTCAACATACCTTAAATTTGTACGACCGTGAGACATCTTGGAACAATATATTAGAATGGGTTGAAGCTAAGTTCTACTCTCTGGGGAAAGATCAAGTTTGTTTAAGTTTTAGCCTCAACTTTGCAGTTTATGCAATTTAGAGGGAAAGAAACCAAAGATTGTTTAATAAGGCTAAAATTAATAAGCACGCTTTAATTCAGAAGTTACATTGTTGGATAAGGGAAATTTTGGTAGCTCATAAAGCTGCTAGCCACCTGAGCACTCATTCTAGAAGACAATGGAACCTTTAACTTTCTAGTCTCTTCTTAAGGATAGCAGAAAAGATGTGTTTACTTTTTGCTTGATACAATGTTGTAATGTCCCTTTTTGATGCCTTTTATTTTATGGCTTTTAATGAATTCTTTTCATTTAACTTAAAAAAGAATTTCAACATATTTTTCGTATTATTTTGCTTTTTATTCATTTAATAAACTTTAGAACATGGAAAGACTTACTGAAAAACCCTTTCTTTTTTATGCCTCTGAAATTGTAGATGTTGAATCATTGCATTTTGGTTTGAGAGATCATCTATACTAAGACAAGCTCCTTCTTCATATCTTGATCCATCAATAATGTTACATAAACTTTTATAAGGAAATCCATGCTAAGGTTTTGCTCACCAGTAACCAATAGTAAGAATAACCTTTTGTATCGACTGAAAAATGGTATTCAAATTGTTAGTATTGTATCAGTGTAGGATATCAATCAGTATTGTATTGGCCAGTACTTAAAAACTGGTATTTACTAGGGTGGAATCTATAATTTTAAAAAATTATAGAATAAATTGAAAATAAATTAAACCAACCTACTTAAGTAACCATTACTGCATCATCTCCCCTTTCTAGATCTCCTCTCACTTATCCACCTCGTTACACTATGTCACTCTCTCTTTGTCTAGTTTCTCTCTAACATTGACAACTGTGTCTTTAATAGCGCTTTGAGTGTCTGACAACTTCTGCTCTACACCTCCACCAACTTGACTTTGCACACACTACTACACTAGCTTAGGCCTTGACACCTGCTAGCTCCACCACGATGTCACTAACTACCAGCTCCTCACTATTAGATGCCACCATGTCCTTGCATTCTAGGCTCTCCCTTTAAGGCCAAAATCTGCCAGAACTACAAGCTCAGATTCCATATCCTCCTCGCTCGACGAGTGACCTGTGACCTGACAAACCTGCAACTTGAGAAACCTAAATAACCTTAGGCTATTATTTGTCTAATTATTTTTATTTTTTTTAAGTTCTTGTTTCTACTGCAGCTTACATGTGAATGTGAATTTGTGAATGGTTTATGAAATATGAATGGGGCTTGGATATTTGCAGACTGCCTTGTTATTGATTAGATGGGATTTTGAGTTAAAAACAGAAAGAATTTTCCAATAACATGTAGCTCATTTTAGGGTTGTTTTGCAAAGGAAAATTACGACAAATTTATGGGAAAATTAAGTTGAATTTATGAGAAAAATATGAAATAGATTATGTTGTTGAATTTATATGTGTTTATAGATATTACAAATTCATGAAAACATAAAGTTTACTTACTTGATTTTTCAAATTATTTGTTATTCTAATAATCATAAATTATGTGGAACATAATTTACTTTATTAAATTATATACATAATTTACGAGATTAAAATTACTTTATTAAATTGTTAATTAATTATGTGGAACATAAAATATACTAATTATTGTTTGTATATAAAAATATTTAATATAAGATTAATCATTTAAACATAAGGTTTAAATTATAATTAAATCATTTAATATATGTAAATAAGTTAAAAATAGATATTTACGTTTTTATATTGTTCATCGTTTTCATTAGAAACTAACATTATAAATAAAAAAATTAAACTTTGGAAAGGAATATTTCTACATGATAATAAACTTATAAATGCATATTCATTATACTATCTTATGGGTAGTTAAATACATACTAGAAAATAATTCATGTGAATTTTTCATTCTTATTTTGTATGCCTTTAAAAATGACTTCTAAGATATACCTTGATTTATGAGAGTATACTCATTACTCATCATAATATAAAATTGTAAATGTTTAAGTAATAAAATTTTCTTTTTTATTTTATAAAATAAAGTCATTTTTTGCAATGTGCATTATCAAAAGTCAATTTTGCAATGTGCATTATTACAAAGAAAGATGTAAAATAGAGTATTTGGACATGTTTATAATTGACTGTTTAATTTTTATAGTTATGTAATGACGTTATATACAAAAAAACTTTATTTTTGAATACAAATTTATTAATCTAATTTTAAAATTTGTCTTTATTTATTTTTGCATATAAATGGAGGGAAGTCCAAGCAATCTTAATAATTCTACTACTTCAAGAAGATTCAATGACCCAACTTGGGCACATGCTTAATTGGTTCTTGGAATGAATAACCATACCATTTTTTGTATTGTAACAAGAATTTGAAAGGTGGGAGAATCACCACATTAAAGAAGTATTTAGCTGAGATCAAAGGTGATGTGGAGCCTTGTAACGTGAAATGGAAAATGAAAACTTTACTTGAAAAGTATTAGCATAAGAAAGACAAAAGACAAAGATTGAACTGCGAAATTAGTAGAAGTTCTTTTTATGATGGTTAGGATGATACTAGAGATGTTGAAGGAGATATTCCTACTTAATAAGAAGGGATTGATGCACCTGATCTAAGGAAGAGAAGAAAACATACGTCTAAATTTTTTGCACCATCAGCAACTCTTAAAGCGTAACCTTTAATTCAAAGTGCCTTACAATCTAAAGAAGTAGTTCATAATATGGATATAGTAATGGTTAGATGGTGGTATGATGTGGGTATATCATTAATTATTTCTTAGTCTTAATATTACCATACTATGGTAGATATTATTGCCTCTTATGGTCTAAAATATAAAGCTCCTTCAATTGATGACTGTAAAGGTAAATTTTTTATTACCTTTTTTTATGAAATAAAAATTAGTTGGATGAAAGAAAAATGACTTAGGCAACTTATAAGTATTCAATCATATGTGATAGCTGGACAAATAGAAGACATGAGTCTATTATCATTTTTTGTTTGGCTTTTTCTGCTAAAGGGACAATATTTTTGAAGAATATTGATGCATCTGGCCTTGTTAGAGATGATGATACTCTGTTTCAGATATTTGATGAAGTTGTGAATTAAGTTAAAAATTGTACAGTTCATTAAGGACAATGATTGTGTTTATAAAGAAATTTGAAAAATATTGTAAAGTAGGCATAATTCTTTTTATTGGACTCCTTGTGTTGCAAATTGCATTGACTTGATGTTGTAAAATATAGGAGATCCTAAATACTTTCTTACTAATGATAAAAGTGTGTATAAAGTAAGAAAAGTGACTAAGTTCATCTATAATCGTGCATTGGTCCTAATTTTGATGAGAAAGAGTTTCACCAATGGTAGGAATTTGTGTTGCACTATTATTACAAGATTTGAAACTAATTTTTATCACTTAAATACTTTATTCTAATGAAGGATTAAGACAAATGTTTATAAGTGATAAGTGGTTTGTATCCTAGTATGTCAGGTTTAATGCTAGAAAGGACATTTCTAGAATAATACTTAAAGATTATGAATTTTGGTCTAATATCAATTTGTCATATGAGCTTGTAAGCCTCTGGTGGGAGTACTTCATCTAATGATAGTGATGAGAAGGAAACAATGAGTTATTTTTATGATTTGATGCAAAGGGCGAAGGACCAAGTTTTACAAAGAAATCTCAAGTTTTTACAATAATTGTTTCCAATGAGATGATGCAAGATCTTCTCAACTTACAAATAAAGGTTTATAATGATGCTTTTGGTGATTTTGGGATGTTTATTATTATTCGTCAAAGAAACAAACTTAATCTAGGTATATATTTTTTCACTTTTGTTATTTGTTATAAATTAATTTTCACTTTATTTTATTTATAAGGTTACTTTTATTGTCTTACAATTACTTGATAGGACTGATTCGAAAGTAGTGTTCTAGAGTTACAAAGGTTTGCAATTCGAATTTAAAGTTAATGTATAAGTGTAACATGGTGTGAAAGGAATTGGAGCACATTTGAATTCATCCATTTTAAGAACATAAATAGATTAAAACACAAAACAATGAACGACTTGGTTTTTGTTCAATATAACTTAAAGCTTCGAGAAAGGTATGTTACTATCATTATTAAGTTGAATATAATTTTTGCAATTTCTTAATAATTTAATTTAATTTGTTTACTAGGACTCTTAATAAAACAAATAGTTTTACAGATTTAATTTGTGTTGACTATATCAATCTTTTATCGAGTTGGGTTTATGAGAAACCAAGTTTTATAGATGAGAATGACTTGGAAGATAATCTTAGATGGAAAATTATTGACATATCATTTGGTTCAATGAATTTGAACGATAGTGATGATGAAACTCCTCTCATTAATGAGGATTTTGCACTAAGTAAAAATTTAGGTCAATGCGATTTGAGCAGATATTCGATTGAATAAAGTTTCAATTTTTTTCATTTCTTCTCTTTTCTTTTAATTTCACTTATATTTGATACATAAACATAAAACTTTTTTTTAAATTGAAGTAATTTTCATTAACTAAAGATAAACAATTTGCAACATTACATTGAGATCACTCTTTAGGAAATCAACAAAACACTATATTACAATGGCTAGCTCAAAAAGCAATTTAGAACAAAAACCAAGTTACAAGTTCCATCTTAACATCATTCTTATTGACAAGTCATGTGTTGCTCCCTTTCCTGTTGCAAGAGCTTTGATTTCATTAATGATATTCTCTGCCAATTAATATTTGCTTATATCCTCCCTTAAGTATAGCCTTCTATTTCTCTCCTTCCATAGATCGTAAGTTATGATTATGAAAGATGTTTTAAACAGCTTGCCATCCTTATTTTGCTATTTGAAAACTTAGATAACCCAATTCAACATGACATTCCAGTCGTAAGAAGTGCAATAGGCTTCCAACTTATGAAGCAGTTGGCTCCGCACAGCTATCAAATATGTGCAATTGAAGAAAAGGTGATTCATGTCTTAATAGCTTGCATAACTCGCAAGTTGGATCGAAGTTGCCATGCCATCTATCTTTAGTGCTTAAATTATTTTTAATGACTGTAAATATTTTTATTTCAGTTTTAGCTTCTATTTAGTTGTGTTCTTTAGTATGAACTCTTGTTGTAATAGTTATGGAATCATTGACCTTTATTTTATTACTATAAGATGTTACGATTATTCTTTATTACATGATGCAAATTATAACATTTTAAATACTTTGCATTATTCGTAGTTTTATATATGTATGATGATAAAATGAGCTTTTTTATATTAATTGTTGTTATTGTTTATATATGAAATATGTAAAAAGTATTATTAACAGAAATAAAGAGATAATTATTATTTTAAATTTATATTATTATAAATTTTTAGAGACATGGTTGATGTAAAATAAAAACATTATATATTTGTAATTTTAAAAATTTAGGAGTTATTTTGTAGTTTTTAAAAATTACCTAAAATGGTACCCAATATTGATCAATACCAATACTGCACCATACTCAAATTAAAACTGATAATAATAATGATACAATATTTATAACATTGTCAATAACAAGAGCATAAGAATGTCATTAAGAAAGGAGTCAATTATACAACCTTCTTCAAACATTTTGTCTTTGAACTCAACATCAGAAACTTCATTGAAATCATGAGTTGGGACTATATATCATTTTGGAAAAAGTTTAAAGCCAATTGAATTGGTGCTTTTATGATAGTTGAAAAGGTATCGTTACCTTTGCAAATTAACTCTACACGAATTACAAGTAGTATATGGAAATAGGGATCGTTCCCTCGAACATCTGATATTGGAATGCTAACTATCATCAAACTTGCCAACAAAATTTCAGTAAACGAAAACAAACACAGAAACAAAACCAAAACAAAATTCTAAAATCTAAAATGCAATCTAACCTAAATGAATCAGTATCAAATGCAAGCTACTACGAAACTAGAAAATAGAATTCAAAAGATAATCTAACGCAAAAAGAATCAAATTTGATGCAAACAAAACTCAACAAAATTAACTCAATTAACTCAAATTAGTGCATGGAAATAAGTAATTAGGGGATTTTTTGTCTAGACAATTTATAATTTAAAGAACATGAAATTAAACAAGTGCTAAATCAAAATTCGGAAGAAATCAGAATTGAAAGATTAGGATAAAAATAGAATTACGGAAACTTCAATTGCAAAGGATTTCACTAACGAAACCAATTAATTCATTCATTGGACTCTAGGATTTATTTGTGTACTGTGTGCGTAGAATCAAGGATCACCAACTTACTGATTTAATGCTTTGTAACTACTAAGTCAACAAACCTTCGTAAACAATCATAGGGTTCATAACTACTAATCCACCTAAGTTGCGTACGAGCATTACGGTAGTTGGTTTAATGATCTTGCCTTGAAAACCTCAACAACTACTATCATCAGTTTAAGACAAAGTTCGAATTCTCTTAGGATAGGTTTGACAACTACTATCGATAACCTAGCTATAAATTAATTAATCTGGCAACTACTACCATCAATTAATCAATCAGCGTCCAAAAATCCCTTACAAACCTTAATTTAGGATTCTAAGATTTATGAGTTCAGATTAGCCATTAAAGGACTAGATTCAAACACATGTTCGCAACACACGAAGATAAGAACTGATTAAGATTAAATCCTCATAAATTAAAATCGGTTCAAGGAGTACTACCCTTTAAAATTAAATTAAAAGCTTAGCGAGACATACCTTGTACAATTCAGTTATCACCCAATTCTCCAAGGAATTCGTGTCTAAAAAAATATATTAAAAAAGAAGAAGGATTTTGGCTAGGAATTGAGAAAACTACCAGAGGAGGTTGACTCCTAAACCTAAAGACAAAAGTCGAATTTTATATGAATTTCAATGATGAGGTGTCTAACCTAAATTAGAGACAAACAAGGAAAACAAATTTCTGCCTAAGCAGAAGTTGGTAGATGTGGCAAAAACTCTTTAGCATGGACCTAACCAGCCATACCAAGTGGCGTGGCTTGATGAGGTGGACATCCAATCATCTTTAAGTATCCAATGGAGTCGTGCCATGTCATCCATGTGCTCTAAAAGTCGATTCAAGTCCTGCCAACTTTGAACTACATTTATGACAATATACCAGAGTCAATTTCGATAGTGCATAATAACCAAATAGTGACGATTCAGGAGCTCAAATTTTATCCGTAGGTTTGTTTTTGAGTTAGGTTCAATCTGAGACTTGAATCACTGAATTCACCATCTGAGTCAAAAGTTATAATTGAAACATCATCGAAAAGTCATTCCAGTGATCAGAATTCTAATGCAACCTTTGGGAATTTTTTCTCTCCTAAGTTTTAGCTCAGAAAAATCTGCAATTGGTCCCAAAATATCCATCAATGAGTCCAAAATTTAAGTATGAAATTTCAAATTTTTTGGCTAAACCAATCTCGAGATAAAAATTTCACAATGACTAGAGGTCAAGTCTTTCAAAAATTCAAAAATAGTATAATCCGAGTCTATTTGTTTCATTTATGCATTTTACATTAACGAAACCTGAATAATGCTAAAACATGATAAACAAGTTATAGATAAACGTAAATTACTCTGAATTAAGTCCTAAAGATATATGAAAATTTGAGTGTATCAAATTCTCCCACACTTAGCTCTTGCTTGTCCTTAAGTCAGAAAAAGAACAGAAAGTAGAACTATAGAAAACCTAAAGAACAAAGTGCAGAAAAACAAAAACATGCAATGCGAAGAAAAGTACTTAAGTATGTACCATTCAAATCAAATCCCCAACCATATCACATAATTCAAGCATGATAACTAGAGCTCGGTTTGCCATGATCAACAAATAAAAACAATGAACTCAATTTACATGTAACAGTCAAATTAATCTAGCATAGTAGAGTTAAAGAAAATCTATGCCATATCGAAATTAAATCTATGCCATATCAAAACAATAAGCCCTCTCATTGATATACACTCTAACACTCAAATTGCTTAGGGTCAAATGTGTAACTCTTAAACTTTGATCAACGAATACATTCTTCCAAATGCTTGCTGTTGGGCCCCGTTTTTGAAGCCCAACAATCGCTCCCAATATCATAAGCATCATACGTGAGCATATTTCTTATAGGGTTATTTCCATGGAATCTGGAGCGAGCCCACAGCAGTCAAACACCTAAATCACCACATAAGGCATGAACATATCATCCTATAATGTTATTTCAATTAACCCTCATTAACCATCATCAGTTGATTTTCTTGCTCAGAACATCCCAAAAATTTCCTCACAATTTGTCCAATGGTGTGCCTATACAAATCAGTCACAAAGCTCAAACTCATTTCTTCTAATTTGTGAATGGAATTTCGAAATTTTCAAATCAGAATTTCAATTTGACTTCTTCACAGAAATCATAACTCTAAGTCTCTAGTTTGTTTTGAAGAAAGAATCATCTTAATCGGAGCTCTATAGCTCAAGTTATGCTTAAGAAGCTAAAGGGTGTTCATACCCTAATCATGCTCTCCCAACAGATCCCTCATATCCTTTCCATCAAACTTTTTTAAATCAACTCCAAAAGATACAAATTTTCATGTAGAGATAGAAAAATTTCTTAGAAATCTATTGGTCCAAGAATCACCTCATTTGGAGGTCGGACGAGGAAGTTACGACCAAAAGAATCCAATATACTTAAATCCTCAATCATGCAGTAACATGTTTTGACGCGATTTTCATAACTTTCACCACACATGTCGGATTGATTTTGTTTTTGGACCATTAGAAAGAGGACTCATGAAAACTACAAAGCGAGATTCTGCCTCTAAAGGGGTCAAAAATTGCGATTTCATGAAGCTGTCCTGTGAATGTCCGTTAAATGGACATTATCGAGCCTGGGAGCACCATTTCACCCGAGAAGGTCCGTTAAACGGACCTAAATTCCGTTAAACAGACATGGGCAGTGCTATGGGTTCTTTTTGACCCGTAAAGGTTTCCCAAACCCCTCTAAAGCCCCTCCAATACTTCCTACATCCATTCTAACATCATATTCACTCTTAATCTTCCCAAATTCACTTCTTCTAATGTAATATCACTCCCTAAACATTCAATTATCAAAATGATTTCATAAATCT
>JAOSBP010000006.1:19375219-19394200 GCA_027563825.1 Erythroxylum mucronatum
GTTGTAATGGGGCTTGGCTAAAGGTGAGGTAAAAGAAAGATAAGAGAAGGCTAAAGCAAAGGAAGTAGAGCTATACATAATATCATAGAACTCATATACATGTATGCATCCAGGCACATAACTCTGCAAATTAAACATAAACAACTCCACTTCTTTTCATTCCATTCGGACTTCCCATAGACAAGTATATAGTTTGAAACACTTGGGAAACACTTCTCATTTCTTTCTCATATCACGGCAGATATTTTTTTCTCTTTTTTTTCAACAATGTTGAGTTGTGCTCATAGCCAAACATTCAGATTAACACCATATCCTCATATATCAACCAAATCACATATTCAACTTTTCCAAATAGATGCTCTAGTAACTTTGGCCATAGGGTATAGAGTATAAAATTGAGATCAATCTAAGTTAATAATGTGTAAAGCAAAGAAAAGGATAAAAGCTTAAAGGGGCTTTCTAATAGAAATCATGCTTTTGGTTGGCTATTTAAGTTTAAGTGGCTTAACCTAGATGCCTTTATCATGCTCATGCAAGCATGCTTAGTCAAGATATTAAGCAAGTTATAGAGAATTATACCGTTGAAAGAATGCTCACAACAAAGAATAATGTTGAAGGCACAAAAGCTTACATAGGTCATCTATTAAGTTAAGACAACATAGTTTCAAGGTCACTCTACTATCTAGAAAACTTAAGTGTTACATTAAAACCCATTCGTCAAGTTTATGCATTCATCATTATTAACCAAATCTTATGCATAATACTCGAACTCGTTCAATGATTGGGAATCTTAAAGAAGGCTAAAATACTTAAGATGCAAGAAAAACATAAAATATTGTTCTAATTTGCGAAAAAATTTTCAAATTTTATGGTTTATTTCAAGCAAAGCATGCAACTAAAATGAAAATCTTCTCAAGTTCAAGTAAGAGTAAGAAGGTGCAGCAATTTTCCCCTCAAAAAACAGCATAAATTCAAACCTAGACTACCCTAAAATTCAAAAATTGTAACTTAGAAACAAACTAAAGTCCCCCCCCCCAACACTTAAATGCAACATTGTCCTCAATGTTGAAGTAAATGCAAGAAGGAAGATTCATACCAAATCTGAAAAACAGAAACATAATTCGAAACCTAGAAAAAGTAAGAAAAACCAAAAGGGAAAAGAAGGGAAAGAAGAAATCAAATATGATTTATCTCTAATAGGTTGCTTCTTGTTAAGCACGTTTGGTTATAGTCGTTAGCTCGACATTATATATGCATCATTCTCTATAGTTGGCATGTCTATAGCCACTTTCTCCATCTGAATGTCCTTGAAACCTTCATAAAAAGGCTTCAATCAATGTTCGTTAATTTTGAAGCTTCGGTTACTACCTATGTCACAAATCTCAACAGTGCCATGTGGAAATACATTAGTAACAACGAAAGGACCATGCCATCGAGAACGTAACTTACCAGGAAAGAGCTTGATATGCAATTGGAAGAGAAAAACTTTTTGACATACCAAAAATTCCTTGCTTACAACTATTCGGTCATGGTATGCTTTTGCCCTTTCCTTGGCAATCCACACATTCTCATACGCGTCATTCCGTAACTCTTCGAGTTCTTGTAACTATAACTTACGATGAATTCTAGCATTGTCCTAATCTAGGTTACACTGTTTAATGACCCAAAATGTGTGATGTTCAAGCTCCACGGGAAGATGAAAATTCTTTCCATAAACTATCCTAAAAGGCGACTTGCCTATAGGTAATTTATATGCAATGCGATAAGCCCACAGTGCATCACCTAATCGAAGACTCCAATCTTTTTGATTAGGTTGCACAGTCTTCTCAAAGATAGACTTGATTTCGCGGTTTAACAATTTTGCTTAACCACTTGTCTGTGGATGGTAAGCGGTTGAAGTTCGAT
Source organism: Erythroxylum mucronatum (assembly GCA_027563825.1). Lineage (NCBI taxonomy): Eukaryota > Viridiplantae > Streptophyta > Magnoliopsida > Malpighiales > Erythroxylaceae > Erythroxylum > Erythroxylum mucronatum. Next base: position 19,377,125 of record JAOSBP010000006.1, read on the forward strand.
GGACTATATGGAACTTTTTTAGCAAGGCCTCGAAAGATCGGTTGCAAAAGTGGGTTCCTTAATTACTAATGATAGCTTTAGGAATGCCATACCTGTAAAAAATGGTAGACTTCACAAAATTGACGACAACTTTAGCAACATTAGATTTGGTCGCTAATGCCTCGACCCACTTAGATATATAATTGACTGCAAGAAGGATGTATAAATTTCCGTTAGATAAAGGAAAAGGACCCATAAAATCAATGCCCCAAACAACAAAGACCTCACCAAATAATAAGAAAGTTTAAGGCGTCTCATTCTTACGAGTAATATTTCCTACCTTTTGGCATCAATCATATGTCTTACAAAATTCAAATGCATCTTTGAACAACGAAGGCCAAAAGAATACACTGTCAAGTACCTTATGTGTTGTGCATTTGGCACTAAAGTGGCCACTATAAGAATAAGTGTGACAAAATGTTAAAACACAATGACACTCATCTTGATGCACACAACGCCTAATCACTTGATCCAAACAAATTTTCCACAAGTATGGATTATCCCAAATAGAAAATTAACCAAATCAGCATACCACGGCTGTGAAAAGGAGGAAGCCAATGCAAACAACTTCTCATCAGGGAATTAGGCAAGAAAAGATCTAGCCTTGGCATCTTTTTTGCGCAATCTACTCAAGTGGTCAGCAACAAGGTTCTTGACACCTTTCTTGTCCCTGATTTCGAGATCAAACTCTTGTAGAAGCAAAATCCAGCAGATAAGCCTCGGTTTGGTCTCCGTTTTTCTATATGAGGTACCTAAAGGCTGCATGATCAGGAAAAACAATAACCTTAGTACCCAATAAATATGACTAAAAATTCTCTAAAGAAAACACAACAGCAAAGAGCTCTTTTTGGGTCGTATGGTAGTTGAGTTATGCGTCTTAGAGAGTGCGAGAAGCATAGGCAATGATGTGGAAAAGTCGCCCCTCTTGCTATCCAAGAACTGCCCCCATGGTAAAGTCACGTGCATTGCACATAATCTTAAAAGGCAGCTCCTAATTCGGTGGTCGGATGATGAGAGTAGATGTGAGGTTTTGTTTCAGAGTGTTGAATGCCCATTTGCATGCATCGTCAAAAACAAATTCGACGTTCTTCGCCAAAAGCTTACAAAGGGGCGCAATAATCTTCAAAAAATCCTTAAATAAGGGTCGATAAAATCATGCATAACCAAGTAAAGAACGAACATCCCTCATGCATGAAGGGTAAGGTAAAGATAGAATAATATCAATTTTTGCTTTATCGACCTCTAAACCACAAGAAGAAACCACGTGCCCTAAAACAATTCCTTTTTCAACCATAAAATGACACTTCTCATAATTCAGAATAAGGTTAGTTTCCATACATCTTTTCAGCACTAAAGATAGATTTTTAAGACAATGATCAAACGAATCACCATTAACAGAAAAATCATCCATAAATAGCTCGATAATTCATTCAACATAATCTGAAAAGAAACTCACCATGCATCACTGAAAAGTCGCAGGGGCATTGCATAAATCGAAGGGCATCCTTCTATATGCAAATATGCCAAAGGGGCACGTGAAAGTAGTCTTTTCTTGATCCTCAGGATTGATCACAATCTGATTGTATCCACTATACCCATCGAGGAAACAATAAAAAGACTTACCTACTAGTCACTCCAACATGTGGTCCATAAACGGAAAAGGGAAGTGATCTTTATGCATCGCTATATTCAGCTTCCTATAATCCACACACATGTGCCTTCCACTTTGTACCCTTTGAGGTATAAGCTCATCATATTTGTTCTTCACCACAGTGATTCCCATCTTCTTTGGAACCACGTGGATAGGCGCCACCCATCTACTATCAGTGATCAGATAAATAACACTTACATCTGAAAGCTTAAGTAATTCGGTTTTTACCACCTCCATCACGGGCGGATTGAGGTGACACTACATCTCCTTTATTGGATTTGAATTTTCCTCCAATAGTATGCTATGTATACACATCGAAGGACTAATACCTTTGATGTCAACCAACGTCCATCCTATAGTCGTCTTATATTTGTAAAGAATATTCAAAAACCGTTCCTCCTGCACACTCGCTAGATTATTTACAATAATAATCGGTAAAGTATTGTTATTACCAAGAAATGCATACTTAAGATTATCAGGCCAAGGTTTCAACTCAAGCTCAGGTGCATGCATAACAGATGGAAAAAGTTTCTTATGCGATATAGGAAGATCGATGAAAGCCACCTCATAAGGAATGGGGGAAGCACATGTAAAGCAAAAATAGAATTAATGACTTTAGGAAGCAAGCACAATGTACGCATATCGTCATCATAATCATCACTATAAGTCACAGCGTTCTCACTACCAAAACCGTGCCACAATGTCAAGTCCAAACCATTATCAAATTCTAACTCCAAGTGATCATATACAAGCTCGTCAATATCATCTAGACAATTAATCTTATAAACATGATCAAGTGGATATCGGAGAGCATTATTAATATTGAATTCAACCACATCATCTCCTACACGTATGGAAAGCATATCATGTTCACAATCAATCTTGGTTCTATCTACCAAACAAAATAGATGTACTCTTGTATAAAGTGTCCATATTCATGTCAAGTACATAAAAGTCACAAGGAATCAGCAAAGCATCTATTTTAACCAAAACGTCCTTTACCAAACCAAGCAGATAAACGAAGGAACGATCTGTTAACCGTATAACCACACTCGTCGCAAGCAAAGGTTCCAGACTTAAGGCATCATACACATATTTAGGCATCACACCAATGGATGAGCCTAAGTCACACAAAGCCCTCTTAAACGAGGTGTTACCTATTATGTACGGAATGGCAAGTGCACCGGGGTCTTTATTCTTGCATGGGATATTCGGTTTCATAATAGTAGAAATAGCCTCGCCCATGTTCACCGTCTCATAACCTTTTAATCGATGGGCACACTTGGTCATGCAAAGTTTCTTAAAAAATTTTGCGTACTTCGGGACTTGCCGAATTGCATCAAGAAGTGGAATATTGATCTCCACCTTCTTGAACAAATCGTTCTCCTCTTGTTTAGCCTTTGAACTCCTAGAACTCAAAGGAAACGGAGGCATCAACTGAAAATCAGAATTGACAGGTTTAGAATTGACCTTTGGTACCGTATCAAAAGCTTAAGTTTGGGCAGGAATCAAAGGAACCGAATCTGACTTGTTCCTGGACTTTTTGGTATTATTCTATCCAGAAAGATGCAAAGAAACAGAATCCATTTTTTCTTTGAAAGTTTCGATCATGTTAAGGAATGGGTGTAAAAACAGAATCTATTTTAGTGTTGGAAACCACGACCATGGGCTGTTTAACCTGGTCAGAGTGTGTCTTAAGTTCCTCTTCCTAGTCTAAGGTAATCCCCTTCTTTTTCGCTCAACGAGAGCCCTTCTGCTGCGAAGCTCAACAGCTTGGACAGATTCCTTGGGATACAAAGCTTGAGAGGGCAGCCTGCCACTATTTTGCCCCTCGAGTCTACTCATCAAGGATACGATTTGGCCCACTTGTTTCTCTAGATTTTGGATACTAGCATCTGTTTTCTGTTGAAAAGACAAGAAATTTTACTGCATTGCAACAGTGTTAGTAGCCATATTTTTTACAAGTTCCTTCAAATTAGAAATTTCAGAATTAGAAGTAGAAGTTGAAGGAATCGAATTATGAGGATTTGGCCTTGAGGCATAAGTCTGATTTTGCTAGAAACCAGAGGGCATTGGCGGTCTTCCTCCATTGTTCATCAGCTGTTGTGGGTTTCTATAGCGCAAATTCGGATAGTCGCGCCACCCCGGATTGTACGTTGACGAGAATGGATCATATTTGCGTCATGGATTTACGTTGAATCCACCACTGATCGCATAGGCATATTCCGTCGAGTTATTCTCCATTGTAGGACACAAATCTGAAGTGTGTCCACTAAAAGAATAAATGTCGCATATCTTGACTTGCTACACACTACCACTCATCATAGCATGCATTTGCGAGGTTAGTTCATCAACTTTATTTTCTAATGAAACACTACTTATCTTATTGATGCGTTTCATGTGGAATTCCCCTCGTGTGCTAAACTGTTTAGAATTTGCCACCATGTTTGAAATCAAGTAACGGGTAACATCGTTCGTCTTGTCTACAAAAGCCCCTCCCCTTGCGGCATCAATGATACTTCTATCTTGGGGTGTCAATCCCTCGTAGAAGTATTGAATAAGAAGTTGATCAGGAATTTGGTAGTGAAGGCATTGTAAGCATAGCTTCTCCAACCTTTCCCAATACTCGGAGAATGTCTCACCATGCATCTGTTTTATGCCACAAATTTCCTTTACAATATTCTCAGCCCGTGAAGCAGGGAAGTATTTCTCTAAGAACATGCGCTTCAAATCGCTCCATTGCGCCACTAAACCAGGGGGAATAAAAAACAACCACTCTTTGGCCGAACCCTTCAATGAGAAAGGAAAGGGTTTCAGTTTTACCAAGTTATCGTCTACCCCTTACGGTTTCATTCCATTGATACCATGTGAAACTCCATGAGATGCGCATGTGGGTCTTCTCCTGCAAGACCATTAAAACAAGGCAACAAATGTATAAAACCAGATTTTAATTCAAATTTAGCTTGCTCTACATTGATACATAGAGGTTGGTTATCAAGGTTAGGAGTAGTAAGCTCCTTCAATGTTCTCTGCAGATTAATTGCAATGCTCACGAATTTTGTTTGTGAATGATCCGGCTACTGAAAAAGGTATGCAAAACTCAGAAGTTCTTCTTCCTTCACCTTGCACAAAGTGCACGGATCAAGGAGGAATGATCGCGGAAATGTGCGATTGATGAAGAATGATTGCTCTTCGTAGAATTTTTCGATTAGTTCGTCTGAAAGTTCTTGCTCAGAGTTACTAGACATGCAACCTGAGAAACAAACACAAACAATGAAAACAAGCTAGAAAACACATTAGCAAACCGTTAGAAAGATTCCCAGCAACGGCATCAACATTTGACAAGGGATATTGGAATGCTAGCAAATCTCGAAGATCTGATATTGGAATGCTAACTATCATCAAACTTGTCAACAAAATTTCAGTAAATGAAAACAGACACAAAAACAAAAACGAAAAAAAATCTAAAATCTAAAATGCATTCTAACCTAAATGATTCAGTATCGAACGCAAGCTACTACTAAAACAGAAAACAAAACAACTAAGGGAAAACAGAATTCAAAAGATAATCTAACGCGATCATAATCAAATTTGACACAAACAAAACTCAACGAAATTAACTCAAATCAGTGCACAAAAATAAGTAAATGGGGGGAGGTTTGATCTCTGCAATTCAGAATTTAGAGAACACGAAATTAAACAAGTGCTAAATCAAAATTTGGAAGAAATCATAATTAAAAGATTAGGATAAAAACAGAATTACGGAAACTTCAATTACAAAGGATTTCGCCAACGAAACCAATTAATTCATTCATCAGACTATATGAATTATTTGTGTACTGTGTACGCAGAATCAAGGATCACCAACTTACTGATTTTATGCTTCTTAACTATTAAGTAAACAAACCTTCGTAAACAATCATAGGTTCATAGCTACTAATCTACCTAAGTTGCGTACGAGCTTTACGGTAGTTGGTGTAATGATCTTGCCTTGAAAAGCTCGACAACTATTATCATCAGTTTTAAGGCAAAATTTGAATTCTCTTAGGATAGGTTTGACAACTACTATCAACAACCTAGCTATAAATCAATTAATCTGGCAACTACTACCATCAATTAATCAAATAGCAACCAAAAATCCCTTATAAACCTTAATTTTGGATTTTAAGATTTACGAGTTCAAATCAGCCATTAAAGGACCAGAATTCAAACATATGTTTGCAACACACGAACATAAGAATCGATTAAGAATAAATCCTCATAAATTAAAATTAGTTCGAAGGGTACTACCCTTTATAATTGAATTAAATGCTTAGCCACACATACCTTGTACAATTCGGTTTCACCCAATTCTCCAAGGAATTTGCATCTAATAAATAGAAAAGAAGAGAAGAAGGATTTCAGCTAGGAATTAAGAGAACTACTAGAGGAGGCTAACCCTTAAAGCTCAAGACAAAAGTCAAATTTTATATGAATTACAATGATGAGGTGTCTAACCTAATTTAGAGACAAACAAGGAAAACAAATTTCTGCCTAAACAGGAATTGGCGGATGTGGCAAAAACTCTTCAGCATGGGCCTAACTAGCCATCCCAAGTAGCGTGGCTTAATGAGGTGGACATCCAGTCATCTTTAAGTATCCAATGGAGTCGTGCCATGTCATCCATGTGCTTTGAAAATTGACTCAAGTCCTACCGACTTTGAACTGCATTTCTGACAATATACCAAGGTCAATTTCGACAGTGCATAATAACCAACCGACGACGATTCAAGGGCTCAAATTTTATCAGTAGGTTTATCTTTGAGTTAGATTCAATATGAGGCTTGAATCACTGAATTCTACCATCTGAGTCAAAATTTATGATTGAAACATCATCAAAAAGTCATTCTGGATATCAAAATTCTGATACAACCTTTAGGAATTTTTTTCTTCTGAGTTTCAGTTCAGAAAAATCTGCAATTGGTCCCAAAATATCCATCAATGAGTCCAGAATTTAAGGATGAAATTTTAGAATTTTTGGCTAAACCATTCTCGAGATAAAAATTTCACAATGACTAAATGTCAAGTATGCCAAAAATCCAAAAACAGTGCAATTTGAGTCTATTTATTTCATTTATTCATTTTACGTCAACGAAACCCGAATAATGCTAAAACATGATAAACAAGCTATAGATGAACGTAAATGACTCTGAATTAAGTCCTAAAGATATATGAAAATATAAGTATATCAATAGTAGAATATTTCCCATGAAATCTCCCATTGGTTTCAATATGGAAGCTTTTATGAAGGAACTTCATTTTGGAGGCATAAGGGAAAATATTACTTAGGGTGTGGAAAGATGTGGATATATATATATTGAAAGAGGAAGGTCGAAAATGAATTTTGCAGAGTTTAATTGAGGGTGATATAACTTAGAGAATAGACCAATATTATCTTAAGGTTATGTTTGGTTGGACGTAAGTGTTTTAATAGAATGTAATGATTTATAATATAATGGAATATAAATAGATGTAATATTAAAAAATTGTTGTTTGCGAGGGATGGAAGAGTTAATAATATAATATAGTAAAATGTTGTTTGGAAGAAGAATTTATAGTGTAATATAGTGAAAAGTTGTTTATCATCTTATATTTTATCCCAAACCCCCTCAAATCGGAGGGTTCTCATTTTTATTATTTAGAATAGAATAAGATGTAATATGAAACCTTTCTCTTCTCCTCCAAACCAATAGAATAATATTACATTATATTCCATTTCATTAATAAACTTCTAACCAAATATAGCGTAAATGTAGCGTCTATGGACTATAATGAGCCACGAGAGGTTCTAATCTCTTCTTGCCACCTTGAATGTACGCAAATATTAAAAAAAGCTAGGATAAAAATTTTTTAGCGGCTCTTCAGATGGAACTGACGTTTTTAAAACATTGTGGTATATTCTAAATTCATTCTTTTGCCAATGTTAAATTGCATGAGTTAATTGAATATTTTAACTTGTAAAACGTTAACGTTGCAAGAAGAGGAGAGAGAGGCTGGGATAGAATGGAAATACCGATCAGGATTCACAACTCAGAAGTCAATCTGTCAATATAGGTAAGAATATCCCGACAAGAAGTTACAACCAAACAAGCCCTGAGATGTAGAGGAATTGACAGATTTACCCTCGTCTAAGAGCCAAAACCACCCCCTAGTCCTATTGCTTTCCCTGCCGATTAAGCCAAAGCGACCAAAATTAAAAAGGAGGACAAAAATCGGAAAACCAGACTCTAGTCTAGAATGAAGATCTCCTCTTTTTCCGCTTCTTCTTCGGGTGGAATTAACATTGCGGCAAGCGCTCAGAGGCTTGATGTTGATAATCGAATCTCTCTTACATATTATTATCGGATCGCCGATAATATCCTCAAACAGGTAACCTTGTACGTGATTTGATTGGTTATTTATTTATTCATCGAATTAATTTGGGTCAAGTGTTCTTTTTCTTTGGTTTGCCTTTGGGTGTTTGTACCGAGTTATTTTGAAACTGATGTTGTTGTAATGTAAGTGAATGTGAACGGTTTATCATTTTGGGCAATTTTACGTATGTGAATTTGCTGGTCCACGGAGACCTTTTTTGATTGCTCGATTCCTCTTTTTCTTGTATTTTCAGGTTAATATTTTTTAATTGATTGGCAAGTTTACAGAACAAATACATCATACATATATATATCCCTAAACTTATAGATTATCATCTTGAGACTCTAGTTTTAAAGTAATACTTTGCTGGAGAAACCTGCATATTTCTTAGTTTATTTCTTTCAGATACCTCCCTTCTTTACTTGTAGTATCTGTCGTACATTTCCATGATAGTCTGGTTGAATTCAAGTTACATTGATGAGTAACTGAAACAAAGAAATTACTCTGTTGATTATGATATTATAGCCATTTCTTAGAAGTGATCTGATGGGAGCGGTGCTGTTAGGTTGAGTTACATTTTAGTTTAACTGTGCCCTAATGCTTTCTTGACAATATCCTATAAAACCATGTGGGTTGTAATTGATACAGGTAACTTGAGTTACATTTAGGATTCTCCGGACTGCCATAATTATTTCAAAATAAAGAATATAAGTGATGAAAATATTTCTTATTCCTTTGATCATCTATCTTACGTGCAGGCTGACATTTTTAGAGCAGAGAAGAATACTATTGACCTGTATATTATGCTGTTAAGGTTTTCAAGGTAAGTAGAAATGCTATTTATCCTTGTTCTGTAATTTAATTTAGAAAATAAATGAATTGGAGTTGCAAGGATTGCTGAAATTGGGAGATGTAATTGTGATATTTGATGCATGTAATGTTATGGATATGCATATGTTGATGAAACTGAGAACTTCCGATTGGAATGTTCTGCGGTTACTTTAACTTGATTTGAAGCAGGGCACGTATCTGAAATTGCTTTCTACACTTTTGTTTCTTTTCTTTTCATGGCTTTGCCTCAGTTTGGTGTCAGAAACTATACCATGTCACCGAGAATATAAGGGATCCTTGCAAAGCAAAAAGGTTTATTTGAAAAAGGTATCCATGTGTCCTCCCTTTCTCCATGCAATCATTGTTGGTTCTAATGTTTGGTTTAACTTGGCATCATATTCGTGTGCAGAGATTATTGAAAGCGTTGACTGAGCTAGAGGATTTGAAGCCTGCAGTGCAACAAAAGATCAACGACCTAAATAGAATTCATACACATCAAGTAAATGGCAGGGGATATAATAATCAAAATGATTCATCAGAGTGGAGGCCTGTTAAAAAGAAAACCTTCAGTGGCTTCGATATGAAAAAGGTATACTTAGAGCTTTTTATTTGTGCTTCCGAACTATGTTGCTAGTAAGATTTTTTCCTGTTGCTCTATCTTCTGTGATTTTGCATTTTGAGCCATATCCTACATCTAATAGGCAGTGAGACCAGCTACACAAGAACTCATATATAAAGGCTCAATAAATCAACAATTTTCTCATGATAGGCCTGTGGAAGAGCAGTTCCGCAAAATGTAAGTATCATTAGAACTATTAGCAGTTCTTTCATATCCTTGTTCTGCTGGAGGGTTTGTAGTGTATGAATAGCTATATACTTTTAAGGATTGATGCAATTTGATTTAGTGTCCAATTTAAGCTTAGGCATCTTAGAGGTCACCCAGGGGGACACCTTAAGATTGAATCTCTTGGTACAATTTTTACCTTAAGCTGCTGCATCTGACTCATATATCTACACTGTTATTGGGGAATCAAATATTTGAATCTTAAGAAATTTTTATTTGTTTATTCATACATGGCATTCTGCTTTGCCCTTGTTGACTTGTTTATTTGCTTTTACAGATCTTTAAATTTTCCGCGCCCAAAGGATGAAACTCTGTCTAGACATTCTATACTGGGTCCTAATGGGCTTCATGGATGTTGGCAGCCGCCTCGGAGTGTGAAAGGGGTAGGAGATTTATCTCTCTCTCTTTTTCTGGTCTTTGACTTCTAAAATTGGGCCAACTTTTCTTTTGTATGTACAGGTGCAATATCCAAAAAACATAGACCTGACTCCTGTTGAAATACCAAGGTTAGATTCCTATTCAGATTTTGCTTGTGCTTTGTGGTCCTCCTTTTCTATAATATTTTTCTGGTTGGACAAATCAAAATAATGGCAATAATCTTCTTGAGCCATCATGTGATTGCACAAAATTCATTCTGTGTAAAGTTCCGAATTTCAAATAAATCTTCTGTGCTTGATGTTATCTAGATTGTTATTGTCTTTCTGGTTTTTGAATTATATCATTGGATGGCCCTTACCTGAAACAGGCTATTGCAAACTGTGGAAAATGGAGTAACAGTCCAGAAAGACTCGGCTAATTCTGAGCCTGGCAATCTACAGTGGTCTGCAGAAAATGAAGTTCCAGTAAAATCAGACTGTAGCAACTCGGAACCTGAAATATCTAGTTTAGACTCTAGTCTTACTTTGAGTGATGACAATCAGAGACACCATTCTGAGGAACCATGTGACATGATATCATTTGAAACAACAGAAGCCCTTGTTCACACTGATATTATCAGGCAACCTTCTCCTTCAGCTGTACTTGCAGAAGTCCAAGATTTGATCCCTGCAATAACTTCTCAAGTGGCTGAGGCAGAGCAGAAGATGGATATTTCCTTACCTACTGATTCTGTTCGTTCTGAATCTCCCCTGCAATTGCACATTGTGAGTCCCACAACAATTTTACCTTATGATTATCATGGTTGATATCTCAATGAATTTAGCTGTTTTTCAGTCTTCTCTCTGAGAAGACATTTTTTAAAAATCCCAGTTGCCTTTGTTGTTCCTTTTTTCTATTCTAGGCTGCCCAATTTTCCACCACCTCTGTACTTTGTCTGTCCAAATTTTCTGTACTTCACTAATCTTGGTGAATGGAGAATGTCGATCTTCTATTCAAGAGTTATTTTATATTCTGATGAATGTGATCTTTCTCTGAATTCTGGTATATGCAAAAACTTTATAGATAGGGTGCATAACTTCTGTGTTTTGCTGCTTACTAAGTTTATATTTGTAGTCAACAACAATGATGGACAATTTCATGAAGCTGGCAAAATCAAATACTGACAGAAATTTAGAAACCTGTGGGGTCCTGGCTGGTTCACTTGTAAGTGCTTGTACCTAAAGATGAATGCATGTATTTGTCACATTGCATTAGTACTAATTGGTTGTATTTTTCCGCTTTGCAGAAAAACAGGAAGTTCTATGTTACAGCTCTTATTATTCCGAAGCAGGAATCAACGTCAGATTCAGTATGACAGTTACTTTATTGCAGTGAACAGAATTCTTGTGATTTTCATTTCACTGCAATTTTCCCTGATGTAAATGCATTCATTGTTCTCAGTGCCAGACCACTAATGAAGAAGAAATATTTGAAGTTCAGGATAAACGATCTCTTTTCCCTCTGGGATGGATTCATGTGAGTTCATTTCTTTATCGATCATTTACTGTTCTTTCAGCCAGTTGTTCTGTGTAGCCTAACTTCTCTTGCCTTGTTTTCCTTTTGGGTTTCTCCACCTCATCAGTCACTGCTATTTTTCTTTCAGCTGCTCTTGCCCGAATGCATCTGAGTTGAACTTGTAAAATGTAAATAGCTCTGTTGATTTTGGTTAAAAGTGTTTCTTGGGGCACGTTGACTTGTCACTGTTCCATTTATGCTTATCCTCGTTGAAATTAATTTATGTTTGTTATAGCATCAGTCTTCTTCTGCTGGAAATCTAGATGGAAGATTCATGCTTCCCTTTCTCTCCTATTTGATTTATGAGCCAACAGCTATTTTTGTTGTTGAGTGCAAGATCAGGTGTTGAATTTGATGATAGTTAATCCCCTGTGTAAGGTTATGCTGGGAAAAGAATTCAAGAATTTAACATTTGATGGTTTAGGCAAGAAGTCTTCAGCCTATGATCTCTGTTGCATTCCACAATTATTGTAATATTCTCTTGAAAATAATCAAATCTTTGGTATTCATTCACGCAACAATAAGGTGTCTGACACTAGAAATTTGTTTGTTCCAGTTTTCATTTGGTTGCATTTTCTACGTCTAACGTTCTCTGGTGAACTGTGAACATGGATTTTCAACAATTATGCACAAATCAACCTCGAGTCCTATATTTTACGAGTGACTGCATTTTGTAAATGTATCTAATCGGCAAAGTTATAATGTTAAAAGTACTTTGATTTAAGTTTTGATTATTGTTATAATTCTAACGAATCACTTTACCCTAATGTTGCAAATTCCAGACACATCCTACACAATCTTGTTTCATGTCTTCGATTGATGTTCACACCCATTACTCATATCAGGTGAGTGATTCTTACTGCTATTTTAAAGTTGATACTTCTTGTACGTGATGTCATACTCTAAATGTAAAATTCGTCTTCTAGTCTGGTAACATTAAATGGTTGTTATGTTTGGAGTCATATCGTAGGCTTATCAATTGATGCCAATTTTTTGCTTTCCTTGGGGTGAACTCTCGTATACTATTGGCAACTTAGGTGGAACAATAGGACAGATCGGTTCCTTCTATCCTAACTGACCTCTCGTATACTATTGGCAACTTAGGTGGAACCATAGGACAGATCAGTTCCTTCTATCCTAACTGCAGAAAATAACTTTAGCTGTTTCCAACGTTTCCGTCCTGAGTGTAAAAGGAGTAGGCTAATATGACTTGAATCAACTTACTACTACTGAAGCAAACATGAATGTCATAAAATCCACAAGATTAACACAAGTTGAATAGATGCAGAGACAACGCCTTTTTGCTTACTTGAAATGAATTAATTACTCATGGATAAAACCATCCTTCCCAGTAGCTTGTAAATTCTACCAAAATTTCACGTGCTTTATAAATCTTGTGGGATGTCCATTGGTTTTATAAAAAGTTCGGAACGAGTCTTGTTAATTTTTGCTGACATGATATTTGTAAGACATGCATGTGGATAATCAGAAGTTATTGGGATAATAAATCAGATGTGGGTATATGTTAAACAGAGTGATTTATTTTTTTATTAGGTATATAAAATATATAAAAAAATTAATATGTAATATGTAATTTTGTTTATTAGTAATTATAATAAGGTATTAATATATTATGTTCTATTGGTAATTAATAATATATTAATTAATTTAATTAGAGTAAAATTAAGTCTTTCATTAAAATTTATTTTATTATGTAATAATATTATTAAATAAGGTTAATTATTTTTAAATCTTTATTAAGTTAAATAAAAAGTTTTTATTATATTTATCAGTATTATTATATAATAAATTTAAATTTAAAGAAAGATTTAATTTATTATCATATTGATTTGATAAATATGTTGTTAATTTTTTTAATTATTATATATTTAATATAAATGATGATAAAAAATATGATAAGTTAATAAAATAAATATATATATATATTTGATCTCTTTATGGTTTGTTAATATAATCACTCCTTTGTGTTATAAAAAGTAGAAATTAAAATTATTTTAAATTGTTCATAAAACAACGGGTTTCTCGTAGATTTTTCAATTAGAAAATATTTTGGTGGAATTGAATTCATGAAACTACAAAAAAGTTGGTATATTTTACCAATTATCTATCAATATGGCATTACTATTATTAATACGTAACATCTAAAAGACAGAAAAAATGGCAAGTACTAATGGATAATGTTATTCCAGCATAACTTCTTGCTGACAGAAAAAATTACCAAGTTGCAAAGAAATTAGCACAACTCTTCAGGTGGGCATAAAAATTTTATGTACGTATTTTAGTTTCGGATCGCAGGTTCTTTAACTAAAATACATATACCAAATTTTATGCCCACATGAAGATTTGAAATTCTTTTGGAGTTAAATTGTGAATTAAGATTTCAGTGTTAAGTGACATTAAAGCAATATAATTGGAGTTAACAGTGCAAGAGTAGCTTTTGTATTATTAAACCATTTACACATAATTGTTGATCTTTGTTCAGATTATGTTGCCAGAAGCAGTTGCAATTGTCATGGCACCAAAAGATTCAGCCAAGTATGTTTTGTTGTCTCAATGAGTTTCGACTTTTCAATATAAAAGTATGAAAGTAATCAATTTAAAACTGTGCAGAACATATGGGATTTTTCGGTTGACAACTCCGGGAGGCATGTCAGTTATAAGACAGTGCCAGCAGCGTGGATTCCATTCTCATAATCAGCCTCCGGATGGTGGACCCATTTACAAGTCATGTACAGATGTGTATATGAATCCCAAACTAAAATTTGATGTCATTGATCTTAGATGATATTGATTTTTTGCCAAATGAATCTGTACAATTTTTACAATGCAATTGTTTATACCAAGGCAATTCAATGTACTCGTATTTGAAATGTAAAATGAACTTGCTTGTATGAAGACTGAAGTGGAAAATTGCTGGCTGGTTTTCCGATTGGTAGATCTGTACCAAGATCAGTTCGTTGATGTGTTGAGGGTTTTTTTTAAAGTTTATTTCCTAAAATGCCAAATTTCCAGGTCACATGAGATGTGCATGGCTTGCTTGCTATAACATGCATAATCACTCTATGAAGAAATAGAAACAGCATGCTTGATAAATGGAGGATTCAGTCAAACGAAGGCGAAGAAATCATGAAAAGGATTTCAATCCTAATTTGAAAAGAACAAAAAACCAACAGTTCAACTAACAACTCAGCTCCACAGAAACAGTAGTGGGTAGGTAATGATATTCTTTCGAAATCCAGTTAGTCTTTCCGTTCCTTTGGATCACTGCACGTAAAGCTTTAGCTAGAGAGAGTAGAAACAAAGTGGGAGCAAAGGCAAAGCATCTAATGGGTGATGAGAGCTATTGGTAATGCGGTACCTGCTTGGGTGATGACCACAACCACCACCCCAGCCGACGACGTGGCAGTCAGTCAATCAAGTTCAAGGCTGATGACACAAAAGTGGGATACCCTCCTACCCGCTAACCTACAATTTAATTTATATGAGGTTCTCGTTCCAAGGACTAATCACAGTTCACAGTTCTCTTGACAACTATATCGAATTATCGATTGTGAGTAAAAATTAAGTTCAATTATGGGTATGATCTCATAAAAACATTTATTTATTTACAGTTTTTTTTCCTCTTAAAATTTTGTCTAAGGTACTCGATACTCGTCTAGAATTTAGGTTGTGAACAAGTTCAAATGATTGGAAAATTGGAATTTCGTTTTGGGTTTAACTTGGTGGAATTCGATTTAGCATAAGTCTACCAGGACAGATTGCCCACCTGGCGAGAAAAGATCTGTAATATTTTAGAATAGGTAGTCCCGACCTACCTCCCATGTCACATTATTTTCCCACCAACTCGAAGACTTGGTGTCCCTTAGATTTTCTTTCCGTTCAACCCACGTTAAAAACCTTTGATGGTTTTTTTTTTTTTGACAAAACCTTTGATGGTTGTTGAAAACGGTCTATCATCCATACGATAAACAATAAAAATGAATGAAAATTAACCCACCACCATCACCATGGACTTGGTTTGAACTTTGAATTCATCCATTATTACCCTTTTCTTCTTCTACTTGTTTTGTTTAATACATTCAATGAAATAACCTTTTATGGTTCTTGCAGAAATTGAAAAAATCTCTATTCATTTGACAGCAGGCGTGATCATGCCAAGGGTCAATCCATTGCCGATCAAACAATGATCTCTTGGAAAGAACGAACAAGAATCTTTGCTTTTCTTACTTTTCTTTTTCTTACAACCAAAATTAATCCTTGATGTCAACAAGAGAAGCTACAACAAAAGTCAATACATCTTTTCAAAACGTTAAAAGCAGACAAAGATTCAACAGGGGAGGGGAGATCTTTAATCTATGTTATAGTATCTCCATTACTTGTTTAAGATGGATATCGTGTGGACAAAGAAAGTGCATATTAAATAAATTCTCAACTAATCCCTAAAATTATGTAAACTAGGATTAATCCACCCGATCATGAACACCAACGGGCTTTTGTTTAGTACGTAACCCTTCTGCAAATGACTAGCCAAAATACTATCAATTCAATCTTGATGAGTTATCTTATCCTTTACTAAGATCACATTTTTAGTTCCTTTTGTACTACCTAGACTCAAAGGTAAGAAATTTCAGAACAACAAGGGACAGAGAGCCGAGTCAACGTTGATCTGGAGATATCTTGAAGATGACGAAGGAAAATTGACACGTACCTTTACAGGGATAGAGTCAGACTCAACTTTAAAAAGGACTGGGATTTTTAAAGGTATGAATTTTTTTTAAAGAGGGGGCCACTTATATTTATAATTTTAAAATTTTTAATTATATAAATAATTTAAAAAAAAATATTTGAAAGGGCCATGCCCTGTACATGGCTCCGTCATTGTACCTTTGTCATGCCATGTGCAAGTTGGTGGGCTCCATTAAAAGATGTTTGATGAATCAAGAACCGATGTGAGGTTTCAGTTGAGTGGTCTCTTCAAAATGATTTAAAATGATAAAATTTTCGAGAGATTTAATTCCTAATTTGCAAATATCATACTCAAACTAGAAATAGAATTTTACTTTTATTTTTAATATACAGTTTTAAAAAACTTTTACAGGCTGTTTGGTACACTTAGAATTAAATTCATGTATGAATTGAATTGAATTCCATTAATGAAATTAGAATTGAATTCAATTTTAACTGTTTAGAACAAATCCATTAATATTAGAATTGAATTCAATTGCACTGTTTGGAACAAACCTAATAATATTAGAATTGAATTCAATTATTTCATATGATACATTTATCCTGACTAAAAAATAATGTTATCAACTAATAAACATTCACACTTACATATAACAACTTATAAACATCAATTTCATTA
>JAOSBP010000006.1:19403121-19416324 GCA_027563825.1 Erythroxylum mucronatum
AATTAGATAAATTAAAACTCCTTTTAATTTATCTTTAATTCTCTAATTAAACAATTTATAATCATAGATCAAGATTGACGTCTAGCAACGCATCATGACCACCCAAATATTTAGGAATGTCAAAGTGGTTTTGAACTTTTCCGTGCATAATTTTTTCGTATAACTCAATCCTTTCATCATACAATGTTCGATTAGACATAGAGCATGAAATTAATGTCTACTGTATTTTGAGTCATATCATATTAGTTCTCTGTCATTAGCCATCAAGTCAATTAATGATATTTGTAAAGTATTTATAAAAAAAATCATTTCACTTTGGCCAATGATTTCTTGAATTAATACTAATCGAGAACAACGAAACATTATCCCTAATTATTTTAGGGTGATGAATCATATCTTGATAACTCAACTATCTCCATATAGTTCAAGCTACATCTAATGACTACCGATAAATGACCTATGATTAAATAGATCATAAGTAATATCAAAACATAGCAATTCTCTTACAAGATAACTTTGATGACCTAAGTCAAATGATCACTTATACAATCATCACAATGAGAATTTTATAGACATATAAGTAATGTTTCAAATGGATTTCTCATATCGGGTCTGTTCAGTGAACTTGTTCTCTAGCAAGCACCCACATATTTGTTTAAGTATCTCTATACTTTAGTCTAAAAGATCGACTACTTCCTTCATAAGGAAAAATAAAACATGTATTAGTCTTTTTACGTTCTTTTAATGTCCAATTTTAATAGAACAATGACTAGGAACATTTAGGAATAATACATCAATGCAATATGAATCTTATAATTATAATCTTATTATAATTTTATTTGCAATGTACAATTATCCCATGGACTTTATCATATACATCTAAACATGTACAAGTAAATAATGCATTTAAATAATTTGTCACTAAACTACAACCAAAGTGATTGGTTGTAGGGCATAAATCAACATGTGTGTGTGTATTCCTAAGACTAGCAAGTAGGGTATGCGATACTTCAATAATTCTTAAACCACAACTATCCAAATTATTCTTAAAGTATAACATTAATTATCAAGATTCTCATTAGTTTCAAAAAAAAAGTTCATCAATCATAAAAATTTATCTGTACAAGCATGCTCGGCCAAACTGTCACATTCAAAACTATATACAATAAAACAACTTCACTCAATTTAATATATTAGCCCCACCTAAACTCCCTATCAATCACATGCATTAGGGTTATCGAAAATCTCTCTACCTTTTAAAAAAATAATGGTAAATGGTGAGCTATCTATTTAGTAAAGGTAATTGACTATACCCTATGTGTGTGTGTGTGTGTGTGTGTGTATATATATATATATATATATGTATATATATATATATATATTAGTTAATTGATTAAAACATATAATACTAACTTACACAATATTACTCAGCCTATCTGAACAATTAACAAACATTTAAAATTTTATCATAACAATGATTAAGACTAATATTATTTGATTACTGTCATTTACGTTTTATCTCGTAATTAACTAAATTGCCTAGGCCATGCTTAACCTAGTAGGGTTACATTCAATGGTCTATCGACATATCTCTACTCATTATAATCTCTCACTAAGTGGAAACGTAATTAGATGTATAAATACTTGCAAAGAGTACCTCAACTTCTCAAACTAATTTGGTACCTCGGTATTACTTCAGCACTTAGCCATCAACACAAGATATCCCCAAGCCTTAGGATATCTTAGTACCAATCTGGTACCTAGTCATCAGCATAGGACATCCTAGGGACTTAGGATGTCACGATATCTGCTCTATAGATAAATACCTAGCCATTGCTCACTCGTATTTAACTAACCTAGCCATTGCTCGCACGTATTTAACTAACCTATCAATTTATAACCATCGAATGTAGCTTATCTCGGCAAGCCATAGATTCACAATTTAACCATTTATTCACAACCTATTATAAGTTAGTCTCTATTTAATTTTATGAATGTAATTTATTTACATTAATATTCTTACTTAAACTCATGCACAACTTAATTAACACATTTTTTTGCCGAATTAACAAGCGATACATATCATAATACGTAACAAAATATAAAAGCAAAAAACCTTGTACTTTGTTAATTATTTGAAATGAATAAATATCTATTAATCATTAATTTAATTAATGACTAATTCAAAATATGATTCAACATAAAATAATTTATTAATATCAAAATTCAAAGTTTCAAGAATAGTATACTATTTTAAGACTATAGTCTAAGGTTACCCTTACCTAAATTTGAGACCAGTTAATTGATAAGTTTAATTTACTCCTTGGTCTGACCTTCGGACCTAGACAATACAAAATTCTATTAGACTTATTAAAAAAATTTCAACTCAATTATATATAATAATCCAACATTATTCTCTTTTCTACTTTATTTTTAATTATTAAAAAAATCCTTACTTAACCTAACCACCATAATTACTAAAATATTCTCAACTATTAAAAGTATGTTATCGTCATTTATTTTTATTAACACAAAAATACCCTTCTTAGAAATGAATTCCAATTTACCCTTAAATTTTTGCATCTCCTAATTGGCCCCATAGTACAACTTAAAATTTTCTAAATTGCCTTCTTCTTCACCTTCTCGTCTTCTCCTACATCCTTTTTTCTCATTTTCCAGCCACCTTTTTCCATTTTATTTTTTATGACTTCAATTTATTGTCCTAAATAATCACAATTTACAATCGACCTATAAACTAGTGTAGAATAACTAAAACTCATAATAAGAGGTATATAATTGTTGGTAGAAAAATTTTACCTATGTGAAGTCTATGCCTTTCTATGGGATTTTTAAGTTGCTAACTTTCATAATTTGCTGTAAAACAAACAAAAAAGAAGGAATACATGAGAAATGTTTCACATGCAAGAGAAAGATAGTGTATTTAAAGACTTACCAACTGGATAGAAATGAAGAGGAAGAAGAAAAAGATAGCCTTTTTTGTTGAGTGTTCAATTTCCTAGCTACTTTCTTCTTATATATATACTCCTTTGTTTATTTGTTTTATAGGCTGGGTTGATGAGTTATGTCTGGGCTCTTTTCTTTTCTTTTGTGGACTTTGCAATTCTCCCCCTTAAGAATAATTTCATCCTTAAAATTAAATTATGTGCCTGAGGATCCAAACAAATGAGGATACTGACGTCGAGCTTCATCCTCTACCTCTCAAGTCACCTCTCTTGGAGAACAATGATGACTCCACAAAATTCATACCATCGAAATCTCTCATCTCTCATCTCTTTACTTTATTAATCTGTCTATCTAATATCTCCACTGGCTCCTCTTTATAAGTCATATCATTTGTAACTTCGATCTCAATTCTTGATATAACATGGCTAGGATCTGATCGGTACCGTCTCAACATCAACACATGGAATACATCATAAATCTATGATAACTCTAGTGGTAAGACTATTTTGTAAGCTAATAGCCCCACATATTGTACAATTTCATATGGCTCGATGTATCTCAGACTCAACTTCCCTCCTACCAAACCTCAAAATGCCACTCCAAGGTAATATCCATAGAAATGCCATATCTCCAACATTGTACTCCGTCTTTCGATGATGTTAATCGACATAATTCTTTTGCTGATCATGAGCTACCTTCAAACATTGCCTTACCACCCCCATTTTCTCCATCATCTATTAAACAAACTTTGGTCCCTCTAATCTAGCACCCTCTATATCTCAACATATAAAATCTTTACACCGTTTTTCATATGATGCCTCAAATGGTGCCATATTCATGTTAGAGTGATTATTATTATTATAACAAACTCTATTAAAGGTAGATATATATCCCAATCACCTCAAAGTTCAACACATAAGCTCTCATCATATCCTCCAATATCTAAATCATACGCTACGACTATCCATCCAACTGAGGATGAAAAGCAGCACTCAAATTTAACCTAGTCTCCCAAAGTTGTCTAGAAACTCATCCAAAATTGGGAAGTAAAATGTGGATCTCAATCTAACGTAATAGACATTGGAACCCTATATAACCTCACAATCTCATCAACATAAAACTTGGCAAGTCATATCTACATCTGGTCCTTAGCAACATTACCACAAAATCCATCATAATTTTCTCTCATTTCTAAGACAAAATGGTTAAGGGTCTTAATTTCCTTATTAATGCCTGATGCTATACTTTAATTTACTGATAGGTCAAATACCTTAACATAAAATTTTCTACATCTTTCTTAATTGTTGTCCACCAGTAATAAGGTTTCAAGATCCAATACATTATTGGTGCACTATGAGCTTCCTTCAAAATCTCCTCTCATAGTCCATCTGCATTCAGAACAGAAATTCACCTCCCAATCACCAATGCTCCACATGCTCTTATTGAAAAGTTAGTCCCCTTAGTCTATTGCATTTTTCTCTCATCTACATCAAATAAGAACCCCGCACTTGTGCCTCTTTGTTCCTATCTTCCAAATCTAGTTGAACATGTAAAGGTGCCAATAAACCACTCACATAATCAGTCTATAATCTTATGTCCAATTCTCTCAACTCCACCAATGGTATCATACTATGTCTACTAAAACTAGCCATCATGCTTGAACTTTTTCTACTCAAAGCATCTGCCACTACATTAGCATTTCTCGAATGGTAATCAATAGTATAATCATAATCCTTCAATAGCTCAATCCATCATATTTTCCTTAAGTTTTAACTCCCTCTGAGTTAAGATATACTTATGGCTTTTGTGATTTGTAAGGATTTGAAATGTCTTTCCGTACAAATAACGTCTCCAAATCGTAAGAGCATGCACAATTGTAGCTAAGTCTAGATCATGGGTGGGATAGTTCAACTTATGCAATTCAACTAACGAGAGACATAAATTATCACTTTTCCATGCT
Organism: Erythroxylum mucronatum; assembly: GCA_027563825.1. Classification (NCBI taxonomy): domain Eukaryota; kingdom Viridiplantae; phylum Streptophyta; class Magnoliopsida; order Malpighiales; family Erythroxylaceae; genus Erythroxylum; species Erythroxylum mucronatum. The sequence continues at coordinate 19,408,046 of JAOSBP010000006.1, forward strand.
GCATTAGTACACACCTTAAACCCACCCTCAAAACAACAATATACCTTAAAACCTCCACCACTCGATGGTAGTAACAAAATTAGGCTAGAAGTCAATCTTCACTTAAGCTCCTCAAAACTCTTTTTACACCGATTGGTCTACTCAAACTGAACTCCTTTCTTTAGCAGCTTGGTCAATAGGCTAATTATCATTGAAAATCCTTATACAAATTTCTAATAATACCCAACACGTCCCAAAAAACTCTTTACCTCTAATGTGTTTCTCTGTGGCTCCCACTCCAGAATTACCTTTACCTTAGCAGGATCAGGCATTACTCTCTCTCAGGACGCCGTATGTCTAAGAAAAACTACCCACTCCATTCAAAACTCACACTTACTCAACCTGGTATGCAACTGTCTCTCCTTCAGAATATGTAACACAATTCTCAAATGTTGCTCACGTTCTTCTTTACTTCCTGAATACACCAATATATCATTAATGAATACTATCATAAAATGATCTAGATACTCTTGAAAGGTTATGTTCATCAATGTCATTAATGTTGCTGGTGCATTAGTTATCTCAAAAGGCTTCACTAGGAACTCATAGTAGGCATACCGAGTATGAAAAGCTATTTTGGGAATACTTGACTCAGCTGTTCTCAATTGCCAGTATCTTAATCTCTAATCAATCTTGAAAAATATGAAAACTTCTTTTATCTGATCTAAAAGATTATCTATACTTTGGCAATAGGTACTTGCTCTTCACTGTCACCCAATTTAGTTGCTGGTAATCCATGCAAAGTCTCATACTACCATCCTTTTTCTTCACAAACAATACTGGAGCTCCCCAGAGTGATGTGCTCGGTCTAATAAATCTCTTTTCCAACAACTCATTTATTTTTTTAACTCATAACTCAACGATAGATATCTTGTAAGGTGCAATAGAAATTGGTGAAACTCAAGGCATAGTCTTAATGGTAAAATCTATCTTTTGTTGAGGCGGTAAACCTAGTAAATCATTTAAGAATACCTCTGAAAATTCCCTCACCATAGGAATATCCTCTAACCCAAGACTCACCTCCCTCATATCTATAATATGAGCTAGATATGCCTCACATTCTTCACATAACAATCCATTACAACCCAATGTTAAGTCAACCAATCTATCATGAGAATCACATCAAATTCCCTTAAATCCATCACTATTAAGTCAGTTAATAGGTCCACTATACCAGTCCTCACTAGTATCCCCCTTTATACTACTTACTACCACACACTCCTACTAGAACCACACACTTAGGTTATATCCTAACGGACTAACCTCCCTTATAACTCTAAAGGAAAACTATAAAGAAATGTAAGAATGTGTAGATCCTAGGTCTACTAACCTATAAGCCTTAATATCAAATAATAAAATCATACAAGAAATGACATCCTTGGCTACAGGTGTCTCCTTCCTCGTCATATTGTATATCCTTACTTGAGCTTAACCTTATGTTAAGGTTGTTCCACAAGTACCTATACCTATTGATGGTTTGTGTCCAACTCCTCTACCTCCATCTCTACTACCAATTCTACGTGAACCTCTACCCAAATGAAAGACACCACTCTGACCATGTATTATGTCTTTTGTCCTCACTCTCAAATTCCTCCCTATCATTGAACAACTCCTCCATAAGTGCCCCTACTCTCCACAAATATAGTATGTCTAACTGATCCTAGTGGATCCCTAATATGGTCCTCTATGAAAGTCTTCTAAACCTCTGGCTAGCCCCTTTGTTGGATCTAATAAATGCTGCAATAGCAATGGATGTTATCCTGAATTCTTGCTAGCTCAATCCCCACCAAATCAGTATAAACTACCACTCTTTCTTGATGTAGCATCAGCTCTCCTAGGTCCCTATGTACCAATAGACCATGAATGACTACCTCACCTCTTAACAAATAGACTCGCCTCTCCATAATGTCTCTCTAGTTGCCTCTCTAACCCTCCTCTCCTTCTGTTTTGTTCTATCACATCTTTTACTCTGATTGTTAACTCAAACTCTAGAAATCAAAATAAATCGAATTTTAATCATACAATGAAGTATTTGGGTTGGGAGTAATCATATAATGAAGCAAAGCACAAACCCAGTGGCAACTAAAGACAGTGGTGAAAGCGATAGAAAAGCATCATTTTATGTGTGTACAACTTAAAAGGAAGTGAGAACAACATAATATTAGCATACTCAAGACAAAGGTGAGATCTTAATCTAGGTCCATATATACGGTAATGAAAGAGATTAAGAAGGAAGAGATGAAAGATGAAGCAAGGGAGAAAATAATAAAAAAAGAAAAAAATTAAGAAGTAGATGGTAACAGTAGTCTATAAGTGAAATAATTGTTATTAAAAGTTGGGTATACAAGGTAAATGGGATAATTGAGCATATTTTTACCCCATATTTGATGTGTTTTTGCTTGATATTTATTACTTTTAGTATATATTTGGTACTTCATCCATTTCAAGTGTGTATACAGATTATAATTGTCTTCATGGACTTAAAGGGGAAGAATTTGGATGAAAACACAAGGTAAAACAAAGATTCGACAATTTGAAGGGATGTTCGTTCTTACATCTACCTTTGCACTTCTTCGAGGTCATTTATTTTTGCAATATTCAGAGGATTCTAGTTATGCAAGAGACCATACATTGACGAAAACCATAAAATTCCATATAAAAGATGGTTTTTTTGAGGCAATTAAGAAAGAGAGATGGTAGGAAGTGTTCTGAAATTTCTAAAGACGATTCCAAGTGCGATTCTGAGTTAGAGGAGTGGGAGATGCAAAGATTTTATCTGGATCCATCAAAACACAAGATTAGCCATCTATATCGCTAAAATACTCGATAAATAACAATCAGGGAGATTTAGAATTATGATTCCATTGTTTTCTATTCAGTTTTTTGTTTATGCATATCTGATTTTGTGTTCGCCGATGTATAACTAATTATTTCATTAGTATTTAAGCTAGATGAACCTTATTTGTGTACCTGAATATGTGTTGATTATTTTGTGAATGCAATTGATTGTTTGGTTTATTGAGATCCAATTATTTGTTTTATTTATGTTCTAGTAATCCAAAATATTAGATCATAATCTAATTTTATACATAGCGATTGAGAAATCCTAGGTTTGGATAGATCCACGATAATTGGGAAGAGTTGATTGCAAACCTGGAGATAGGATGACATAAATCTTTTTGATTAGGGCCAAACCTAATAAAGGGATTCATAAAATAGTAATGTAATCCTAAAAAATTTAACTTGAGTAATTTGGTTAGAAATCCTAGGATTAGTTATTAGTAGACTCAAGGTCAATTACTAACATACCATAGGAGTCTCCACAGTCTAATAAATCTTCAAAACAATTACATAACAAAAGATCAATTGGTTAGGTTTAGGGGGATTCGAGCGTAAATACTAATCATTTGATATTGGTAATTAACTTAGTGCTTTGTAATTCTTTGATTAAATCTTGTTGTTCATGTATTTTATTTGTTAAATTTAGTTCTTTAATTAAAATCCACAATCAATTCTTAGGCTAGATAATAGAATAACAGTAATTACCAGTACTTACTGTCCTCGTGGGATTGACTTGTAGTTGCCGGTACTAACTACCGCTACACCATACACTTGCGATAATTTAATATTGACACTCAGGAAATAAGTCAATTAAGTTTTTGATGTCTTTATTAGGGATCGTGATATTAGGAACACTTTAGTTTTATTACTCTATTCATTACTTTAGTTTGTTTATTTTGCTTTATTTTTTTACTTTAAGTTATTTAATTTATTTAAGTTAGTTTATTTCCTTAGTTTTAGATTTAGACTCCGGGTCAGTTTATGACCCAAATCATAACTGAGAACTTACTAAACATAGATCATAAGATAGAAGGAACTTCGCGAAGAAATCATCGTAGGACTAACCTTAGAGAGCTTGAGCTAGATCATCGAATAGAGGATTTGGAAGGTCATGCAGACTCAAAGGGATCTTGCAGTATGGTGGACTAACCACACATGATTTAGACTATGCTAGGCTAGACTTAATTAGTGCGGAATCTAGTATTGTGAGATCAATTATGAAGGCAAATAACTTTGAGATCAAGTCGAACATCATCCAGATGGTGCAACAGTTAGTCCAATTTGGACTTCGAGATAAGGATCCTAATGCGCACATCCCTAAATTTTTAGAGATCTACGACATTTTTAAGATAAATGGAGCGAATGATGATTACATTAGACTGCATTTATTTTGTTTCTCCTTGAGAGGAAAAGCTAAGGAGTGGTTTAATTTTACGCCACATTTGTCACTTACCACCCAGGATAAAGCGGCAGAAAATTTTTTGCTTAAGTACTTTCCTACTATAAAGACTGCGAAGCTGAGGAATGACATCTCATCATACTCCTAAACTGAGGCTGAGCCATTGTACAACACATAGGAAAGATTTAAGCATATGCTCCGACGATGGCCACATCATGAACTACCTTTATGGATGCAAATCTAGACATTTTATAATGGGCTCGGTCAAAGTATGAGGTAGTCAATAGATGTAGTAACTGGAGGGACACTAAACAACAAAACACCTAAAGCAGCCTAAGAGATGATAGAAGACATGGCCATGAACAATATCAATGGTGTTCAGCTAGAGTACGTGTTGGATCCGCACAGATTTTAACCCCCTCGGGAGGACCTGTTCTGGATCCAGGTACCGCACAGATTTTAACCCCCGTTGGGAGGACCTGCTCTGGTACCGGCCCAAGGGATGACCCCTTGCGACCCCACTAATTAGTATTGTCCTCTTTGGCTGGGTGGAGCCACGGCTCGAACACCCAACCTCAAGGTTTTGTTGTGCTTTAAGCACACGCCTCTCACCAATGAGCCAACCAAAGAGGACAATACCTGGTGTGATGGGGGTGGGTCCCGGGGTCCTACACTCCTCACAATTGAAGTGTCAAAAATATAAATGGAATTTGAGACCATTGCCTCTCAATGAGCAAATAATAATATGAGGAAGAAGTGGAATCTAATAAAACATAATAATTTCGATTATAGTCAAATTTTATTACCATTAATTTTCATATAACTAATTACTTCACAAAATAGTTTTTTTAGAAGTTAAGAAGGAATTATATTAAGCAAAATATAGTTTTTTTAGAAGTTAAGAAGAAATTATGTTAAGAACAAAATAAAGATATGCATGTCATGTTAATCAAATGATAACACCCAGAAAGGACAATAACCTGGGAGTCAAAAAATGCACCTCTAGGAGCTAAACAAAAGATTATCTAACTAAGAGTAAGTAATAATTAAAAATCTACCCTACTAGACTTTATCCACTAATCAAAACATTACTAGAGTTAGAAATTGGTTCGGTATTCATATTTCGAGAATTAATCAAATACTTCCTCTTTACTCATACTTAGATAGATCTCATGAACAATAATATATTCTATAGATCTCATGAACAATAATATGTTCTTTAACTTTAAGAAAGGTGCTAATTATAAGGTTGTGAATAATTTGATTTGATCCTTGAAGCACCCTAGTATTACTTTCCTTCCATAAAGCATAGGTTCCACAACTTACCAGCAATTTGAAGAAAATGGAGTCTCCATGCTGGGTGAAGTTCACTTGCACTGCCCATTCTATAAATGAGTTCTAGCTGGACAGCAAGAAGTTAAGTTTACAAAGCATAAAATGTTTACGCCAAAATTCTATTGCATAATCACATGAATGGAGAAAATGATCAAAGCTTTCCAAAACCTGATTGTAGAGTAGACAGAGCATGCTAGGATAATTCCTTCTAATCTTGTCTTTGATTGCTAGTTTATTCCATATTGTTAACCAAATTATAAAGGATGTCTTAGGGGATCTTTTAGGAAACCAAAACAATTTCTACCATGATGCCATTGACTTTCTACTTTTGAATAGATTAAGGTAAGACTTATTGGTAAACATTTTACAATTATGGTAAACTCATTCAATTTTTTCATCCTCGTTAAAGAGAAGTGGATAAGATGGAGTGTGATTCATAATAGGGAAAAGAGTATTGATTCTACTATTCCATTCTCCTTCTAATATCACTCTACTTTTGCAATAGGAAGAATAGTTAGCTTCAGGTGATTTAGATGCGTGATGTTGTGTAATATACCTAGGTCATTCCAAAACCAAGTTCGCATTTCATTCCCTACTTTAATAGCAGAATTCATATCCTTTCTTAGCTTCATAATCTAATTAAATAACCAAGAAAGGGATTAGTTTACCTTAATGATCCAAAAGCTCTATTCTTTTATTATGTAAGTATAAACTCATTGGATCTATCTATATTAATTAAGCATTAAGGAATAGTTTCCAAATTCTTTTAGCTAACAACATTTTGTTGGTATCCCTTATGGAAGGCAATCCCTAACCTCTCTCAATAATTTGAGCATAAACATCAGACCATCTAACCTTTGCATCTTGATGTTTTTCAACCATCCCCTTCCATAGGAAGTTCTTTAACGTTTTTCCTAATATCTTTCATAAGATTTTGAGGAAGAAACAAGTGTGAGCTCCAATGCATACGAAGGCTATTCAAGATTGATAAAATTAGTTGTAACCTGTTGACATAGGAGAGGAAACAATTGTTCCAGTGGTTGACACTTTTTTCTGATCGCATCAAAAAAAGGTCATTCAGAGAAGGAAATATTTTTGTCTAAGATCGAGATGCATATGTATTTAAATAACATATTATAAAGATGTAGTCCCGAGATTATAGAGAGTTGAGAAGCAACACATGATGCGTCCGTTAAAATATAAAAGGCACTCTTCTGTAGATTCAAAGTAAGTCCTAACAATACAACAAAATCATATAAGGATTTTATAGGCAAAGTAATAAAACTAGAGTCAGACCCACTGAATAGTAGCAAATCATTTGCAAATGTCACAATGGTAGTGATACTTGAAGCTACTATCTTGTTTTATTCTACTTGAGATCAACCTTAACAATACCTCCAATCACAAAGAAAATAAATATGGTGAGAGAAGATCTCCCTAACATAGCCCTTTAAAGCCTTAAAATACCTATGTGGGTTCACCATTCACCAGAATTGAGAATGATGCAATGTAAATAGATCCCTGAATCCAAGTGATGAATTGGTTAAGAAAGCAAAGGTTGTTAGTGAGTCCAAGATAAACTTCCAGTTCACTGGTCAAAGGAACGTTTAAAATCAATCTTTAAGGTGCAACTCTTATCAATTTCTTACTATTATACCCTTTAAGTAATTCTTAAACTAAGAGTAGATCATCTCCAATATTCCTTCCCTTCACAAAAGCTCTTTAGCTCCTACTGATTATGCCTTCCAGAAGAGGCTTAAGCCTATTTGCTATCAATTTTACAATAATTTTGTAAACTACATGATATGAAGATATGAGTCTGTAGTCATTCAAATGCTTACGATCACACTTCTTCAGAATGAGATTCATAAGGGTCTTGTTTATCTCTCTAAGCATGGAAAACAAAGAAAAGAAATTTAGGACTACATTGGAAATTATGTTACCTGTCAAGTGCCAAATTTGTTGGAAGAAGAAGGCGTTAAAACTATCTCATCTAGTGCCTGTTTGACATCTTGTTCATTGAAAGGATTTAATAGAGATTCCTTTTGCGCATTAGAAAATGGAGTTGTAGAAAAATCCAATGAGTTCCCACAAGGTGGAAGCATTTTAGGTGGAAGATCCTATAACTTCTTAAAGTGGTTAAACCAATGATCAAAATACCGTTCTGACCCGGTACGAGAACAAATGTACCGATCAAAAATTTCGGTTGGTACCGGCCGTTTTCGATCGGTACCGGTCGGTACCAAAAATTTCGGTACTTTTCGGACAATTCCGTAAAAGAAAAATTAGTTAGGGACCATTTTGCAAAAATTCAAACTTTAACCCTAAAAAATCCCAACCCCCGACTGTCTCTCTCTCTCTCTCACCTCTGTCGACTCTTCCTCTCAGATTTTATCTCTCTTCATCTTCTCTCACTCGCAGCCTGTCACCGTCTGCCTCGCCTCGTCGCCAGTCGCCAGTCGCCACCGCTCCTTCTCCTCCTCCTCTTCTCCTCTCCGTTGTCGTGGTCTCTGCTCTGCGTCACTCTTCTCCTCTCTGTTGTCGTGGTCTCTGCTCTGCGTCGCTCTTCTCCTCCTCCTCCTCGTCGTCTTCTCCTCCACCCGAAGACTTGCCGCCTCCCCACTATGACTAGACAGCTCCAGCACCCCACCGGCCACCGATCTAG
>JAOSBP010000006.1:19422554-19434925 GCA_027563825.1 Erythroxylum mucronatum
TGGGACAAGTCAACTGCATTGGCCAAAGGAGTCTGTTTTTATACTGCTCGAAAATGTATTTTGTTTCGTTTGTTTGGACTTGTAAATATTCTTTGGATTTTTGCTTTTCTGAAAGTACGATATGTATTATATGTGTGTTTGAGATTCTAATAATGTAAGTATGATGTTTGGTTTTGTTTGTCCTATCTTGGGTGGCATCCATGTATCCTCCCAGGAGGTATTTGGGTGTTACAGTTAAGATGTGTTACTAGACCCTAATATTGATATATAGATATAAATTGTTTAATTAGAGAATTAAAGATAAATTAAAGAATTTTAATTTATCTAATCCTATATATTATTTAGAATTATAATTTATATATATTATCAACATATTTAGGAACCTAATCGATCACAAATAAAGCATAAGTTAAAGAGAGAATAAACGTCATTCAACTAGACTTGAATTTAAAGTTTGAAAAACTTTATGATTAAATATGAGCTATTTAATAAATAAAGATTAATATAAGATATTGAATCTTAGTTAGGTATTTAATTAGAATTATTTATAATTCTAATTAAAGTTTAATTAAAATTAGTATTTTAATTAAGTACTAAAATATTCAATTTATTATAATAAGGTTAAGTTCTAAGGAAGCTAGCAATAACTCTCTCTATAATAATTACAAAGTTTTCTTTAATACATTTTGTAAATACCGTTAGAGGTTAAACATTTGTGTGACTACGGTAGTTGAGATAAACTAATTTCAAAAACGATTCAAATAATACAAAAAATATTATTAAATTTCAGAATAAGATATGAATTATTGTTCATAATTGATTACATATTATATGTTAATTATGTTATAAAATTTTAATAATCTTAGCTTTTGAGTAATTAAAACAAAATATTTTATATTATCGAATCCCGCCGTGTTCCCAGCGAAGATGAGCTCAATATGGTTGGGAGATATTTTAAGAAAATGAACTAAGTTTTTGAAAATAAAAATTTTGTAATTTATTACATACGTTTATTATTATCAATTATCACTATTTCAGATATAAAAAATATTGATTTTAACACCTGCGAACCACAAATGACCGTTGCGTTGCCACTTGCCACGGACTACCTAGTTGGTCCATTGTTTGCACTTGCAACAAAAACAACACAGAGACATTCACTGTGTCCTCCTTTTGATACGACCGCCAGACCCCAATTCCATAACCTTTTCACTCATGCATCGAACCCATCGCTCAAACACCATCCCCACCTCAATTTAATTCCGAAGCTGCAGATTTTTCCTCCAAACAATGGCTTCTCCTTCGCTAATGGATCACCTTTTTCAACGCACTCTCGACGATGTTATCAAAGGCCTCCGCCACCAGCAAACCCTAGAGTCTGCTTTTATTGCTAAGGTTGTCGAAGACGTTCGCCGAGAGATCAAATCAACTGAGTTGCCCACCAAATCAATTGCTCTTCAGAAGCTGACTTACCTCAATTCAATCCATTTCGTTGACATGACATGGGCTGCTTTTCATGCCATTGAGTGCATATCTTCTCCCAATTTTGCCCACAAAAAAATTGGCTATCTTGCTATCTCACAGTCGTTCCACGAATCCACTCCGGTCATTTTGTTGATCACTAATCAGTTACGGAAGGATCTCAAGAGTAATAACGAGTTTGAGGTTAGTTTAGCCCTTGAATGCTTGTCCACTATTGGGACTGTTGATTTATGTAGAGATCTTACTCCCGAAGTTTTCACTTTGATGTCTAGTTCTAAGGTCTTTGTTAGAAAGAAAGCTGTTGGTGTGGTTTTGAGGGTTTTCGGTAAATACCCAGATGCAGTCCGGGTGTGTTTTAAGAGGCTTGTTGAGAGCTTAGAGAGTAGTGATCCACAGATCGTGTCTGCAGTTGTTGGCGTGTTTTGTGAGCTGGCATCTAAAGACCCCAAATCCTATCTTCCTTTAGCTCCCGAGTTTTATAAGATTTTGGTCGATTCAAGAAATAATTGGGTGGTGATTAAAGTCCTGAAGATTTTTTCCAGGTTGGCTCCTTTGGAGCCTAGGTTGGCTAAAAGGGTTGTCGAACCTATCTGTGATCATATGAGGAGGTCAGGAGCAAAATCTTTGATGTTTGAGTGTATCATGACTGTGCTGAGTAGCTTGACTGACTACGAATCTGCAGTGAAGCTTGCTGCTTCGAAAATTCATGAATTTTTGGTTGATGATGATCTCAACCTTAAGTATCTAGGATTGCATGCACTATCCATTGCGGCAGCTAAGCAATTGTGGGTAGTATTGGAGAATAAGGAGGTTGTGATTAAATCTTTGAGTGATATAGATCCTAATGTCAAAATTGCTTCTTTGCGTCTAGTTATGGCAATGGTCTCTGAGAGTAATGTTGCAGAAATTTGTAGGGTTTTGATTAATTATGCGCTGAAATCTGATCCTATGTTCTGCAATGAGATTCTTGGTTCAATTTTATCCACATGTTGCAGAAATGTGTATGAGATGATTGTTGACTTTGAATGGTATGTCTCACTTCTTGGAGAAATGGCAAGGGTACCACATTGCCAAAGGGGGGGAGAAATTGAGAATCAGCTTATTGATATAGGTATGAGAGTCAAGGATGTTAGACCAGAGCTAGTCCGTGTTGGTCGTGATCTGCTGATTGATCCTGCATTGCTTGGTAATCCTTACTTGCATAGGATGTTATGTGCTGCTGCTTGGATTTGTGGAGAGTATGTGGAATTCTCAAAGAACCCAATCGAACTTATTGAGTCATTAATACAGCCTCGTAGCGTTCTCTTGCCATCCCCAATCAGAGCTGTTTATTTGCAGTCTGTTTTCAAAGTCTTAATCTTTTGTCTTCATTCTTACCTAATACAAAGTCAGAATGTAACCTGTGATTTGTCATTACAAGTTCCAGATGTGTCTTCTATAGGTGATTATGTGGAAACTTCTGTTTCAGCATCGTTAAAAGCTACTGTTGATTGTGAACAGGATAACCTGAGGAATTCAAATCAATCATATGAAGATCTTTCTATTTTAGATGATGGAGAGGGTGATTCATCTGTATCAGCTTTGCCTGGGAAGAAGAGTTTAACACATGAATCTGTTATTAACTTGTTAAATTTGATTGAATCGGCACTGGGCTCCTTGTCAGGAAGCTTTGATGTTGAAATAAAAGAGAGAGCTCGTAATGTTCTAGGATTTGTTGATTTGACAAAGCAAGAACTGGGTGACTTACATATTAGGAAACCAAATGTAAATAGGAAAGATCTAACAGCTTCCACAATAGTTGAATTGGTGCATGAAGCCTTCTCCAAGGAGCTTGGTCCAATCTCAGTAAGTTCTCAGGAGAGAGTTCCTGTACCAGTGGGGTTAATCCTTAATGAGGATCTTGCTGAATTGGATGAAATTTGTGGAGATATACAATTACCTTCCACAAGCTCCTCTTCTCTGGTGAGTCCATCTTTTGGAGAGACTGCTGGTTCTTATTCTTCTACTCTCGAGAGCAAAGAAGATCCAGAACTGTCAAATGAGGCCGCTTCTTTACTAGCAGAACACCGAAAGCGGCATGGGTTATACTATCTTTCTTCAGAGAAGAAGGAAGTTCAAACATGCGATTATCCACCGGCAAATGATCTTAATTCCAGCACTAATACCAATGATGATACTCAAGATCTAGTTAAGCTTACAGACCAGTCATTTGTTCTTAAGAGAAAACCCAACCATGCAAAACCTAGGCCTGTGGTAGTGAAGTTGGATGAAGGAGATGTGGTACCCATAAGTGGAAAGAAAGTAGAATCAGAAGATGATTTTCTTTCTGGTGCTGTTCGAGAGATTCTTTTAGGCAGTGAAGCTATACCTGCTACATCAACTATTAAGCCATCTGATAAGTTACCTAGTAGAAAAAAAGGGAAGGAGAAGGTAAATGTTAATCTTCACGAATCAAAAGAAAATTCCGCAGATGGGGAGAAACCAGATGATGCAAATCCAAGCTTGAAGAGGAGAAACCACCGGAGTCATGGTAAAGAGAGAAGCAGGAAAAGTTCGGGGAAGAAGAATGCTGATGAGAAACAGGGCAATGAAGATAAAGAAAAACAAAAGAGTAGGCATCACCACAGTAGGCACAAAGCTCAACCAAGAGCTGACATGCCTTTAAATGTAGATGCACAGACAGGCGTTATTCCTGATTTCCTTTTATAGCCTTATATTTTCATCCTACTGCTTGCCATATGCTGCTTCTCATGGGTAACTTGATTGATCTCATTCATCTGTACGCAACCAACTTGACGTCTGAGGTTAGCCCTTTTCTTAGGTTTTATAAATTTGGTTTCCTATACTTGGTTTGAAGTTTTTAAAACCAGGAGTGGTTTCACATGTTGTCGCTGTGAATATTACCAAAATATCTTGGAGTCAGATTTTTCAATGAAAAACAAAATGGTGTGTATTGTTTAGGTGCCAAGCTATTATGAGGAGAGTGCTCCAAAGCTTTTCACCATCTAAATAGTGAGAGTGTAGCCCTATTCAGTTCTGAAATGGAAGAGGAATTTGACGCTTGACCATACCTATCATAAATTGCGGGAAAGTGATATTCCATTAACTGCAAATATCATTTTTGAAGCTTGCTTTTATCAGTCAACTGAGCAGATGAATAGTTTGATGTAAGCATACACATAAGCTGTAGAAATTGCCTTATGAATGGTCCGCATAGCGACAAAAACGGTTAAAGGTCCTCAAGTAGGACTAACTTTGCACTCATTTCTTCCAAAACTGGCATTGTCATGGAACAGTAGGCCAATTACGGTCTTCTACTCTATGCCTATGTACCTCAAGTAACGGCCTGCAAGTAAATGCTTTATCTACACGTGTAAGTTCAATGGCTGGATTCTAACTAGGCCATATGGTAGACTGACAGACACTAAAATAAAAAGTTCCTGTAGTAAAAAAGTCTCAAGTTGGGTAGTCCAATTGATTATGGTAGTGTGGCGTTTAAGGGTCAACAACTTTTAGGCTGTCTTCCGATTATCAAAACCTCCCGCAGCAAAGTCTTCCAGACAGACGCGTCCTAGTGCCAAATTGCCAAATAAAACCTACCGCCTAATTTCTGTCACCACTTGCATTGGCTTGCGGAAAACTGACTCTATCTTTACTTAGTACCTCTATCACATTCTTTCCTTTGAATTTTCTTCTTGAGAAAGTTACATGGACTTCAAACTAGGGTTTAATTTTATCTCGGGCAGAGGAAAATCTTAAGTTCTCTATTGATTTCTCGATCTCAGCTTTTTTTTTCTTTTTCTTTTTTTTGTGCACCGCAATTTCATCTTCTTTTGAGTAGAAAACAAGAGTTTTGAGACACAAAATATGGCATGCATGCCGTTCTACATTGCTTTTGCTTCAAGTATTCTGAATCAGAATTCAACCATCTAGCAAGCTTAATTTCTTGCCTAGCTAGCACTAGATTCTAAAACTCTTTCTTCTCTCTGTATCGTCCATTTTTCTGTCTGATTGCCTGGAAAATGGGAAACGAGAAGCAGCAGTTACCATCGTCAATAGCTACGCTTGTCAACTCCCAGTTGCAATTTAGACGTGTCTTTCATTTTCTATGCTTTGTAATTGGTTTGTCCTTGGGATTCACTGTTAGTTTGTATATGAAACACTTATCCTTCTCTTTAGAGACTTCCACTGTCCCTCTCTCATCACCACTGCCTCCTCCTCCACCACCAATAACCAAACTATTGCCACCATTACCGTGGTTTCCAGGGGTCCCATCACCACCAATATTGCATTCTTTACCTGATACTGGTAATGTCTCATCACCTATTTGGCCTCTTGATCATCTCATGCACAACATGGACGATGAAGAGTTGCTTTGGAGAGCATCAATGGTGCCAAGGATTCAAGAATTTCCATACAAGCGAGTCCCTAAAGTTGCTTTCATGTTCTTGACGAAAGGAGCCTTGCCATTGGGTCCTCTATGGGAGAACTTCTTCAAAGGGAATGAAGGTCTTTATACTATATACGTCCATACTCACCCCTCCTACAACGAGGTGGTGCCTCCAGCATCTGTTTTTCATGGTAGAAGAATCCCAAGCAAGGTAAGAATTTCCCATTCTAATTGTATCAAAAAAAGAAAATAGAGGAGTTTTAAGTATTATACATGCTTATCATCTGACCACAAAGAGAGTTGGTACACCGTCAATACAAATATGATGTCTAATACTATTGAGTATTTCATTTAGCAGGTGGAGAACAATTTTCATCAAGTTACTCTGTTCACTAAAATATGTTCCTAGATGCGATGAGATATTGTAATATATAAAAATTATTGATTTTGGAAAAGATTTTTTCTTTTATTTGTAAAGTATGGATGTTGAAATTTCAGGATTGGTTTTTTCCTTGTTACAGCCAGCGGAATGGGGAAGATCGTCGATGATCGATGCAGAGAGGAGGCTTTTAGCCAATGCTCTCCTAGACTTCACTAACGAGAGATTTGTGTTACTCTCGGAGTCTTGCATTCCCCTATTCAACTTTACTACAGTATATACCTACCTAGTCAACGCCAACCAAAGCTTCGTAGCTTCCTACGACGACCCAAGGAAGGTGGGTCGAGGCAGATACAATCCCAAAATGTTTCCTTCTATTAATATTTCAGATTGGAGAAAAGGGTCGCAATGGTTTGAGGTCAATCGGAAGCTCGCCGTCGAAATCATTTCGGACACGAAGTACTACCCCTTATTTCGGGAGCATTGTAGTCCTCCTTGTTACATGGACGAACATTATATTCCCACGCTAGTGAATATTTGTTGTCCGGAGGAGAATTCTGACAGGAGCATCACTTGGGTTGATTGGTCAAGAAGCGGTCCGCACCCTGGAAAGTTTGGGAAACAAGCTATAACGAGTGAGTTTTTGGATCAAATGAGGTTTGGTCAAAACTGCAGTTTCAATGGCAATGGTTATACTTCCTCCATATGCTTTGTGTTTGCCAGGAAGTTCCTGCCAAACACTCTGCAATCGCTGTTGCAGATGATGCACTTCACCCCCTGATGAAGCGCCTATTGTTTTTTCCTTTGCAACGTCACGTTAGGACTCAAGCCTGTTAACTAGGGAAGTGACGTCAATGAAATTCCTTTCCAAACTACAAGCAATATGCAAAATAGGATATGATTTGAGGTTGGATTTTGGGAGCACAGAGAAATAGAGGTGAGTGAAAACGAGTCAACATGAAACCGCTGAGTAGATACACAAATGGGCGTGTTACAGGAAGGGAAACTTGATTGTTGTTTACTCTTTGATTCCAGATGTGGGCTTTGGGTGGGACGTGGCCAGGCCTAGTTAATTAAACTTGAGCCTGAACGGATGATTTTACAGAAGTTTGGTTTTCTTCTTCTAAATATTTTATTTAATAATCATATATTTATTGTATATTAATATTCCATAATAATTAAATATTTAATCAGCATCAATTTTGTTGAAAGGCATTTTTTCTATTTATTTTTTCTGTTTTTGTTTTTGTTTTTAAATGTAATAAAAAAATTTCTTTATTTGAGTTTTTTTATTTCTTTTAACTTTTAAGATTTACGAAAGCCATAAAAAGTTATTTTTGATTTCTATTTATATTTTTCATAGTTTAATTGTTAATTATTTAATACATTAATCATTCATAAGGCTTACAAATAATTTAATTTTATATTATATTTAATTAATAAAAATTTGAATAATTTAATTTAATATTTATAATTAAAAATATTGATTTAATAATAATTTTTTTTAAAATAAATGAAATTTAATTTAATTTAAAATAAATTTTATTGACAATTTATTAATAAATATTAATTAATTTAATCATTTAAAAATAATTTATTTTTAAATTTTACCTAATATATAATTATTACCGGTAACCAAAAAAAAGAGTATAACTACACCATCCTTGAAAGAAAAGTATAAATTAAAAATTAAAAAAAGAAAAAAATCAAATAAAAAATCTACTCTAAGTCAACGATAACCAGGTGTCTTCTATTCAAATTCAAGATTAGTAGATGATGGGTTGAAGCATCCTATTTTACTTAATTTAGTCTACATATTTGCGTGGTGTCTTACATAAATATGTAGATTAGAGTTAATATAAGAACTGGTTAATCTGGCACCGAAGATGACAAGAATGAAAAACTCAATTAGGTATTGAATAAGAACATGAGAGATACCAATTTTAAATAGTTGACATAACATAAAATAAAATATCTGATATATAAATAAATATTATTGACTATTTCCATGTGTTGTTGTTCCCCACAAATTTTAGTAACTTATTCATTAGAAGTCCATTTCTATTTTTACGTTTAATAAAGTCTTTTTTTAATTTTGCTAGGTCATTACCATTTCCGCTTTCACTGTCTTAATCGAACATTAACTAATACTAAATGAAAGATTTATTGTGACTGCATTAAATATGGAATGGAATGTATAGATGTAAACTTAATACTTGTTCTTTACCCCTTGGCTATTTCCTGTCATTTTCCCATATTTAGAACGTAAATGCTTTTGGGATTGGGACGGGATTCTCTTTCTAATATTATAGAGTCTTATTCTGTCCTATGAATCACAGCTATTTATTTATACGAGTCTCACGTTCTTTTATACGGGACCCACATAAATGAATAACTGAGATTCATAAAACATAATAAGACATCATAATATTGGACAGAAAATTTAAACTCTTCATAATTGGCATGGCATCTCATGAACGTTGGATTTTGCAGCAAAAGCGAATATTTGGGTTTTAGTTTTACCAACTATAGAATCTTTTGTATACGTTATGCACGGATAATGAACTTGTGTTAACATATAGCCCTTTAAGTATCCCCATGGGCTCAGTTTAAGCTACACTACTAATTCTATGGGTACATTTACAATGATAGAGTCAAATGGTGAAAGAAAGTTCAGACAAATTTTGACAACCAAGATATAATTAGTCACTAAGCCGTGTAGCTCAGTAGCTCAATCTAATATTTTTCTCATTTTTTAGGTGGAGATCGAGAAAATCAATAAATCCTTATAAAATATTTGGACAATTTTAAGAGAGTTAGCTCTGGTGCGATCCAATCAATAAGTTTTCTGGTGACAGAGGCGTAAAAGTTTGGTGGAAAAGATTAGCATTCACTGGTAGTATCATTATTTTTGAATATATCCGTCTTATTTAGTATTAAGCAAGATGTATTAGCTAAAATTCATTTTACCATTATTCTTTGAAATTGCATTGAAATTAATAAAGAGTAAAAGCTCATACGCAGCAAAACCAGAATAACAAAACCGGCTAGATAGAACTGAAACTAGACTAGTCGGACAATTCAGTTGGGAATGACTGAACTAATCAGACAAAATCAATAGCTGAGTAAAGGCAGGTTTAGAGGTTAGGCATTCTAATTATTTAATATTGTCAAGAATCTCACATCGGACAAGTATAAGAGCATTTAATAATTTATAATATTATGCAAACCTCTCCCTCTTGAGCTAGCTTTTAGGAGTGAGTTAGGCACTTCTAACATGGTATCAAAGCCAGTTTGTCTCGATGGTTTGGGCCGGTGTCCGGTTATGTCCCTTTGCCCAATATGTCCATCAGATGATCAGTCCTACTCTGGATTGAGAGGGGTGTGTCAGGAATCCCACATCGAACAATTATGAGGGCATTCAAGAGTTTATAATAGTGTGCAAACTTCTCCCTCTTGAGCTAGCTTTTAGGAGTGAGTTACGCACTTCTAACAAATATTTCAATGTTTCATTTTTTTTTAACCAAAAGATAACTTTTTTTTCCTGCAACTAAAATTTCTTTATATTTACGGAAAGTTCAACTCCCTTGCATGCTTATTAATGTGTAAGCTGGTTTCATTAGAAACTTGATACAACAGAACGCATAATATACAAGGCCAAGCCTTAATAGGATAATTCATTTCAAACCCTTCCTTCACCCTTACCATTCCAATCTATCATCTCTTTCTACAAGTCTCTTCAACAACAACATTGAAGAACATGGATTCTAAGCACCAACTACGCCTAAATTTATCACTCAAGCTTGTTGAAACCCTAATACGAATCCAAAACTTGATCTTCTATTTCCTCATCTTCGGCTCTGGTTTAGCCTTTGGTTTCACTCTCAGTTTGTCTCTCAATGACATCTCCTTGAAGGCGATGCAACTCAAACAATACCCCAACCAAAGCCCTCCATTATCAAAATCCTTCATCTCCCAATCCCCTCCTCCAGCTTACGATATTTCAACCGTAACCAGAACCAGAGTCGGTCTAAATGAGTTTATGAAACCCCGCAACACGTCACATGACATGGAAGAGAAAGAGTTGCTGTGGCGAGCTTCGTTGGTTCCACGTATCCATGAATTCCCGGTTAAGGTTGTCCCAAAAGTTGCCTTCTTGTTTTTGAGTAGAGGGTCTCTGCCATTTGCTTCTTTATGGGAATTGTTCTTTAAAGGACATGAAGGATTATATTCTATCTATTGGCACACTAGTCCAAACTTCAATGGCACAGTGCCTCAGAAATCTGTGTTTCATGGCAGGAGGATACCGAGTAAGGTCAGTTCTTCGGTCTCATTTACTAATTTAGATTTTGTTAGCAAGTTAAGTAACATGGTTTTCCCCATTATACAAAAATTTTGTTGTCAACAAGCTTGACTACAAAACATACAACTTAATTAATATTTCTAGGGATAATTGTTTTAACTTCTTAATATCATCGAACCGTTCCTAAACGCCATTTACAACAAACAAAATATAAAATAATACCTAGAATTGAGTAAAACCAAAGTTGCATTGTACAAAGCTTTCTCAGACAGGAGGTTCATCCCCCAATATCACCTTTTTCTATTACAGGAGGTTCATTGGGGAACCAATTCAATGATTGAAGCGGAGCGTCGCCTATTAGCCAATGCACTATTGGACTTCTCAAACCAACGTTTTGCTCTCATCTCAGAATCATGCATTCCTCTGTTTAACTTCTCCACGGTTTACTCCTATCTAATGGGCTCAAACCTGTCTTATGTCTCGGTCTACAGCGACTTACCTGTCTCGGAGGTCCGTCGCCATTATAACCCACAAATTAGTCCCGTAGTTGAGCGTCATCAATGGCGAAAAGGGTCCCAATGGTTCCAAATGGACCGTGGCCTTGCCGTAGAGGTTGTCTCCGATCAGATATATTTCCCGGCGTTTCAGGAATTTTGCGTAGGCCCATGTTTCAGCGACGAGTATTACTTGCCAACCTTTGTAAGTATCAAGTTTTGGGAGGAGAATACAAACAGGTCACTAACATGGGTTCATTGGTCCAGGCGTTCAGCTCATCCAGATAAGTTCGGAGCGTTAGATGTCACCATTGGTTTATTGGAAAGGCTAAGGAATTCCACCACTTGTGAGTACAATGGAGAGACCACCCGTACTTGCTTCCTGTTTGCAAGGAAGTTCTCTTCTGATGCTTTGGACAGGTTATTGGAGTTGGCTCCAAAGGTCCTCAGATTTTAGGGAGTCCATCTCAGTGGCAGTTCTTGTTGAAGATTGGAGAGCCTAACAAAATAATGAAAACTAGAGTGCAGAAGATAATTCGTGTATATAAATATATAATTTTGAAAAAGATAATATTATCTGAATAATCATGTAAACATGGTATGATTCATTTTTTATGATATTAAACCTCTTTCATTAAATTATATTTCTTATCTCATAATATCGTATAAAAGATAGTTCAAGCATACGTAATTCCTAACTTTAGTTCATTTATTTTCTCATTCAATTTACCTTTCAAAACTCACATTTAACGTATTAAGACAAATTAGATAAACATATCATTTCTTTTGGTAATGTCATTAATAATAACTCTTTATCTTTTAATATACTTCACGTTGACGTTAGTGTTCTAAACCTTGAACTCTCATTTATTACTTGGTACGTAGGTGATGACCTATATTACTTCTTTAGTTCCCTTCAATTGCATTTAGGAGCTAGATATATGCATTTCATTTTGAGTCACTACAACCAATATCACTTTTGCGTACATTTTTGTTTTGCTACCGTTTAAAATTCGTGACTAAAAATAACTTTTTGGCTACAAAATTGGAAAATCATAACTATAAGTAATTCTTTGGCTATAAAATTTAAAAATTATGACTTATTGAAATAGTACTTTAAAAAATTTTATATTGACCGGTTTTTTTAAGGCTATTAGTTACGTTTGTCAGACCCCGGCCCCGAGGTCCGACTGCCCCGGGAGGCGAACCCTATGGGGACCCATTCCCGGGACATTTCTTGGCCTTGTTGATCTTGTAGTGGTTGGAATCCGTTATCGGAATCCAACTCTTAAATCGAATAACCTAACACTTGGTCCGTTTGCC
>JAOSBP010000006.1:19435025-19446147 GCA_027563825.1 Erythroxylum mucronatum
TTGTTGTTATTATTATTATTATTATTATTATTATTATTATTATTATTATTATTATTATTATTATTATTATTATTATTCTTTTAATGTTTTGTTTCTGTAACGTGCATCATTCTTATATTGTCTCATTTGCATGTAGGTCCACCGGAAACAGCCTCTCTACTATGTAGGGGTAAGGCTGCGTACTATCAGACCTTCCCAGAACCTGCTTCATTGCGGGATTTCGGATTAGGTGGTGATGATGATGATGTGATTTTTCCACTTAAATGACATCATTTTCTGAAATTTATAAACTAAACACAGATCTCTCTTGCTTCCTTCTTCTGTCTTCTGCTTCAACTATTCCCTCTTCTTTCCTCGTCATTTTCCTCTTTGTTGTTCATGTTCTGGCTATTTGCTTATCTGTGTGTGTGTTCCTCCTCTTCTATCTTTTTCACGTAAGTAAGCCATTTCTCTGTTTTTCATCTTCTTCGTTGATTTGGGTTTTGTGAATAGGATTTTATTTTTGCTTCTTTATTTTTAGATATCTATCTTGAATTTTATTTTTGTTTCATCACTCCACTTCTATGCCTTATCATTAAAAAAAAGAATAGCCTTTTCTTATGAACAAATACAGAGACACCAACTTGGTTTTGGCATTTTTCTATTAGGTTGGATGGTAAGGTTTAAGAGTGCATTTCAGTTTTACTGTTTTTGGTCTCCTATGGAAAGTAGGATTATGTCTTTTGTCTTTATGGAGGATGAATAACAATTTCCATTATCATCCAGATTGCATTATAGTTTTGTATCTTGTCTAGCTTACAAAGTCATTGCATTGAACAAGCAGGTAAGGCAGGTCATATTGATAATACTTGCCTTTTTTGATTAACTATCATTTCCAGTCTCCATATAAACTTACTTGAAACTTTGCTTTTATATATTACATTACTTGATAGATTAAAAGCCTTACCTTTTTACGTTCTGTTCAGCTTAAAGCTTGTTTCTTGAGTTCTGATAAGACAGGTAATGTATAGTAGTATGACTTCCAGGTCCTATGATGGTTTATTGCTATTTATATGTGATTTTATTTGAGGATTAAAGGGGATTTATGGGTGATATTTTTGGGAAAAGTAAAGTTCTTACAACATCATTTCATTTTGCAATAGTAAAGGGAATTTTTTAATATGAATTTAGCCACTTTTTTTCCTCTTGCAATATTTGCATGAATAATTCTGTAGCTAAAATTGGAATTTATCCATAAAATTTTTTGACAATTTCAATTGATGATTAAAGGATATTAGATTTTAGTCAAAATATTTTGGATTTGATAAATTTTTAAGACATTAGCTTATAGAATGTTTATTTAAAACATGTGGATGATCCAATAACAACAATACCTATATTGACATAGCTTGACACATGGTTTCCTAAATATATAGAAAACATGTTGCAACATGCTAAATAGATTTTAGGTAAGGCCTTCTAGACATGTTAAATAAACTAAAACAGGAGTAGAGAAAGGACACAGGTAAATAAAAACACATGCATTCTTAGGATATGTTATGTTTAGGTATGAGAACAGTTTCATTGGAGGCCTAGGCCTTATCTTGGAGACTGTCGTTTTATGTGATGTGCAGAACTTGTAGAAAAATGAGTGTTATATCTACTTAAATTGATCATGTTTTAAAGTGATTTAGTTATTAAAAATGAAATCTCTATGGGATTTCTTCTGCACACGTCTGTCGGTGTAGTGCTAAAGCTAATTAATGATAAACTATGAAGACTTTGGAGAAAATGTTATTTTTTTTGACCTTACTCCTTTATGTATAGCCGTGTTCTGGGAAGATTGATTATTATTTTGAGAAGATTGCTTGCCCTGGGAAATTTGCAAAGTACCTCAATTGATTGCTCAAGTGCCTAATTGATACATTTAAGTGCAGTTTGTGTTTTGTATTTGTTAATGGTCCTCTACTCTAATTTAGGCAATTATTTTGTTGATTTCATATTTGATGCTTTCGAATTCAATATGTTTAAAGTAAAATTACTAGAAGAAGATGGATGTCTAAGGAGGAATTTATCAACTTTAGAATCTTATTTGGTATTTTAGAATCTTATTTGGTAGTTTAGTATCTAAGATTTGGAAAAAGAGGAATATTAGTTTAGGCAATTTCATGCATTTCAAGTCAAGCACCAGGTAAAAGTCACAAACTATTAGGCATTCATAAAAATGCTATAATTTTTATTCAACTCCTCGTCATCACTCTAAGCATTTAATTTTAAGATTTAAGTTAACTAATAAATTCTTAGGCATTCAAATACATATTTTATTTCTATTACTTCAAAATCCTTTTAAAAATCACTTCCAATTTTATTTTCTGAATCCCCAAATTTATAAAACTTTTTCAGACATAAGCAACACTTTTTCTATTTTACAATTAGATTCTAAACTCAATTTTCTAGTTAGGGCCCTTTTCAATTCTTTTTGTCTAGTTTTTCTCTATCTTTCCTTAATAACATAGATTGATAACTCCATTGAATAAACTTATTCAATATTATCTCCCACCCCTATTTGAGGACACTAAAAAAAGTATCCTTGATAATTACCATTCTAAAGTACCAAAAACTATAAGTGATATGACTTGTCTTGTGATGATGCTGACCATATTTGATTCATACATTGATATTAAGAGAGTATATGTTTGGTTAGAACACAAAGTGGGTAATTAGGGTTAAGTAAGTCATTTGTGAGAGGATTACGTGATCTTTGTAGGTTAGGGTAAAACTTGTCACGAGAATTGATAAAACAAAATAGTGTATTCTTAGGTTATCTTGAATAGAACCCAATTTCAACTAATTAGATCTAAGTATAGGCATTTTGTTGACAAAAAATATAATTGAAAATTAGGTGTTCTTATTATTTTAAGAAACTATATTTGTTCATTAAATTATGGTGAAATAAAAAAATATAGTGACGTTTTAGAGGATATCTTACTTAAATCTAAATTATCCATATATTGCTTTCTTTTTCTATTGTTGCTTTTATTTTTGGTATTTTGATTGGCTTCCTTTGTGATGGTTTTGACCATATTATCTTACCCTTTTTTGTACCTTACTTTATTTTTAACGTTCCTAATTTTAATCCAAATGTCATTTATACTCCAATTAACCTCTAATCATTCATATTCTAATAACTATATAGCTATATAGCTATATAGACAAAAGTTGGATGACTCGTCAGAAATGGTCCAGTCAATACTTAGAAGGAATGAAGACTTTCATGAAATTCGTAAAAGATCAAATGGGTTTACAATGTGAAATTCTTTTTCCATGTATAGATTGTTTAAATTTCAACAATCAAAGTCAAGATGCTATATATAATCACTTGCTAATCCAAGGCCTCGATAAATTCTATGCTTGAGGGATTTAGCATGGTGAACATTTTGAAGCAAGTAATGTTAGAAATCTTGATATAGGTGATGATGATAACAACAATCATGATGTAGATGATAATGATAATAATGACAACGTAGATGATGGAATTGGAGAAAGGTTAGAGGCTGTGAGGAATTATATGGAGACCATGGATGATAATACTTTCCTAATACATTAGGTATATTTACACAAGATAATTTTAAGAAATTATTAAAAGTAGCATAAGAAGAATTATATCCAGGGTGCTCTAATTTCTCCTAACTATCTTTTCTTATGAAGTTGTTACACTTAAAGGTACATAATAAGTGGAGTAACAAATCCTTTGACATGGTGATTGAGTTGCTTAATGATGCATTATCAATTGCCCATAAATTGCCCTAATCTTATTATGAAGCAATTTTTTTAAGGTGTTAGATTAGGATATATATCAATATATGCTTTTAAGTATGATTGTGCTATCTTTTGGAAGGAGTTTAAAGATCTTCAAAAATGTCTTATTTATGGTACATTAAGATGACAAGTGGATGATGAAAAAAGGGAAAAGGATAACCTACAAAATCTTTAGATACTTCTTTATTAAACCACGATTACAAAGGCTTTTATGTTAATAAAAAAAAACCATATATACTCGGTGGCATAAAAACAAACACATTGATAATAACATTATGCATCATCCTTCAAATTCAAAGGTATGGAAAGAATTTGATGGGAAGCTTCTATAGTTTGAAGAGGATTGTCTTAATATTAAACTTAGGTTAGCCTCTGATGGATTTAATCCATTGAGTACTTCTTATAACATGTGCCTATCAATTCTGGTGCCATATAATTTACCCTCATGGAAGTGTATGAAGGATGTTTTTTTTATGTTATCTTTACTTGTTCCAAGACTCACGTCTCCTAATAAGGATATCGATGTATACATACAACCACTAGTTGACGATTTAAAACATCTCTAGGATATCATATTAGAAAATTATGATGTTGTTGAAGGTTAAAAATTTAAAATGCATACGACTATTTTGTGGACTATAAATGATTTTCCATCTTATGACAATTTGTCTGGATAGAGTACTAAAAGGTATATATCCTATCCTATGTGTAATTATCAAACTCATTTAATGAGGCCATGAAGTAAAATATGTTATATGGGACATCATCATTACTTAGAACATGGACATAGATGGTGAAGAAGCAAATTGTTTAATAGAAAAGTAGAACATAGTGAAGCTCCTTTGCAATTATCAGGTGATGATATGCTGGATCAATTATGGCATTTACAAGAGTTTATATTTTGCAAACACCCAATTAGTATAAAGAGAAAGTGAACTTCTCTTAATCTTAATTATAATTTAAAAAAAACATAATTTTCAATTTGCCATATTGGAAAGAATTGCTATTGAGGCATAATCTTGATGTTATGCATTCTGAAAAAATATTTATGAGAATATTTTAGGTACTTTGATGAGGATTGATGGCAAATGAAAAGACACAATTAAGGCTAAACTAGACTGGGAAGATACGAATATAAGAAAAAATTTGCATTTGAAAAGGAGAGATGATGGGTTATACATGATTCTACCTACATGTTACAATGTGTCCAAAAAGGAAAAATAAACTTCTTAATTTCTTAAATCAGTTAAGTTTTCTAATGTTTGTGCCTCTAATATAACGCATTGTCCTAATGCTAATGAGGAAAAAGTTTTTGGCTTAAAAAGCCATGACTAGCATATACTTCTGCAACAATTACTTCCTGCTAGAATACATGGGTATTTGTCGAAGGATGTGTCTATACCTTTGGCACAATTGAGTGATTTTTAAGCAATTATGTTATAAGACTCAAAAACTAAAAAAAATTTAAAACATGAAAAAGATAGTTTTGATTTTACATAAGCTTGCATCATCATTCTTTGATTTTATCATCCATTTGGCAATTCACTTACTATAAGAGTCAAAACTTTATGAACTATTTCAATTTCAATAGATGCTTCCGATTGAAAGGTAATTTGTATTCACTTCTATAGTTTTGTATTTTGGTAATATTTAGTAACAAATGCTAACGTTTTATACCTTTTTAGGTTTTTAGACTCTCTTAAGCGTTACGTGCACAATAGAGCTCAAATTGAAGGTTTTATACTATAAAGGCTTATGTATCGAATGAATGTTTGATATCTTATTCTATGTACTTAAACACAGGGGAGACACAATTTACTAGAGAAAACGTAATTTTGATTTTGATAAAGATGGCAACTTATTAATTTTCTCCCAAAAAGTAAGGCCACTTGAAATAGGAAAATATCTGGAGTAACTAAAGAGGAACTTGAAATTGGTCATTGATTCATTTTGAACAACTATGATGAAGTCAATTTACATATTAAGTATTTATATTACTTTTCATTCATTATTTCATATTAAAATTTAGCATTCAAAACTTTATTTTCTTACATCAATTTACTTTTTAAATAGAGAACTCAAAGGTGAGATTATATGCATAGCAAAATTTATAATAAGTAAAATTTATATGTACGTTATTTCTATTTTTAATTTTTATTATTACTTTATTATTTTAAGATGTATATTTTATTTTACTTTTTTCATATAGGTCTACCGGAAATAGTCTTTCTACCAATTAGGGGAGAGAATGAGTACTTTTGGACCTTCCTAAACCTTGCGTAAACTTCTACTAAAATGTTGTTATTGTTATATATTTTATGTTAATTAAAAAGTTTTCCGTACTATTAAAATAAATATAACAATAAAATAAGATTCAAAATATAATATAATATAATGTATTGTACATTTTACTTTTTAATATTCATTTAAATAAATAAATAGAGTTACATGCTCCAAATATCAATATGTGGCATAATTTGATGCAAATAGTTCTATTGTATATGTTTAACTAATACGTAATATTGTATATAATAAATAGTACTACACCTAAAAAGCTGATAAGAGGATTATATTTGTTTTAAAGTCATTTAGAAATTTGAAGAGTAGTAAATGTATTAGGATAATCAAACAATAATTTAAAGAATAGAATTTTAACTTTTATACATGTACGTATGAATAGATAGATTTTACATAATCAATATTTTACATAATCAATAGATAGATCAGGTTTATGTACTTAAAAGTTGACCAGAATGCTACATTCATTCAAGCTAAGTTAAAATTTTGACGACTAATAAATGCATTGAATAAGATCAAAAAGGACTTTAAAAGTAAGATTCATCTAATAGTTTATCAAACCAAATCATTATTTAATAAGTTCAACTTTTGATATTTAGCCCTAACAAACTTGAGCTTAAGAAAAGTTTTCAAGTTCACAGCTCAGAGCTTGGATTGGGCTATTTTTTTTTTGTAAATCACCGATATCCGAATCCACTGAGCCGACTAATCCGGTTCGAAGCGTAGTTACAGTTGGGCTATTGCTAACATTAGTCCTACGACTAAAATAAATGAAGTGTAGTTACTTGAAAAACAAAAAAAGAGTTATGAGCCAAAAAAGAAGTTAATATTGTAAATAAATCGACATTTTAATTTAATATTTAATTTGTTTACTTTGTTAATACCAAGTTGAAGAGGGAGAACTTCTAGAATACGAAGGTTCTATTTGAGTTAAGAAGAAATTGTAGTGTGCTTAGAATATTCAACAAAATCGACAATTCTCATATTGCTTGCTTATTTTTATATACATAATCATTCTAAAACTTTTAGACTTTCTTACAAGCCGTATACTTATATGAAAATTTTTAAATCAATTACTTTTAGCAAATAATTCTATTTATGTTTATTCTATTTTATTAGTTAACTTGATTGTGTGCAATTAATTATTATATAAGGTAGAAGATATGGAGTTCCCCTGTATTCTCAAAAACTTTTTTAAAAAAATCTTAATCTTTAAAATTTGGAAAAAAAACTCACTTATAGTTTTTAATTTTCTATAAAAAATCTTTCTCTTAGAATTTGGTTAAAATAATGATGAAATACAAGTGACATAAATATTACATGTGGACTCACCAAATGTTAAGTTAAGTTTAATTAGTTTTGATCAAGTTTAAGAGTTAAGTTGGGCTGTCATTGATTAATTCATATATGATATTCATACGTGTTTTCTTTATCGATATTTTTTTAATCAAAGTCTAAAATAAGGGTTTTCTTTAAGTTAAAAATTT
Organism: Erythroxylum mucronatum; assembly: GCA_027563825.1. Taxonomy (NCBI): domain Eukaryota; kingdom Viridiplantae; phylum Streptophyta; class Magnoliopsida; order Malpighiales; family Erythroxylaceae; genus Erythroxylum; species Erythroxylum mucronatum. Next base: position 19,442,609 of record JAOSBP010000006.1, read on the forward strand.
TAAGATTTTTTCAAGAATTTTAAAGATTATGGAGTTTTTCTAAAGTTTTTTAAATCACAAAGAAAGTTTATATGTTTTACCCTATCATATAATGAACAAGTTTAAGAATTTAATATTTTTCTCAAATTAAAAATTAAATTTAATAAAAATTATCTCTGTGTTTGAAATTTAATAATGAATAATATGAAATAATAATATTAATCGAACTATTAAATTCGTTTTTTAATTTTGGTTCATTAGAACTATATAAATTAGCAAAGATAATATAATGATATTTACAGCTAAAAATAGGAAAATATCTTAAATATATGACATTTAGAACATTTATATAAATTATATAATAGTACGGGTTTAATATTTAAATGGAACCCTATTATTACTATTTTAATAACGTATTTGCATAAAATTTTAATATTTACATATTATCAAACTGTCATCAGTTATTAATTTATAAATCCATTATAATTTTTTAATCTTTTCAGATTTCTAGGTAATTTATATTTAAATTTAGATTAACATGTCAGTATTTATATAGAAATACTCACACACACTCATTATAATATAAAATATTTAATTTAGCTATTTGTTTGTGTTACTTCAGATGGGATTACACCATCTAAAGAACTACTTATAGCATTGAGAATGGGCATAAATTATGGGTTGACTAGGGTGAGCTTGTTTGATAAATCACCTTTGACTAGGCAAACTAGCTACAACTTCCATGGAGCTTACAGGATTCCCTCTCTCTCCATAAACAACCATTAATGAGAAAACATAACTTAATGTTGAGTCCATAATTAAGTTGTTCTATAAATGTCAAGCGTTATTACATTCCATGAAGCAAAACCTTCCCTTGGTTCACTGTAGGCTTCGCTCTCATCTCTTTCTTACTTCAACTGCAATGAAGAAACTTCAATCTCAGCAGCAACTGCGCTCACAAGCACCATTCAATCTTGTTCAGGCCCTCATGCAAATCTACAACTTAATCTTCTATTTACTCATCTTTGGCTCTGGTTTAGCCTTTGGTTTCACTCTCAGTTTCTTTCTCAAAGACATCTCTTTTAGCGTCCAACTCAACCAATTCTCCATCCAAAGCCCTGTATTATCACAGTCTTTGATCTCTCTAACCCCTCCTCCAGCTTCCAATATTTCAAACATAACCACAATCAAAAACCGCCTAAACGAGTTTACGAGGCTGCCCAACACGTCACACGACATGGACGAGAAAGAGTTGTTGTGGCGAGCATCGCTGGTTCCTCATATTCATGAATTCCCATTTAAGGTCGTCCCAAAAGTTGCGTTCTTGTTTTTGAGTAGAGGGTCTCTGCCATTTGCTCCTTTGTGGGAACTGTTCTTTAGAGGGCATGAAGGATTGTATTCTATCTATTGGCACACTAGTCCAAACTTCAATGGAACAGTGCCTGAAAATTCTGTGTTTTACGACAGGAGGATAGCGAGTCAGGTTCGGTCTCAATTGCTTTCCATTCATGACATTTTATGCACCATGTAGGCCATAATAGTTTGGATACTTATCATTGTAACAGAATGGAAAATTTATATTAGCTTTATGTGTGTGTATATATACATATAAAACATTAATTTTAGCATAATAAACTGAAACTCAGCTTTACGTTAATTTGCATGCCTTCTTCGTTACATTCCTTCTTGATTTGCTTTTTGAGTGTCTTTGTTCTTGATTTACTTTGCATAAAAGGGTTCCACTTATCAAGCTCAAAGAAAATACATTTACATGAAACTTTCCATTTTTACAGAAGCAAAGATAAGAGTTTAATTTCCCAAAAACGAAAGGATAAGAGGACTTCATTTTAAACTTCTTTACTGTAGATAATGCAATTTTCAGTCAAATGACTACATAAAAAAAATTTACATAGAACTAGTGACAGTAGCACAAATCATTATGTGCTGAGCGTAGTAGTACTCGCTTAAATTTCACCGGACGGCGAATGTTGTAAGATAGGACCTGGCTACATCAACCTGTACTAGTACGCGTATTAAATTTAAGCGGTTGACATTGAGGTACCCCAATGGGTGAATAGAATCTTGGAAATGTCAAATTATAAAGAAACATGCACAGATTGAACATGCCAATTTATGCTGATTTGACAATTATTCTTTTTGCAGCAATTACAATTATATTAACCACTGGAACTATTAGATTAGGGATCCTGAATCACTCTTAATTGTTTTAATTTGACAAAAACTGTTTAGTTCTTGGTCACCTTAGTCGATAATGCAAACAAGTTCTCCTTCATTTATTATAACATAAAAGAAAAAAATCCGATGTTGGTTTTCCATTTCAGGAAGTTCGGTGGGGAGAGAATTCGATGATCGAGGCTGAACGTCGCCTTCTAGCCAATGCACTATTGGACTTCTCAAACAAACGTTTTGTTCTCCTCTCAGAGGCATGTGTTCCGCTATTCAACTTCTCCACAGTTTACTCATACCTAACAGGCTCCGAACAGTCATTTATCGAGGTTTACGACCTGAACAGCCCGGTGGGCCGGGGCCGCTATAGCCCATTAATGAGACCCATCATTTATCTTCGCCAATGGCGAAAAGGGTCGCAGTGGTTCGAGATAGACCGTGACCTTGCCATAGAGGTTGTGTCCGACAGGACATATTTTCCAGAGTTTCAGAGTTTCTGCACAGGATCATGCTACAGCGACGAGCACTACTTGCCAACATTTGTAAGTATAAGATTTTGGAAGAAGAACTCAAACAGGACAATAACATGGGTTGACTGGTCCGTGGGCGGACCTCATCCACGTAGGTTCGCAAGGGTAAATGTTACCATTGATTTCCTGGAGTCGCTAAGGATCAAAAACACTTGCGAGTACAATGGAAAGACCACTAATATTTGCTATTTGTTTGCAAGAAAGTTTACGCCCAATGCTTTGGATAGGTTGTTGAGATTCGCTCCAAAAGTCATGAAATTCTAGGCTGGGCGAGCCGTTCAGACTTAAGAAAGATATCCGCCATTGTTGTTCTGGGACACAAGGAGAACTGCCTTGATGTTTTCCTTTTTTTTGTGGTCCCCTTTCCTTTCTTCTTCAAGTGTTGATAATTCATCGTTACAAATGCACACTCGGAATATAAATATTTGGTGCTTATTCAAGGTTAGGTGGGAACACTTCTTTGCATTTCTTACGGTACCATATATGTGGGAAACAGTCCTCTGTATAAGAGATGTTATGAATTTTCTTGAATTCCTTGGCCAAAGATTTCAGGAACTTTATTTGATCCTATAGTTATTACTATTCATACATCAGAGATACACATTAATTAAGTTGGTTGCTCGGCGTTTCTTTTTATGTTTCTTTGGGCATGTGACAATTTGACAAACATCCCAAGCCTTTATTCATGGAGTCCAGATCTCATATCCAATATTATGGTGTCTTATTGTGTTCAATAAATCTTAACCATTTATTTATGTGAGTCCCGCAAAATAAATGACTAAGATTTTATGAGACAGAATAAGACAGAGTAATATTGAACAGAGGATCTGGATTCTTATTCAT
>JAOSBP010000006.1:19459648-19471053 GCA_027563825.1 Erythroxylum mucronatum
AGTTCATGTCCGTTTAACGGACACCTAAGTCCGTTTAACGGACATGTGTTAAAAATTGATATTCTTGAAATTATCAATAACCTTCAGGGTCAGAGGTATCAGTCAGTGCATGCTCACCACCAAAGTGAGTTATTAGTCAGTGTCCGGTAACAGATTAAGTTATCAGTCAACCAGCGATCCCGGGAGTGGGCCATCAGCCAGGGCTCACCATCTGGATCAGTCGGGCCTCGGGTTCGGGGTCCGACACTATGTGTAACTCCTAAAAGGCACCGATGAATGGAGTCAAAGCATAAGATCAATATCCGAGATATCCTTGAGCACCTCAAGTCAAAGGATACTTACATTATTGCTATGATGAGACTATCATTGACACTTGAATAGAATATCTATATGATTGTCTCATAGTAGGTCATTTCAATGTACTTACTACCCTTAGTAAGCATCCACATGTTAACTCTAAATAACTCATGTCTACAGCTTATGAGATCTACTGCTTAATCCAATCAAGGAGTATAACATGTGCTAGTCTATCTGAATTAATGATATCTCATCTAATTAATCCTATGACTAGGGAAAGTTTAGATACTAACATAATTACACATGATAGGAATCTCATTATCATGATCTCGTTATGATTTCCTCCATGCTATATTTTGTATCAATTACTTCATTAAATCAATTTAAGATCAACATCAAATCCATAAAAGTATGAACATCAAAATAATGAAAAATGCCTTTATTATTTATAAAGTGATTTGTATAATAAGTGCTAAAGGTGATTGCCTTTAGAGTACTTCTCTTACAAACTCTCACTTGCACTAAAGTCAATTGCCTTGATATCTAATACCATAGGCGTGTACATGTGACACAAAACTCTTTTAGGAAATAGGCTTAGTCAACGGATCATCTATATTCTGATCGGTGGGAACTCTCTCTATCTTCACGTCATTTCTACCAATGATTTCTCTAGTAGCGCCTAAGTACATGTTTGGACTTTTGATGAGACCTTGATTCCTTTGCCATCGCTATAGCCCCGTTGTTGTCACAATACAACTGCATTGGGTTAGCGATGCTCGGAACCACACAATAAATGCTAAAGGTGATTGCCTTTAGAGCACTTTTCTAACAGTGACTTCATCAATGGTAAAAAGTTTAGTAAACTTATTAGAATCATTAGAAAGGGAATTAGAGAGAGACTTCCCTCTCTTGTTTCTCTTGTCCATAACATCAAAGCCATCATACTTCTTGCGACCATCAACACTACATGTTTACTCCTCATTTTCTCTTTATGTTGGTTGATTTAAGCTCCATTCTTCAAGTTTCTTACGAATACTTGACAATGCCTTTGCCGTCAACATTTTCCTAACTTTAACATTAGTCAAATCTCTCACTGAGCTGAGCATATTGTTGCTGAGTAGTAGGGTCAGTCACATCAGTTTAGTAGTAAAAAAACAAAATAGAGAAACTAGGAATAAGTTCTTTAATTTTTACTTATCAATTAATGGAAAAAGCCAGAACTAGAACTGCTTACATGAAATGCAGTGTTTAGCACATAGGCATATAACAAATGCTTTAGAAGTCAAGAGATTGGTCATGAAACTTTTTACAAATCAATTAGGAATGCCCATATGTCTAAGAAAATGAAAATCTTTTGCAAATGTTTTTACCTTTTGGTGGATATATCTTGCAACATACTGTCACAAGCAATAAGTTGCTCAAAAGTTTAACAGATTCAACAATCTAACAAATTCAATAGTATATCACTTTTTTTCCCTCTAGAAAATAAGCTCTGGGGTATATCAGACTGGAGCTAAACCATTATATGTAAAATCAAATTCTAAGCACTATATGAGACTTTGAATAGAAGAAAGAAGAGGGCTCTTTTTATTCTTTACTCTTACGTTATATTGTCTTGGAGTTAAAGCTGGCCTGTACACCTATACACTTCCACTATCAACCTATGTATAAAAAGAACAACATAAACAGGAACACTTTTTAAAGGGAGAAATAGGAAGTAGGAGCTGATACTTCTAAATGTTAAGTACGCAACATCTAGAAGTAATGTGATTGGAATGAGTTCTCTAATGATTACTAGAGTTCTTTGTTTGATTCTCATGTGTTTGAGTTCTTTAGTTAAGACTTCACCTCCTCTACTAAACTTACCGATAACGTCATCTTTTGTGGAAAGTTGATACTTTATAAAGAAGCAGCACAGAACCGTGAACAAGAAGTGGAAACAATAGTTGGAATGACATTATTAAAACCAAAACTTGACAATGACATATAGTAAGCGCAACATATGATAATATGACTGTTTGTTTATTTATATTTTTTAAACATTAAAGTGTGTGTCAAGATTTGACATTTTTAAAAGATTAGAAATGTTTATGGCCACAAATGTAGGGTTGTTTTCTTTTTGCTGGGAAGACGTGGTCATAATCATATTCCTCACTTAAAGAGTCATTTTGATGTGGTGATAGTTGATGGGGCATAGAGTGGAGCCTACTTCACTGACAACACGCCCCCTTTTGTCTCCAAAATTACAACAAGTTGATAAAGAAACATATATAGGTAATCTGTGATAGACATTCACTAGTTTCAAGTTGTGCAAATAGATCAGATTTAAGTATAAGCATTCCAATTTATACAGGATTAATATGTGAGTCACAAAATTAGGGAATCATAAACATTCATCTATTGAAAACTTATTTGAAAAATTAAACAGAAACTAGACGACAACTATGGTTATGCTTAAGATCTTACGAAACTCAATGAAATGAACCGTTGAATACTATGTCGTGCAAATTCTACATATGCTAATGTGAGAGTTCCCACTTTTTTATCATGGGAAAATAGTGCTAGGCTTGGTGCATTAAACAGCACACAGATTCTATTATGGTGCCAGAACTTACATGAACAAAAGGTCATGAGCAATTTGAGGCTGAGCTTAAAGTATTTGTGTAAGAAGACAGGTTCAGCAGGAATGATGCTTTGTCTCTTTCTCCTATCAATCTCCTTTTTTTAAATACATGTATCATGAGATCAGAGTGGGGTCAAATGGCGGGATCGTTAGTTTGACCATCATGTATATATTATGACTTTGCTTAAATTTACATCTTTATTTTTGTGTTATAGAATCAAATTTACACCTTTATTTTTATTGTATCATTTCTATGAACTTGTATACAATTTAGCATTTAATATGGTTTTCTTATATTAATATTTAACTGTTTAGAATTTAATATTTTGTAGAAATTGTTGTGGTTGTCTCATGTTTATTCTGAACCATGTTTAGCAATTAATACTTTGTAGAAATTGTTACGATTTGTGCCACTTATATGTGATTACATTTAGTGATGGAAGGCTTGAACAATATGAACGATTCCAACGATTGTGTGGAAATAAATGAAAAAGATGGAGGTATGGAATGATACCACAGAGATGTATTGAATCTCCTTTATGGTTAAAGAAGTGAAGAAGGAAAATCAAACGACTACTACCTTTTCCAAATCTGGTTGAAAAAGTATTAATACCCCTCTTCAAAAAAATCAATAAGGAGTATACTGATATTCAATTGAAGAATAAGTATAATGAATTAAGAGTTAAATTGAAGAATTTCAAGAATTTACTCAAAAAAATAGGAATCAGTTACAACTCATTTACTGGTGAAGTTAATGCTACAAATGAATGTTGAAAAAATCTATTTTAAGGTAAATATGTCTTTGTTTTATTAATATATTATATTATATAATATTTATTCTCATATTTCTTTTTCATCATTATAGGTGCATAAAATGACTCACAGATTCAAGAAAAAAAAGGATATGAGGAATTTTCATACTTGTGTCATATTTTTGGAGATAATACTACAACTGGTGTGCATGCACATCCATCAACTAAATCTCCATCGAATAGTACAAAAGAGGAACATGGAAATGATGTTGATGAAGATTACTCGTATGATGAAAAAGAAGACCAAGATAGAAGTTCTCCATCTAAGAGAAAGAAATCTCCTAAAAATAAGAAGGCAAAGAATATACATTCTAACATTGTAGAAGAGGTCTTGCTTATACTTGGTGAACAATAAAAAAGAAAGAATGATTTACTTGAGAAAAAAACTAAGTGAAACATCATCCACTGCAGATAATAGATCTCAAGAGTCTAACATAATGATGAAATGTCTGTATTCCTTGGATAAATTGGGTACTGATGGTGTGTAATATGAAAAAGCTATAAAGGCTTTACATGATTCTTCACTTTATAGGGATAATTTTATGAAGATGACAGAAGGAAGCTGGATTGAATTATGTCACTTTAGTTATATTTTCATGTTATTGAATATCAAATTCTTATTAATTTGAAACTTTTATATCTTACTATTCCATAGCTTGAACATTTTAAGTTTGTGTTTTGTACCAATGTCTGACTTAATGTTAAGTCTATATTTTATATGAATATGTTGTCTATATTTGATTAAACCTTTTGATTAAATGTTTTATTAATTATTTAATGTTAGCATTATAGATACATGAATTTCTTATTAGATTTCGAATCAGATTCTAATGATGAACGGAAGAAGGTAATCAATATTTCTCTAACTGGAGAAGGGAACAAATATTTTCATCTACAAATGCAACCATGTAGAACTTCTTACAGGTCATGGTTGGATATTAGAACTTTTGAATGAAAATCCTGTAGTGATTTAAGAAAACCTAAGAATGAGAAAGATAATTTTCTTGAGCTTATATGATGAGTTAAAGAATTTAGGAGGCTTAAAAGCAACAGGTCATTTGATTGTAGAGGAACAAGTAACAATTTTCTCGATGACTATAGGGTATAGTAAAACAACTAGAGTCAATGCAGAACACTTTCAACATTCGACTTGGACAATTTCGAAATACTTTGGTAAAGTCTTATATGTAGTTAATCGTCTTGCAAAAAGAGTTATTACTCCACCATCTTTTACTAATACACCTCCTAAGATTCAACAAAATTCAAAATTCTTTCTATAATTTCAAGTACATTCATATATTTAATTACTATTTTAATTATATCCTTATGATTAATAATTATTTTAATATATATTTTAATTATTATGATTGTATAGGAGCAATAGATGGTACATATATTGATGCATATGTTCCAATCGATGAACAAGTACCGTACAAGGGTAAAAAAATTAATTCAACATAAAATATTATGTGTTGTTGCTCATTTGACATATGTTTTACATATGTAATGACTGGATGAGAAGGTATTACAAATGACTCTACAGTTTTTTTAGAAACAGTGACAAATCCAACGAATCAATTTCCTATGCCTCCAAGAGGTATTATATTATTTTAAATTAACATAGTAATTATGATTCATTTTTAATACCTTTTTGGTAATATTATGTTCTTTATATATTAGGTAATTACTATTTAGTTGATTCAGACTATACTAATATGCTTGAATTTCTTTCACTATATTGAGTTGAAAGATATCATTTGCGAGATTATAAAAATAGGGGAAGATTTAAAGCCCACATGAATTGTTTAACTACATGCATTCTTCATTAATAAATGTTACTAAAAGATGTTTTGATATTCTAAAATCAAGATTCCCTATATTTAAAAACATGCCTAGTTATGATATGAAAAAACAAAAATACATCATTATTGCTTGTTGTGTTATACACAATTATGTTATAATGTATAGACAAAGCAATGAATTTTTTGACTGTTGTATTGAAAATGAAGAATAAATTAGGTAAATAATGTAAGTTCTCAAGTGAAATATAATATCACTTCAGTACAACTTCAAGATATGTCTTAGAAGCGAGATGAAATTGCTAGACAAATATGAGGTGATTATATTATTTCTAATTGATTTATGTTTCTTTTTGTGAATGGTAGTATTATTATGTTTTCAAGAATTATAATATGACGAACATCTTCTATTGAATAGAATGACTTAATATAATTTTCTAATTTATATAATTTTATTATATACAATTAATGTGTAATTTTTTAATTATATTTAATTTGCATATATTTTAATTTTAGCTATAATGATAATTAATCCGAATTGCAAACCTTTTCAATTTTGGAACATCGTTTCTGAATTGATCCCACTAAGAAACTGTAGGTTATAATATAACAAAAATAGTATTATAAACAAAATAAAGTGATAATTTATTTTTAACAAATAAAAAAAAGGAAATAACTAATACCTTGAGAAAGTTTTCCTCTTTATCGAATATCAATCGGCATTTCAAAATCCCCATAAGACAACTTGTAAAGCTCCATTTGTGAGCTTAAAAGATCTTGCATCGCATCAATGCTAACAATTGTTATAATAGTTAAAAGCATTCCTCTATTAACTTCAGCTTGCTTAGTAAGATCCAGTCTAAAATAGATACTAGGATTCAAAAATGCCTCAGCTGCAAACAATGGAGAAGAAAGTTGCCTTTCCCTTCTTTCATTAATGATTAAAAGATATGGTGTGTATAAAGAAGGCTTATGTTTCAGATTGGCCTTGATTGCTTCCGTCGCTTTCTCTATGGCATAAAAAATATAACCCATTGTTGGCTTTTCTTCACTATCAGCCAAGCGAAGCACCCTCACCAAAGGCTCACAAAAACGGATAACAAATGGACATTGAGACCAAATTCTCTATCTTTTAGTATAATATTACAAACCTCCACTCCAACATTGGACCTAGCATGTTGATATGCAATCCTTTTATCGCTTATAAACATTTGTCTTAACTCTTTCTTCATCGAAACAAAAGACTAAAATGATAAGAAATTTGTGGCAAATCTTGTCACAACAGGACGACACATATTTCTACCATTAGTAAATTCCTTTCTTATCAAATTCAATACTCATGCACGATTATAAATGAACTTTGTCACCTTTTCAGCTTTTTGCATAGTCTCATCAATAATAGGTAAATACCTAGAATCTCCTATATTCTCTAGCATTAGGTCAATACAATGTGCAACACGAGGAGTCCAAAAAAATGAATTATATGTATTCTGCAACCTTTTTTCTGCCGCTTTATAAGCAGAATCATTGTCAGTAATAAACTGAACAATGTTTTCTAGCCCTACTTCATCAAACATCGCAAACAAAGTCTCAGTATTTCTAATAAGGCCAAATGCATCAATAGATTTCAAAAACATAGAGCCATTTGAAGAATAAACCAAAAAATTTATAATAGGCTCTTGTCTCTTATTTGTCCAACCATCACACATAATTGAATATCCATAGGTACCCCAATTCACTCTTCTTTCAACCAAATCATTTCTAATTTCAGAAACAACACAACTCAAAAGTTTACCTCATAAGTCATCAATCGAAGGACCTTTGTATCTTAAACTATAAGAGGTTATTGCATCTATCATAGGTTGATAATAATAAGACTGAGGAGCATTGAATGACAAACCTGAATCATACCACCATCTAGTTACTGCCATATCGACATTGTGAGCCGCATCTCTTGATTGCATTACACTACAAATTGAAGGTTTGGCTCCAGGAGTTGCCGTGGTGCAAAGAAACTAGTCACCTGCCTTCTTCTCTTCCTCACATCAGATTCTTCTTGAGCCTGAGATGGAACACTGCCAGTACCACTACCACCAATACTATTACCACTTCCACCTTCAACATTTTCAAAATCACCACGGAAACTAGAAAACAAACTTCCACTACTAATTTCAAGATTCAATCTTTCTCTTCTATCTCTCTCATATTGTTATTCATCAAGCAATGTTTTCTTCTGCCACTTCACATCATGACTTACTTTTTTATAAGATTCCACATGTCCTTTAACCCCAACTAAATGCTTTTTTAATCAGGTGATTCCTCCACCTTCCAAATGCTTGTTACAAAACAAGCAAATAGTATGGTTCTTCATACCGGGAACTAATGTGACATGAGCCCAAGCTGGATCATTGTATCTTTTTCAAGTGGGTTGATCAGGAGTACTTGAACTTTCTGCCATTTATCTGTACACATAAAAATAAATAACATACAATTTTAGTACACAATATGCTTATTCATCTTATATAATATAACTCATTCTATATGATTACATTACATACAATTCAATTTTATGGAACACAATTCACTGTTAAGTTAAAATGACTTCACTTCTAATAATTTTGATGACAGTTAAATAATAATAATATTAGAAATAGATGAACCGGTTTGATAAGAAGGAAGCAAAACTAAGAAGGAAGTAAAGCAAAGAAGGAAGCAAAACTTAGAAGGAAGCAAAGCCAAGAAGGAAGAAAAACTAAGAAGGAATCAAAACTAAGAAGGAATCAAAACTAAGAAGGAAGATGACTCAGAAGAAGCGCAGAAAGACAGAAGATACAAAAGTAAGGAGATACAAAAGTAAGGAGATACGAAAGTAAGAAGATACAAAACATAGACGATACGAAGACGAAGATGAAGACACGATAGTACGTCGGACGGTTAATCAGTTAGAGTTAGTTACAGAACTTAACTAAATAACGGCTTCTACAAGAAACAAAAAACAAGAAAGCATGAAACAATTATCAAGAAGCAGTTGGAGACGAAGGCTATAAATACAAGTTGAAGTCGAAGACTGAACGAGTTAGTGAACTTAAGTTTTTGAACTTTAACAAAAACTCTGTATTCGTTGTACAAAACACGAGAGCTATCTTTATTGTAACAAAAAGCTCAACATCTTTCTAGTGAGAGAAAGAAAAGTTAAGAGCCTGAAGAAGCTAAGTGAGCAAAAATAATACTTGGTATAAGAGACCTGAAGAGGCTCTATAGAGAAAGAATACTTGTACATTTCAAGAAGAATAGTGAAATCTCAGAAGGATTCTGAGGACTGGACGTAGCTTACGGTTTGGGGTGAACCAGGATAAAATTGTTGCGTCAACTTCTAAACTCTCTACATTAATTTATATTGTTCATATACAAGTATATAGAAGTTATTTGTGATTTAACTAAGTAGCTATTTTCGTATAACAGTTGTGATATTCACTTAGTAGCTTTGAAAAAGTTACTTTTCAAATAAATATAAAAGGGGTTTGTATTCACGAAAAAGTATACACAATTCAACCCCCCCTTCTTATGCATTTTGTATATTGTATGTAAAGACTATACTAACAGGTGATTTACTTCATAAACAATGCCCAAGTACCTACTAACAGAGTCCTTCTCCTTCCTTCTCCTCATCTCATTCCTTGTATTATTAGCTAATTCCTCCTGTGGTGTCTAAATCCTCCCTTGCTCTATTTATTACCCCTTTATTGTTACCAAATCTTATAACATTTAACTCCTTTAGAACACCCTTAATAATCTTTAGTTTTTGTATATAAATAAACTTGTTACCTTTATTTAAAGCTCCAACCCCTTCTGAATTGTAGGTAGGAACCCTTCTTTATGAGCTAGGAAATTATTGGAGAACTCCTCTTAAACTTGAATAATTCCTAAGTCTTGATTGGGTTATGATCAAAGAACTTAGGAAGCAAAAAGCAAGTTGTTCTGTTGTGGGTATTTTGCTAGCCATTCAATGTTTACATTAGCCCTATCTATTTTCTTTTTGATGTGGTAATTATAGTTTCTTTTTTGTTACTCCAATTATATAGATTGCCCTTAAGTCTTAAGTTCATAATTCTATGTTCCTATAATATCTTCCTTTGAAATTTCAAGTTAGAATCATAGAAAAATTTCCATAGCATATATGGCCCTCATAGATGAAGTGTATTTCTGTGTGGATCACTTGATCATTTGGAACCATTTGCCTTTTCTACATCTTACTAGTATCATAAGCTACAATTATCCTCTTATAATGGTAATGTTGATGATTTGATATGAAATTGCAATGAGACCTTAAACTGTTTAGGATCCTTAAACTGTTTAGGATCCCTATCTTTTCCTATCTTATTTTGGATTTTGAAATGACAAAAACTAGCGGCTTTTCTTCCATGACAAAATCTCTTGAAGCTTATTGCTTTCTAGTGTAGTTTAACCCTCTTGCTTATCATATTAATTCTCATTTCGTAAAGAAGTTACCATTTAATCCTTTAAATCCCCACCTTTTTGCTGATTTTCTACTACTCACCCTTAAAAACTTCTCCTTCAACACTTCCACTAATGTGTTAGATCCTAGGGAGCTTATTGGAACGTTCTAAGTAAGTTTTGAGGTGCTATTAGGTTATAGTGGAATTACATAATCTCTTAAGTTCTTTATTGTCTCCTCCCTAGTTAGTTTCAGAGGGTGAAGCATTTTCCTTGCCATTAGTAACACCTTCTTTTGAATTTTCTATCACTTACCCTTAGATTGTTAGGGCCTTAACATTACATGTTTCATTTAAGTTGCACTGCTCTTTGGTGTTGTCTTTATTTTCTATTCCCAACTGCTCTTTGTAAGTTCCTTTCTTAAATAACTTCACTATAGCCTTCCACATGTTTCCTTGCACTTTAAGGGAAGGTTTCTATTAGTAGGTTACCAATATTGCATCTTCATATTGGGAGTTATTTGGGCCTAGTCTCATTAGTGGTATTTTGTTTGGGAGTTCTTTAGCTAACTTAACACTTGTACATATTCTTGTAAACCCTAACCTCTTCTTTATGGTTGTGTATTCATCCATGCAAATCAGTTTACTTAATTAGCTAGTTAACATGCTTAAACCTTTAGGTGTATAGTACTCAAGAGGAACATTATGCATATTCACATATATTGGAATGTTTTCATGCTTCACTTATTAAGACTTATACCTAGTTCCCAATTTTGTAGGAAATATTGGGTCAATAAAGGTGACAAGGTCCCTTCTCTATCACTTTTACATCTTTTGGCCTTGGAAGTGAGCTAAAGAGGACTAGTTCATTAGTAAAGAGAACCTCCTATAAGCCCTTACTTTTCCAATTTCTATGACACCAGTTTGAGATCATGAGAAATGGAGGTCTAGGACCTATGAAGAAGCTAACCAATTTGGCTTCCCAGACTTGTGATCCATCTTGCAAAATCTATATTTTTGATGTTACTATAGGATGGTCTTCATCTATTTTTGGTGGGTAATAGTTGAGGATTTGGAATGATTGTTCCCTCGTCACTTGTTCCTAACTCATGCAAGGTAGTTTATGCTAAAAGGTCTTTCAACTTGTTCTATTGATTCTTCTATATTATCTTCTATATTTTTCATTGTTGGATCCCGTTTTCGAAATCCAACTACTTATATTTCTTACAAACACTAATTTATATCCTACACGAATAATGCTTTGATCTCCATTTGTCTTTGACAATATCTGCTTTAACTCTGCTCATTTAATTCTTCATCTTATTCATACTTATGTCTCTTTTACTTCCCCATTGTCATCTTTTTGATCTTCCCTATGCATATCCTTATCATTTTCATATCTTTCAAGTATTCCTCAATT
>JAOSBP010000006.1:19495765-19509590 GCA_027563825.1 Erythroxylum mucronatum
GCAATTAAATAATATATTTAGGGATGAATTTTTTGTGATACATGAATAATTATTAAAATTAATGATATGCTAAAAAAATTGAAGAATTATTAATTAAATAAAATTTATAAATAATATTGAATAGATATTAAACAAATAAGATTAAAATTGTAATTAAAAAATAATTATTAAAATTAAAAATTATTAAATTAATATGTTTTTCAAAAATTAAAAAAATAAAAAATAAAACAAATAAAACGTCACGGAAGAAATTCCGTGATGTTTTTGAAGACGTCGCAAAAGACATTTCGTGACGTTTTTAAAAAACGTCACGAAATGTCTTCTGCGACGTTTTTTAAAAAACGTCACGGAAGCTCTTCTGCGACGTTTTTTACAAACGTCGTGAAAAGACTAACCTTTTAGTGACGTTTTTTAAAACGTCGTGGAATGCCCGTATTTTTCGTGACGTTTTATGAAAAACGTCGTAGAAACGTTTTGCCTACACACATTTGACGACGTCTATTGTGACGTTTTTTAAAACGTCGCAAATTGTATTTTATGACGTTTTTTGACATTTCGTGACGTTTTTTAGACGTCGCAGATTGTCTTAATTTTTTGTAGTGTAATCTCAACAAAAAAGATAATAAGATAATGTGCAATAATAGTGAATTGAGGAAACTTTTTCACATGATATATATGCATGGTTTAAAGGAATAGAAGATTCCTTTCTTAATTGACTAAGTGCAATCAATTTACAAAGCATGTCTATGTAAGTGATGTTAGCTTGCCTAAACTAAGATTGAATAAGGGAGAAAATTTGTTTCGTCATTTCTTTTCTATCAACTTTATCTTGTTCTAGTTGCCTTTTGATTCCCAAGCATCCAACTTTCTCTTGTTCTAGTTCCTTTCTCTTTCTCTCCTTTTTCAACTTTGATTTTTTGGTTTATCTCTTCTTCAAATTGTGTGCATTCCAGTCTAGGACCAGTTGTGTGTATTTCAGTTTGTTGTCTATTTTGAATATTTGTTTCAACAATTTGCAGCACGTTAAAGCATTATATTAATTATATATATATCATGTAACTAGTTTTTAAAATGTAATACCTTCACATTTGAGTGGTTCCAATATGAAATTAGCTCCTCAAAGACTTCTTTGCTTATGTAGTTGGAAAGATTTAACATCCTTTATGCATTTATTGTATATTGTTTGATAGGAGTAGCACAACAACATAAGAGGATCAAAAACACATACAAACAATAAATTTGGGCATCTTAATGAAAGTACTATTAATATAGAAATCTGATATAAGATAAAACATTACTCACTATTTTCTTGCTTGTACGCTTTTCTAGGCTTTCTTTTATAAGTTGTAAGATGCTTTTCAGTATTAGAGAGTGGCGTTTTACCCTTTCTCTCATTTTTGTATCCACGAAAAAAATTGTTTATTAGAATTTTGAAATAACTTGATATATTATAAGTCATTAAAGAACTTATCAACTTAGCATAAATACTTGTAAAACTCTAAGGACCAAATGTGTGCATTTTAGTTTGTTGTTTTCTATTTCGAATAAAACTTCACTCTCTATTTGGTGGAAAGGACCAAATCTTTCAATTTTCATTCAAAGTGTAAGAAGGAGATGATCCTAAGCTTAAACTTCGTAGATGACCTATTCCTATTCTCAATGGCTGATGATAATTCTATCGCAACTCTTATAATAAATCTCAAAATGTTCAACAGAATGTCAGGTATGCAGATTGATGTGTGCTTAACTATTTATACATTCATTCCTTAACAATTAATCATTATTGTTGTGAAATGCTTGCGATACTCAATTTAGTTCATATTTGGTTTTAGGTACAATTTGGAAGTTCAATAGTAAAAATGAGTTAAAAAGCACATTCAATGAGCCATTCTATTGATATTCAAAATCATTTTTCTTTGTGGAACAAAAAGGAGATGGATTAGAGTGAATATTGGACAAGAAAATGCCATAAAATAAAGAATTCATCATGCTTTTCAAGATGCACGGTCGTGCATAATTTTAAAAGATGAATTGTTTTGGTGAAGCTCAATTGGATGCACGGTTATGCATCATACAATGCATCTGCCTGAAAACCTAATTTTTCATATAAGTAGACATATTGAATCGTTTTCTGGAACACAAGAAGGGGCAAAAACCTTACTTCTTTGAGATCTATGGAGGGATAATCTTCCTTCTTCCGATTTGAAGGTGAAATTGAAGCCGAGGATGACATTTGAGCCTCTTTTAATTGTTTATTGTCGAATCTCTCTCTTTCTAGTGATTGTTTATGTTATTCTTTGCTTATTAATTTCCATGCACAGAAGCTTGTGAGAGAGAGCTCCATCTGTAGAACCATGAACATGATTATAATGGCTCCAAAATATTTTTCTACATAAAGCCAGCTAAATTTTCCTCTTTATTTAAACTGCGAGATCAGAAGAATAACGTTACATTAGAAAACTAGTAGTTTGTGCATTCTCAACACCAATCAAATATTTTTTAAAAGATATAAAAATGTAGTGAAACATTTTCATTTTTAAGTGCCTGCATTTTCTGCTTTTAAGAAGTCTTCACTAATTGAGGCTTCTTTCCACTATCTAGCTAGAAACAGATGCCAAGCTAAAGTCAGGTGCAACAATTTTTCATTAACACTTTCAGAAAGGTAGGCTAATAATTTAGCATAAAGATTCAATTAAAGGTTCTATTAATATAACTAAAAATTATTAGCTACCTAGTATGCTATATATTGCTCAGTAAAAACTAGAGGCATAAAGAAGCTATTGCTCAGTACACCTACCTTATGGTCCGTATGGCTGCTACAACTTACATACACCTCTTCCAAAATATTCATGTGCAGATGAAAAGAGACAAAAAAATTGTTAAAATTGAATATCGTTATGTACTTGACAATTTAATGATATGAGCAGTTTTTATCCACTGGAACTAGATGTTGAATAAAGGCTAATTCATTTGAACGTAACAAAATCTAGAGAAAGTAGCTGAGGGTCATTCTTCAACAATTCAAATTCAAGATCTACTCGTATATTGGTAGCATATCGTAGCACTACACAAAATAAAAAACTTAACACTATAGCTAGTAATAAGTCTAAGTTAATCCCACAGAGATTAAATCAATTCACCTTTCTAAATTATATTTATATGTATAAAGGGGGTTTGGTTTCATGCAATTAAGAAAACAAAGCGAAATTAAACTTGTGGAAGCAAATAATAGAAAATAGTCAAAAGTGATGAAAGTGATGAATATGTTAGAATCTGGATTTTGGATCAATCTCAGTCTAAACACAAATAAACATACATTATTGCATTATCGTTTTCACACCTCTCTTATAAATATTAATCATGAATTAACAATAAGCTATATTAATCCCATTTTTCTCTTAGATTGCGTTTCATCAAAACAAAATCTTTAATTAAACCTAACTATTGAACAACTTAGAACAAGTTCTCTAGATTTAGTTGGACAGTCGCATTACGATTAGAGAAACAAATCAATATAAGCAATAACTACACAAGTTTGGATTGTTTAGCCTATGTTACGTTATCTCTAATGATTTAATGCCATTAGTTGCCATAAATGAATCTAAACATAATGATTACGTATTATATTTAAGATTCTAGAATGAGTTTACATAAAAACAATCAAATAGAGCTTTCAAATCATTCTTATACAATACTCAGCTCAATAAGAATAAAATAACATAAACAATCCTTAAAGAGGATAAGAACAACAATATACAAAGACGATATGTTTAGATGCACTCCTTGGTGTCAATTTCAAGTCTAAACAGGAATGGGGAAGCTTAGCCATTTATGGGTGTCTTGTAAGAGTAAGTTTCTTCCCTTTATGAAATCCAAAGTTTATTCTCTCTTCATTTGTCATCAAAATGTTCTATTTATATGAAAAATTAGGTTTCTAGGCATGTACATGGTTTGAAGCCCGTGTATCATACCGTATAAGTAGGGAAAGATGAAACTTTTGAAGATACACGGATGGATACACAGCTATGTATCTAATCATGTAAATGCAAATGTGTCTTTTAATTGCATACACGATCGTGTAAGTATATGAACAACCGTGTATCTCTCAGGTCTTGCTGAATTCTTCTTCTTCTTATGATTTGTTGTCCAATCCTCACCCCAATCCATCTCCTTCTTGTTCTACAAAGGTAACTGAGTTTGAACATCAAAATGTTGGCTCAAGAAATGTGCTCTTAACTCAATTTAGCTTATATGCTTCCAAATTTTACCTAAAATCAAATCTCAATTAAAATAAGTATCTTAAGCATTTAACAAAAATAATCGTTAAGTGTTAAGAAGTGAATCTATAAATAATTAAGCACACATCAAATTTCCCCCACATTTAGCTTTTGATCGTGCTCAGGCAAAACAACAAAATGAAAGTCACAAACCAAACACTTCCATAATTTCGATATTTCCTAAGAATAGATAGCCATGAGTAAAAAGAAATAACTTTAAAAATCATAGGAATAACTTAACATTTAATGCCTTCACCCATGATCAATGATCAATCAACAATCATCACCTTTAGAAACTAAGCAATCTAGTGGTAAACTTGGACAAAATGTGTTTAAATAAGATAGATCCATAGGTACACTCAAACACCATTCATAATCATGACATTCCACAACTTTGCAAATCATTTCATTTCTTCAACACTAAGATTCAAATGCATAATCATGAATCAAAAGACTTTTTAAGATTGTAATGTGGGAAAGGGTTAAGGTGAGATGTGTTTGGATAGTATAGTGCAAAAGTTATTAAAGCTAGAGAAACAAGAAAACACTCAATGGAATATCAAGCGCAAAAACTAACATTCACTCAAAACTATGTACATTAACTATTATGAATGCAAAAACTATGTTTCAAAACTCAAATTCAAGCTCTCACACCGCAACACATATGAAGCATAAGGAATTAAAAGGAATTACTCATACAATTGATGACAAATGATATATTATAACCATAAGTGGCGATCCTTTAAAACAACTTCTATCTCATATACTTTATACTCAAATCACACATTTCATACAACTTTTAGGAGGAAAAACTAATTATAAATAATTTTGCAAAACAAATGCGTTCCATCCTTGATAATTTTATTTAAATACTTTTCTTTTCTTTTTTCTATTTTTTTTCTTTCTCTTTTTCTTTTTGTAATAAAATTGAAAGAAACTACATCAACATTGGAAATCATTTATAAGAGACAAAATAACATTCCAACAATTGTAACCACCCACACATTTGCACTCCCCCACATTTGCACTCCCCCACACTTACACTTTGTACATCTACAATTAACAAATTTTTCACTAGCTTTAAGGCTTAGGTAGGACATTTGGTTAGGTTTAAGGCCTATAATGAGTTTAACACAAAAACAAAAGACAAATATGTTAACATATGTCATAAAAATGTGGTCTTGAATATAAAATCAAAGCAAAGTTAGGATGTATATGTCAAAAAGGTCAAACATATACAAAAAATAATAAGACTGATATAGATGTGTCTGTCTATAAAGGCTCAAAATCTCATTGACTTTTGTTTATCACTAGTCACTACTCTTCTAAAGATAATATATATTGACTATTCACAAGAGTAAAAGGAAATGCTCAAGTTGCCATGAATTTCTCTAGTCAATGTATTTGCTAATTATGACCTATATAATCCTAAAAGTAATAAAAAAGAGAAAATATTTGTTTATTTGATTGATTTTGAAAACAACTAAGAAACATACATAAGCAACAAACAAGCTTAAAAACATTAATGAAAACAAAGATTTTCGCCCCCACACTTAACACTTAAATTGTCCCCAATATAACATCAAATATAAGAAATGGAGCATTTAACATAAATAACAAATGTGAACATGTAAATGAAAAGAAATGAACTTCCTTGGGGTTGCCTCCCGAGCAGCACCTTTGTTTCATATCATTGGCTCGACACAAATGTCACTCAATCTTCATAATGAGGTTTTCTAACCTTATCACTTCCACATTTTCCACTTGGAAGCCTTCATAAAAGGGTTTCAATCAATGAACATTGACCTTGAACTACTTGATCATCTATAGGCTTTTAATTTCAACTACACTATATGAAAACACATTAGTAACGACAAAAGGTCCAATCTAACGACAACATAATTTACCTGGGAAAAGCTTAAGTCATAAATGATAGAGAACTTTTTGTCCAACAAAGAAATTCTTTCTAACAATCATCTTATCATGAAATAGCTTTGTCTTTTATTATAAATTTCTATATTCTCATAAGAGTCAAGCCTACGCTTTTCCAATTTTTATAGTTGCAATTTTCTTTATTCACCCACCTCATCCATCTTCATATTGCATTGTTTGATTGCCTAAAAAGCTGTATGCTCAATTTCTACTAGAGGATGACAAGACTTTTTGTAAATTAGTCTGTATGAAGACAAGCCAATCGGTGTCTTGTTTGTGATTTTATATGCCCAAAGAGCATCAACAAGTTGTTGGCTCGAATCTTTATAATTAGGGCTCACCATTTTCTTAAGGATTGACTTGATTTCTCTATTTGACGCTTTTGCTTACCTGTTTATCTATGGATGGTAGGCCGTAGACACCTTGTGAGTGACATGGTATTTGTTTAAAAGATTTCCCACCAATCGATTACAAAAAAGAATACCTTTGTCACTAATCAATGCTCTAAACATAGGAGAAATGTTAGAGTTGACAAATTCTGCAACAACTTTAGAATCATCATTCCTTGTGGCTTTAGCTTCAACCTGTTTAGAAACATAATCTACAACCAATAAAATGTAAAAAAAACTAAAAGCAGAAGGAAAGGCTTCAATAAATTCAATGCCCTATATATTAAAATTTTCACATGTAAGAATTGGAGATAAAGGCATTTGGTCTCTATGGGATAAATTACCTTATTTTTGGCATTGCTCGTATACCTTGTTTAATTATTTTCCTAGCAGTTCATGTAAGCCCAAAATGACCACCACAAGCATACAAATGACAAAATTTTAAAATAGATTCACATTCATACTCGGGCACACATCTCCTAATTACTTAGTAAAAAAACCTTCCTTAATTGATGATCATCTTAAATATAATATTTGAATCACTATTTTATTCCGTCTAACTTTGATCGAATCATTATGTATCTCAGATTCACTAGATAGCTTACAATATTAGCATACCATGGAACCATACATTGAAGCATGAGTAATTGCTGATCCAGAAATAACTCTTGCAATGTTATTGAATCCTCTTCCTTCACAACTTAACTCAATTAGTCTGCAACTTAGTTCTCTACAACTTTCTTATCTTTGATCTCCAAATCGAACTCCTAGAGCAGGAGAATCCATATAGTAACCCTTGACTTCACTTCCTTCTTCGATAAAAGACACCTTAATGTTACATGATCAGAATATGTAATGACTTTAAATCTAAGCAAATATGGTCTACATTTATGTAAAGCAAGCACAATAGATAAAAACTCCTTTTCTGTGGTAGTGTAGTTGCATTGTTGGACCCCGAGCACTTTCCGGAGCCCAACCCTTAAACCATAAATGTGAGCAAACACATTTCTTCAAATTCAAAACAGATTTTTGGGAAACATCAAACCTGAATTACAATTTGACTTCTTTAGAACATTTGTTTCCCATTGTCTTAAGCTTCTAATGACACCAAAATCATTTAGTTTGGTTCAGAAATCTGAAAGATAGGTCCCAAACACTTTCAAACCGTTATTAAACTGAAACAATACATTATACTCAACTTCCATCCAGAAATTGAAAGTCTTAGAAACTGAATTAAAATTTGATTCCTTTAGATGAATTGTAGGTCTATGGCTCTAGTTTATTTAGAGACAAGAATAATCTCATTTGTAGCTTTACAGATCAAGATATTATCAAAATACTGAAATATGTTCTGTAACATAATCAATTTATACTCCTCCAATCGATACCCTTACTTTGATTCAATCAATCTTTTTCAAATCAACACCAAAGCTATAAACTTTCATGGAGAGGTAAAAATATATGTGTTAGGAATCTATTGTTTTGAGAATCACTTCATTTGGAGGTCGGATATCAAGGTTACAACCGAAAGAATGAAACAAGGTATTGTCCTCAATCATATTGAACTTGTTTCAGGACAATTAGCATAACTTTCTCTATGGATGTTGAATTAAGGTCTTCTTGGGATGGTTTTGAAGAAAGACTTTGAGAAACCGAAGTTTACACCATGAACAAAATAAGTCCATTTTTGGAGCTTATAAGCCAAAAGCAGGCAGCCAGGAGAAAGCTCTTTTCAACGTGCACGTGACGAACATAATGGTTTCACTCTTGTCTAAACAGAGGCGCATAATCATGCGCAAAATCATTTTATCATATGCTTATACTTTCATGTTTTTTTCCTTCTTTTTCGAATATAAAAAATGCCATGACATTTTTGAAGGCATAATATAAAATGTTTCAATGCATTTCCATTCTTTATTTTGAAATTCATCAACAAAATTTATATACTGAACATATAAAGATTTCTCAAATCATTCAAATAGCAATCAGACACTTTTATAAAACAATTTAAATCATTTAATTCTCTTGATTCAAAGGAAACATTTGTGGCTCATAACTTTATTATAAACATATACCCACATTGATTTCCTTGCTTAACACTTTACTCAAAATGCCTTTTCTCTTGCTCCTCTTGTCTTTCTTGATTTCTTTCATCAATAGCAAAACCCCATTCAATAGGAATCCAATTGAAAATCTCATAATGCAAAATCACTAAAATTGATTCTAGAATACTTAAACCCATGCATTTTTTAAACTCCATAAACTAAAATTCTTCCAAAAATCCAAAAGATTAACAACGATCCTGTAACACCCAAATACCCCCTGGGAGGATATGTGGATGCCACCCAAGACAAATCTGGGTATGCCTGCCAAGATCCAAATAGAAATCATAAAACGTACCGAATTTCTTTAATATTCTAACCCCTAAAATGGGGCGTTACAGATCCTACCTTACCAAATGAAGAGATCTTTAGCTCAAAAGGAAGCTCTTCTCTTCCTCTACCTTTTTCTCTTCTTGAACAACCTCAAAATCTCTCTTGAAGGCTAAGAAAATTAAAACCCTAGCTTATTTTCTCTTCTTTCTCTCCTTCTCTTCTTCTCTTCATATTTTTCTCTCTTCTTCATGGCATAGTCTTGCCAAAAATACCCTTGAGCATTTTTATAACCTTAACACTTTAATTCCATTAACCTATATCATATAATCTTTCTAACATTAACATAATAGTTAACTCCACAAAATTCCATAAAGACCTCATAATTAATTTAAATCACATGTATTCGTCAAGAATTTTTTTTTGGGTCAACATGCATTGTGCTGGAATGAGAGTTCTTGAAGCGTAGTAAATGGCAAGAGTAATTTTACCACATTTTTGACCGAGGATAGTACGCACAGCAAAATTACTAGCATCACATATAATCTCAAAGGATTGACTCCAATTAGGTGGTTGAATGATCGGTGCCAAAGTCAAAAGTTCCTTCAACTTGTCAAGGGCTTCCTTGCATCTCTCATCAAATTCAAATGGCACGCCCTTTTGTAACAAATGATAGAGATTTGTTGAAATCTTATTGAAGTCTTTGATAAATCTATGACAAAAACTTGCATGGCTAAGAAATGAATGAACCTCCCTTACATTTGTAGGGTGGGGTCAGTTTTGTACAATTTCCACCTTAGCTTTATCAACTTCAATCCCTCTAGATGAAATTATATTTCCCAAAACTATTCCTTATTCAACCATAAAATGAAATTTTTTAGAATTTAGAACAAAATTAGTTTCAATTCACCATTCTTGTAGGCAATTCAAATTATTTAAGCATGCATCAAATGAATCCTTATAGACAATAAAATCATCCATAAAAACCTCAATAATGTGCTCAAATACTCAGAGAAAATACTTACCATGCATCTTTGAAAGGTGGCTGAGGCATTGCAAAGTCCAAAAGGCATTCTTTTATTGCCAAATGAACCAAATGGGCATGTGAAGGTTGATTTCTCTTGATCTTCTAGAGCTATCACAATTTGGCTATAACCTGAATATCCATTAAGAAAATAACAGTGAGATCGTCTCATAAGTCGTTCAACCATTTCATCAATAAACAGCAGTGGAAAGTGATTTATACATGTAGCAACATTTAACTTTATGTAAGCAATGCATACTAGCCATCCATTTTGAATTCTTGTAGGGACAAAATCGTTATTCTCATTTTTCACCACTGTAATCCTAGTCTTCTTCAATACCACTTGGACTGAACTCACCCATTTACTATATAAAATTAGATAACTTATACCGATATCAAGCAACTTTAAGATTTCTGTTCTTACCACTTCCATCATCGGAGGACTCAATATCCTTTGTGATTCTTTTAATGGTTTGGATCCTTCTTTTAAAAGAATTTAATGTATACATGTCGAAGGCCCAATACCCTTAATGTTAGTTATGGTCCTTCTTATAGATGTGATATAGTCCTTAGGCATTTGAATAAGCTTTTCCTCTTGAAGCTTGGTTAGATTCTTTGCTACGATTACTGAAAATGTTTATACTTCTCCTAAAAATACATATTTTAAGAGCTTCAGTAATTGCTTCAGTTGGTGATTGCACAACTGAAGGTAGAGATTTAGTTTGAGATATTAGTAATTTAATATTTGAAGGTACATACCTTTTTGGCATTGGTTGCAGTGATTGTAATGCTAGTACTGTTTCTTCTATCTCATCTGATATAAATAAGTTAAAATTTTACAAAGTGTTTTCTTCTGAACTCATGCAAAGAACAAATTCTAACTTATCCTTACCTTCCATATCAATTTTTTTTTAGATAAGCAATCAATGACATCAATAGATAAAATAGAATGAACATCAATAGGGTACCTCAATGCATCAAAAATATTAAAGAAAACTTATTCACCATCAAACTCCATAGTAAATGTTCATGTACCCACATCAATCTTTGTTTTTGATGTTTCCAAGAATGGTCAGCTTAGAAGGATTGGTGCTAAATTAGATGAATGTTCTCCCTCTATGTTCAATGCATAAAAATTAGCTAGGAAAACTAATTTGTTAACCTGCATCAAGATATCCTTTATAACTCCTTTAAGATAAGCGTTAGATCTATATGCTAGTTGAATTATGGCACACATTTCTTAAATTTAATGAAGTGTTAATATAATATGGGATGACATTAATTGAAGCTCCTAGATCTAACATTGCTTTTTCAAATATAGTTCCATTTATTTTGAAGAGATTTGTAAACGTACCTAGATCCTTACACTTTGTTGGAAGTTTCCTTTATATGAATGTAGACACATTCTCCCTCACACTCACTTTATCGCCTCCTCTCAATTTCCTTTTGGAAGTGTATAATTCCTTGAGAAATTTAGCATATCTTAGAACTTGTTTTATGACATCAATCAAAGGTCTACCTTTCTTAACATTTCCAAAATCTCCTTATCTTGCTCCTCTTTCTTTGATTCAGCAAACCTCCTAGGAAAAAGAGGCAAGGTATTAGTAAAATTTTTAATTACAGGAGAATAAGAGTTTAATTTAGTTCCCGTTTCAGCTTCTTTTGGAGATACTTCAAGTTCCTTTTCAATTTCTTCATCATCGCCCATAAGAGGAGTTTTATATGGTGCCTTTATGTCCTTACCGTTTCTTAAGGTGATAACCCTTACATTATCTTTTGGGTTCACAATTGTCTGAGAGGGAAGTTTACCCGAACTCTGATTTTTCAATCAGCTAATAGCAGTAGCTATGTGACTTATTGATTTTCTAGATTCTGAATACTAACTCTTGTTTGCTATTGAAATTGTAGGGTACTATTTTGAAACCGAACCATATTCTAAGTAATGTTTTTATCGTGTCTTCTTATGAAGGTCTAGAGCTTGATGGTTGAACTTACCTTTGAAATGGTTGTTAGTAGGAGCTTTGTTGTTGTCCTTGTTGTTTATAATTGTTGAATTGAGAATTCTTTCACCTTGAATTGTGCACTTAGGAGTAGTTAGAATCATATTTCTTTTATGGTTGACTTGGAAAACTTCTAAAAGCATTTACTTGTTGCGTGGATGTTTCTTGTAAGGTTGGACACATCAATTGGATGCCTTACCATTGTGCAAATTATGCATGCTTTTACTTGTTGAGTACCATTTGCAGCCATCTGTCTCACTAAAGATGTCAACCCAGCAATCTGGTGCTCCAGTGTGGCAATGCTAGCTTCATTGACTTTTATGGTCTAGGGTTCTCTTATATGTTGAATTGTTGAGAGATAGCAATCATGTCAAAAATCACATTTATGGTTTCAATTGATGTGTTATCTATGCACCTTCTCTTGTTGAATCTATCAAACTTCTTTTGTGTGGCAAAAGTCCCTCATAGAAATACTGGATCAAGAGTTATTCACTGATTTGATGGTAAGGACAACTACCATATAGTCTCTTGAAACGCTCTCAAAACTCATATAATGTCTCCCCATTGTGATGCCTAATTGCACATATTTCCTTCCAAATATTTGTAGCTCTAGAGGCAGGGAAGTATTTCTTCAAAAAAAGTCTTTGCATCTTATTCCAAATAGTGATTGATCCTGAGGGTAAGTAATAAAGCCAATATTTGGTGATGTCCCCTAATAAAATAGGAAATGCTCTTAGCTTAATTTGGTCTTCTTGTACCTCAGCTGGCTTTATGTTAAAACAGACTATGTAGAACTCCTTGAGGTGCTTATGAGGATCTTCACCTAACATACCACAAAAGTAGGCAAGAGATGAATGAGACCAGATTTAAGCTCAAAAGCAACATCAATAGTAGGAAAATCAATGCACAAAGGTTGAAGATTAAAATCAGGAGCAGCCAACTACTTAAAAGTGCAATCATTATTTTGCTCTACTATGTTAGAATTTGTTTAAGAAATATAATCACTAGAAAAGCTAGAAAGCAAATCTAAGGCAATTTGAATTCTTGGTGAAGAACCAATTCTCCTATCAGATGGTAACGGATCCTCGAAACTTTGGGAAACTTTTCTTCTTGATTTGCGAAGAGTTCTTTCAATTTTTGGATCAAATTTTAGTTCACCATGGTGACAAGATCATGTCATGCACCGTAACTAACCAAACAAGAAAAGAAATTAATCAAAAATAAAAATACAATAAAACTTCATAAAAGTAATGGATATTAATCCCCAACAATGACACTAAAATTAATTGCAAATCGTAACACTACAAAAAATGATTAAACTTAACAATATAGCTAGTGAAGAGTCTAGGTCGATCCCATCGAGATTAAATCAATTCGCCTTTCTAAATTATATTTATATGTATAATGGGAGGTTTAGTTTGACACAATTAAGAAAACAAAGTAAAATTGAATTTATGAAAGCAAATAATAGAAAACAGTCAAAAGTGATGAAAGTGATAAATGTGTTAGAATCTAGTTTTCGGATCAATCTCAACTTAATCGCAAATAATCATACGTCACTGCATTATCATTTTCACATCTTTTTTAGAACTATCGATCGTGAATTATCAATAAAATCTTTTAATCCCAATTTTTCCTTAAATTGCGTTTAATCAAAATAAGCTCTTTAATTAAACCTAACTATCGAATAACTTATAATAAACTCTTTAGATTTAGTTGGGCAGCTACATTACGATTAGGAAAATATATCAATATAAGCAATAACCACACAAGTTCGGGTTATTTAGCCTCTATTATGTTGTCTCTAATGATTCAATGTCACTAGTTGTCA
>JAOSBP010000006.1:19536804-19547564 GCA_027563825.1 Erythroxylum mucronatum
AATTATTCATGAACATGAAATATTCCACAATCTCATCAACCCAATTCATTCAAATCAAATACAATAAATGCCACAATTATAGCCATTTCTCAATCAACGAAAGCACAATGAAACAAACATTTCTTGAAATTTTTCTACTTTCTTAATGCAAAAACAATCTTGTATAGCTCATTAATTCATTATAAACAAGGAACCCACCTTGTATTCCTTGCTCATTCTTGCTCAACATGCTTCCCCTTGTTCTTGATTCCTCTTGTCTTCTTCTTTCCTTCTTTAATTTCCTTCATCAAAACTCACAAAAATTCCCAAATCACAATGGATTCAAATTGGGCAAACCCTAACGCATAATCACTAAAAATAACCTTAGAAATCTCAAATTCATAACATTTCCAAGCTATCTAAACCAATAAACTCATCAAAAGATTCAAAATCAAAACTCTCTCTCTCTTACCTTTTTCTCCTCCATTTTCGAATTTTCCAAGCTCCATGGAAAGCTTTCATGCTCTTCCCTTCCTTTCTTCTTGAATCTACTTAAAAACTTGCTTGAAACTCCAAAGAATCGAAAAACCCTAGCTCATGCCTCCTTCTTCTTCTCCTCCATTGCCAACTCTCTCTTCTCTTCTTCTTCTTCTTTTCTTTCTTTTGTTCTCTAATTTTCGTGCCTTTCCCTAGCCTTAAACGACAGCTCTCCATTCCTTCATTTAATGAAGGCTAAATGACCTTATTGTCCCTCCATTTAAGCTTAACAACTTACCTCTTTAAGTGGATTTCCTAATCTGCCCCTGCATTTAGCCTTTAAAAATTTTGATCTTGCTTCCTAATTCTGAGCAGGTAAATGACATAATTTGGCAAAACTTTCTTCTTGAAAAGTGTTCCTCTATGTCTCATCTTTAAAATAACACCAAAATCACCCAATTCGGTTCAGAATTGAGGAAGTTATAATCAAAACACTTTCAGACCTGGACTTAACCACGACTGAACAATAACCTAACTTCAATCCAGAAATTGACAATATTAGGGATGAAATTAAATTTCGATCCCTCACATGATTTGTAGCCCCATGTATCAATTTTATTTTGCCTCAAGAATCAATTCAATCGGATCTCTACAGCTCCCGAATTTCTCAAAATACTGAACTATGTTCAGAAAATTATCCAACTCATGACCCTTAACCAATCCTCTGATTTTTGATTCAATCAATCTCTTTCCATTTCATTTTAATCTCATAATTTCTTCTCTTATTTGCACATATCTAAGTGCCAATAGTTCCTCGGTTAATAGTCCTAGCTTACAGAAAGGTTCGGGGTCTAACAAAAGCTGATTGGATTGTTAGCCCCACATTTTGAATCACATTAGAAACATTTGTTATGTGTTCCGTTCATTATTTTTCATGATTTGTTAAAAGAAACAATGTATAACTTAAAAATGTTACAAGTTTTGACTTTTCTTTGTCTATAAATAACACATCTAATAAATATAAAGAAAATTTGAATAGTATTTCAGAAATAAACTTTAATATGGTTATAGTTTCTTTCAATAAGGAATTTGTTACATGTATTGGTACTATTGTTACCAACTCTTTATAAATTTTATTACATGCTTATAGAATGAAAGTTAATAAGAAAGTAAGCATTAAGTTATTTACTGATGTGCAGTTTATACAAGGGAGACATTTTTGCTTCAACCAACATAGAAATAAGAAGTTCTTAAACCAACATAGTAATAAGAAGTGCTTCAATGATCTTAACTTAAGACAAAAGTTATAAATACTTTACAAAATTTGAAAGATAAATGAATTAATCGTATCATCTATATGACAAAATGAAATTAGAAGTTAATGTCAAATACAAATTGTCATAAGTTCATAATATTCTATCAATATATAGCTTACTCGAGTCCTAAACCATGATAGGAACTTAAGCTTATGTCTTTCTTCAACATGTTCAATCCCTTTGCTTTGAATCGACTATTTATGCTTTCTATTTAAAAAAGTCAATAGAGATCAGGAAATATGGATTGAATCACAAAATTGAACTATTAAATTTTAAATCAAAAGTAATATACATATTCCATATATATGTTGACTTTCTCGTAATTGTTCAAAATATACTAATAGGATATTTAAAATAAGTGTTTAGTTAACTTGACATATTTTCCAACACCAAGTGGCCGAAATTTTTGGGAGAAAACTAACAAGCTACCATCTTGCTCAAAATCAAAGTTACGTTCTAGTCTATTAAATTTTTGTCTCAATGTCATTTAAGTATACCGAACAAAATATCAAGCATTTATTTGCTATATAAGCCTCTATAATAGACCCTTCAGGTCGAACTCTATTATGTACATAACACTTGAGAGAGCATGAAAACCTAAACAAAATATAAAACATTAACAATTGTTACTAACTAATAACTTAAAAAAAAGTAGAAATTAATCCTAATCCAAGGTCCGTTAACAATTTCTTTGCATCACAGTAAGATTTGGACAATTTGTATCAAACAAGTAATGCATCATTGAGCAAGTCAATTAACATGTCAAAAGACTTTTTACTCCATTTATTATAACTTCCCAAAATTATCTTTTGTAATAATACCATTTATGTTAGGCAAAGCAATTTCATTCATAGTCTTTATATAATTCCCATAATCCTCTAACATCTCACTAATCCTATCATCATCATCATCATCATCACTATCATCCATATTATTATTGTTACTATCATCAACACTTGTATCAACACTTCTACTACAACTTTCTTCCCTATGTTCGCCATGATAAAGCCATAAAGTATAGAATTTATCTATGCCTTGGATAAGCAAGTGATTGTATACCACATCTTGACTTTGGATGTCGACATTTAAGCAATCTATGCATAGAAAATGAATACAACATTCATCACCCATAAGATCTTTTACAAATTGCATTAAACTTTTAACTCTTTCTATGTATTCAGTGGACCATTCTGATGAAACATCCAACTTTTGTCCATCTGTCCATACAATTAAAAGTAAATAATTGAATCGTTAAATGCAATGTTAACATAATGATAAATTAATAAAAGTTAATATTTCTCGATTAATCAATATAAGTTCCTATACTAAGTTTGAATTCAAACAAACACTTAGGTATGTGGCGTTGTTTACACCTATGAATCGAGAAAGGGAATTCTCATTGTGACTCCTAGGCTTGTGAAATATTTCACCGATAAGCCTCATAAGAGCTCCATCATGGGTTTTTAGTTCATATTCCATCCTAAGTGTTTAATATGCAAAGGATTGTCGATAATTGTAGGTGAATTTCTAATGTTAATACTTCTTCATTAACCAGTACAAGTTCATAAATTAAAATTGAATTTAAATAAACACTACGATACATGGCATTGTTATACCACATGAATAAAGAAAGCAAGTTCTCGCTGTGACTTCTACACTTATGGAATATTTCACCGATAAGCGTTATGGGAGTTATATCAAAGGTTTCTAGCCTATATACCATCCTAGGGGTTTATTATGCCTTAAATCATCCTTAATTATACAAGTCCGTATACTAAGTTTCAATTCAAATAAACACTAAGGTACGTAGCGTTGTTTACACATGTGAATCGAGAAAGGGACTTTTTAATGTGACTCCTAGGCTTGTAAAATATATTCCACCGATAAGCCTCATGGGAGCTACATCATGGGTTTCCAACCTATATATGATCCTAAGGGTTTATTATGCAAAGGATTGTTCATAATTGTAGGTGAATTTTGACATAGTACATCGTAACAATACTCAAAATAGCTAAACCTATAACTATAGTAATGGTGAGTTTAGGTCGATCCCATAGAGAATGTTCAATTAGCTTTCTTAATGAAAAGAATTAGTGTTTAGGTTAGGGGGTATGGTATGGTTTCAAATAAGAAAATATTCTAAACTAATTAAAACAAATTAAAGAAAATATTCAAAATGATGAAAAGTGATGAATGCATTATGGACCTGGTCATAGGTTCAATCTTGGCCTACACACGATTAAACATACCTTATTGAATTTTTATTCTTACACCTTTTCTAGCAACTATTAATTGTAGGTTAACAATAAGTTATGTTAACCCCAATTTTCTCTTAGGTCATGTTTAATTAAGAGTAGTTTGTTAATTAAACCTAGCTATCGAACAACCTAGAACAAGCTCTATAGATTTAATTGGACAGCCACATTACAAATTAAGAAAATAGATTAATCAAGGCAACAACCATAAAAGCTCGAGTCATTTAACTTAGTTTACATTATCCCAAATGATTTAAAACCATTAGTAGCTATAAACAAATCTCAACATAACAATTATGGATTATATTAAAGATTCTAGCAATGGGTTCTTACATAAAAAATCAAATAATTAAACTTAGCAATAATTAAACTTAATAATAAGTTTTGTTAACTTCGGTTGTCTCTTAGGTCATGTTTAATTAAGAGTAACTTGTTAATTAAACTTAACTATCGAATAACCTATAACAAACTCTCTAGATTTAATTGGACAACCACATTACGAGTTAAGAAAATAAATTAATCAAGGCAACAACCATATAAGCTCGAGTCATTTAACTTAGTTTACATTATCCCTAATGATTCAAAACCATTAGTTGCTACAAACGAATCTCAACGTATTTACATTATCTCTAATGATTCAAAACCATTAGTAGCTACAAACGAATCTCAACGTAACAATTATGGATTGTATAGAAGATTCTAGCAATCAAATAGAGCATTCAATCATTCTTAAATAAAAATAATCAAATAGAGCATTCAATCATTCTTACATGACACCCAAATATTAAACACATGATCACATAATCAATCCATAATAGAAAGAACAACAAGCAATGAGAGAAATGCTTAATCAGATTCTTCGGCATCGATATCACCTCTGAACTAGGTCAAGAATGCCTAACCCTCCTTTGGTCTCCAAAGGATGAAAGTTGTCCCCCTTTATTGCCTCTTGAAACCCCTGGAACGATTTCTTAAATCTTTCATAATGTTTTTGTTGTTAAAACGATGTTTTCATACCAAAAGTAACGTTTTCGGGTGAGTTGGCAATATGCTATGGGCATGACTTAGTGTGTCACGCCCATACAAATTTATCACAGGCGTGAGAACTTTGTCATGGGCATGAAAGCACTCTCTCAAACCATGACTTACGTTATTCTTCATTCCTTTTAGCACTTTATTGTCTCCTTTTGCTCTAATTCTTCTTCTTATTGCTCTATGAGGATAAGTGAGTGTGAATCTCAAGAAGATGACTCAAATATTGTGTTTTCGACTCACTATAGCTCTTTTGCTTCCAAATTGTACCTAAAACCAAATATGAACTAAAGTGAATGTCTTAGACATTTCATATCATTAAACACTCAGTGTTATGGAATAAATGCATAACCAATCAAGCACGTTTCAATTTCTCCCACTACAAACCATATGAAGTATAACCAACTAGAAGGAATCACTCATACAATTGATTGAAATACATTGAAACTACAAGGAGTAATCCTTCAAAACCACATCTACCTCATATGCATCATATTCAAATTACCCATTCAATACAATTTTAGGAGGCAAAACTAAAAATGAATAACTTTACAAAACATGTGCATTTTCTCCTTGATAGTTTTATTTAAACATATTTTTGCTTTTTCTTTTTCCCCTTTTTATTTTTCTTTTCTCTTTTCTCTTTTCTCTTTTCCTTCTTTTTATATAAAAATTGAAAGAAGGTACATTAACATGGGAATTTCATTGATATGACATAAAATAGCATCCTAAAAATTATAACCATCCTACACATATGAGTACCCCCACATTTATACTTTTATACACCCATAATCATCAATAGTTAACTTGTGCTCCAGTAACTTTAAGGCTTGGGTAGGACATTTGGTTAGGTTTAAACCATGTAATGTGGTTAGCACAAAAAGAACACATAAATAAAGCTCAAAGGGGTTTATCAAAAGGAAAAATCATAACGATGGGTAGGTTATTTCACTAATGTAGCTCATACAACAAAGAATGTTATATCATTTTTATGTTAATGCATGTGATAAAAATGTGGTCTCAAATAGAAATTCAAGGCAAAGTCAGGATGTACATGTCATAAAGGTCATGCGTAAAAAAAAAGAAGACAATGAGACTAATATGGATGTGTCAGTCTAATAAGGCTCAAAATCTTATTGGCTTATGTCTTCCACTAGTCACCACTCTTCTAAAGATAATGCATATTGATCAATCACAAGAGCAAAAGTACATGCTAAAGTTTCCATATATTCTTCAAGTTCATTCACTCTCTATTCATGACTATATAGTCCTAAAAGCAATAGAAAAATGAGAAAATGTTTTTGTTTTTATTTGGTTCTCTCTCTCTCTTTTTGTTGAAAACTTAAAAACAAGTAAGAAACAAATAAACTTAAAAGTACACATACATATAAGAAACAAATATAGAAATGTAAAGGAAAAGAAATGAACTTCCCTTGGGTTGCCTCCCAACAAATGCCTTTGTTTATTGTCACTAGCTTGGCTCGATGTTTTCCTCACATGAAGAATTTATGATCTTTTGGTGTCACAGTTTGCATTCTCTCCATATAAGGTTGTTCAGTATAGGGTCTTTGTTGATGACCTCTAATTTTCAACATATTCCCTATCTTCATATTCTCAATCTTTACTAAGTCTCTACACTCTTGGAATATCTCGAATGTCTCTTCACCTTTTTCCTCCTTGTTTAATTTCTCCAATCTGCTATGTAAAGGTGAAGGGTTAATATTAATAACAATAAGTGACTCAACATTTACCTCTGAGCTAAATGATATTTCATTTTCTACTTCAAGCTCCTCCTCAACTTCTCCTTCACATGCAATTCCTTGAGTAGTTCTCTCAAGATTCTTAAGCTCCTCCTCGCTCTTTAAGGTCTCTACACTAACCTCCCTTAGGTATACCTTGATTTGAGATGGTTATGTCTCTCCACTTTGTGATTCTGGCAGTTGATAGCTTCCATCATCTGACCCATCTAGCTTCCCAAGTTTTGGATTCTAAATCTTGTTTCTTACTAAAATTGCAGAGTATTAGTAGCAAGAGATCTAACTAAATCTTCAAGGATGTACCAGAGTTGCAATAAGAAGCTTCTGGCCTATGCAAAAATTGTTGTGTGTCCTGCAAACTATCAAGGAAGTAATTTTGTTGATTATCCCATCCCTAACTAAAGTTAATATGATAATTCCAAACTTGGTTATAAGATTGGAAATATGAGTTATAAACAAAATTACTTCCACCCATGATTTTTTTAACAAATAAAAAGTGAAAATAACATGAAATAATTGCAAAGAAACTAATTATAAAAAATATGTACAAAACACCAATTCAAATGAAGAAAAAAAAACTAAAATATTGCACTCCTTAGCAACGATGCTAAAATTGACATAATGCATTGTAACATTGCTCAAAATAACTAGACCTATAACTATAGTAGTGGTGAGTTTACGCCAATCCCACAAAGAGTGTTCGGTTAGATTTCGTAATGAAAAGAATTAGTGCTTACGTTATGAGGGGGTTTCGTTTAGTTTCAAATAAGAAAATAAAACTAAACTAAGCTAATTAAAACAAATTAAAGAAAACATTAAAAAGTGATGAATGCATTACGGACCTGGTCATCGGTTCAATCTCGACCTACATTTGTTTAAACATACCTCTTTGAATTGTTATTCTCATACCTCTCCTAGCAACTATTAACAATAAGCTCTGTTAAACCCAATTTTCCCTTAGGTCATGTTTAATTAAGAAGAGCTCGTTAATTAAATCTAGCTATCGAACAACCTAGAACAAGCTCTTTAGATTTAATCGGGCAGTTGCATTACGAGTTAAGAAAAAGATTAATCTAAGTCAACAAACACACAAACTTAGGTCATTTAACCTAGGTTATGTTATCCCTAATGATTTGAAACAATTAGTAGCTACAAACGAATCTCAACATAATAATTATGGATTATATTGAAGATTCTAGCAATGGGTTGTTACATAACAATCAAATAAAGCATTCAATCATTCTTACACAACACTCAAATATTAAACATAGGATAAAATAATCAATCCCTAAGAAAAAGAAAAAAAACAATGAGAGAAATGCTTAACTAGGTTCTTCAGCGTCAATATCACCTCCGAACTAGGTCGAAAAAGCCTAACCCTCCATAGGTCTCCAAAGGATGAAATCTTTGCCCCTCTGTCACATCTCGAAACCCCTAGAATGATTCCTTAAACCTTTCATAATGTTTCTACCATCAAAATTATGTTTTTATACCAAAAAGTGGGGTTTGCCAACTGTCACGCCCATGACACATTTGTCATAGGCGTGACAACACTCTCACGCCCATGAAAATTTTTGTCATGGGAGTGAGAGAACTCTCATGGCCATGACTTATTTGTCATGGTCATTAGATGTTTCTCAAGCCATAACTTATGATATTCTTCATTCCTTTTGGAATTTTCTTGTCTCCTTGTGCTCTAATCCTTCTTCTTCTTGCTTTATAAAGACAAGTGAGTGTGAATCTCAAGAAGACGACTCAAATATTATGTTTTTGACTCGCTTTAGCTCTTTTGCTTCTAAATTGTACCTAAAACCAAATATGAACTAAACTGAATGTCTTAAGCATTTCATATTATTTAACACTAAGTGTTATGGAATAAATGCATAATCAATTAAGCATATATCAATTTTTTAATGTTAATACTTCTCCATTAATTAGTACAAGTTCATAAATTAAGTTTGAATTTAAACAAATACTATGGTATGTGGCATTGTTACACTGCATAAATCAAGAAAGCAAGTTCTCGCTGTGACTCTTAGGCTCGTGGAATATTTCACAGACAAGCCTCATGGGAGATACATCACGGGTTTTTAGCCTATATACCATCCTAGGAGTTTATTATGCCTTAAATCATCCTTAATTATACAAGTCCATACACTAAATTGGAATTCAAACAAACACTAAGGTACGTGGTGTTGTTTACACCAGTGAATCGAGAAAGGGACTTCTCATTGTAACTTCTAAGCTCGTGGAATATTTCACTGATAAGCCTTGTGGGGGTTGCATCACGGGTTTGCAACCTATATACCATCCTAGGGGTTTATTATGCCTCAAATAATCCTTAATTATACAAGTCTATATACTAAGGTACATGCAGTAAATAGTTATGTAATTCATACATCAATTCATCAATTATTCAAATAAAACCCAAACATAAATACTTAGACTATTAAAGCAAAACATAAAAACTCATTAATGATTCTAAGAATTTTACAAACAACATAAAGCCAATACCTCTTTTGCATTCACACAAAACCTAAATACAAATACTCGTACTATTAAAGCAAAACATATGGTAGACATTAGTTGAAAGACTTACCTGGACAGACGAATAATCGCAGACTACAAAGAAGAAGGAAAAGGTTGGAAGATTATTGTCAAGCTCTTCAAGGTAAAAAACGGCCTGCGAAAAAGACAACTTTGTATTTAATATAATACACTTGTTCATGGAGTTATAGTGTGTGTTATTTGACTTATTTCATGTTTGAGAATTAACTAAGATAATTGTTATATTTTTATTGAAAAATTGCTCTCTCTATTGATACAGGCTCCTTGTTGTTTGAGAATTAGATATTTATTGTATTTTTATTAACAATTTAACATGGAAAATTGCTTATACCGATATATTGAGACTTGAAATTAAGTCATGCTGTCTTTATTGAATTAGAAAATTGGTTCTTTAAACAAGTAATAATATTATAGATTGTATCCAAGGAATGTTCATTAATAGTCCTTAGTTTTATTTAAATAGCCTTATTAATTAAATTTATAAACTATCTCTTTAATATGTCGATAAAGATAATTTAGAGTTTATGACTTATTTAAGAGTTTCACCTCTAAGTTCATTAAAAAAATTATATTCATCTTTATCTTTAATTTTAGGCGACCGTCACTAATTAGGAGGTGACATGACATAGTCCTGTCTTCATTATAAAATTTAATCAACTGTTATTTGTTTGTGTAAATGATCAGAGTTACTATTTAAGTTCTTAGATTTTGTATATATCTATTTATTAATTATGTTTTGTACTTCAACAATACAAACATCGAAAATTTCAATTGGTTATGTCATTATCGAAACATAAAATTTTGAACTGAAGTTTTATAATATCCAAATACTAGTAACTATTCTTACAATGATGCAAATGACCCTTCAACATGTTTCCTCTTGCAAGCAAACTCTACAAATATGGTATATTGATGTCTATGCATAAAGTAGGTAATTGAAAGTCAACAAAATCATCTTAGAACAAAGTCGACCAAGCAGAACAGATACAACAGTTAACACAATCGTTATAGGCATTTCATCGAACACCTTATAGACATGTCAAATTCATCCTAAGATTCAAATGGAAATCACGTGTTTTCCGTTTCATCACTAACATTAACAGTTTCCATGCTCCATCCATTCATAGATAATCCAAAACCAAGCAATGAATGCATATATAATCACCACTTCAAAACCAAACATCACACCTTCAAAATACGTGAAAGGAAGCACAAAACAATCCAAAAAAAGGATCCACGACTTACCTCGATGGATAATCAAAAAGATGGCGATAGGAGAACACAGAAGCATGGAAAACCCAGAACACAAAAGATCTTCCAATTGGGAGAAAACGAAGAAGAAAGGAGGACACGAGAGAGTGGGAAAATTTGGGGGG
>JAOSBP010000006.1:19588491-19599004 GCA_027563825.1 Erythroxylum mucronatum
CTATTTGTCAGATGGTAAATTTGGGATTGAAGGACAGCAGATGAGCTAATTAATCAGCATTGGAGAATGTGAGAATGCAGCAAATACCATTTCAGCTATGGTTTTTGTATTTGCCGTTGATTTTCCTTTGGTGAGCGCTGATAGGTGCTTGTGTGGTAGCAATTTTATTAATCTGATTTGTTGGTTTAGAATTGTTGTTATTTAACATGATTACTAGTTTTCAAATAATAATGGCAATTTAAAATGGTCATTAAGCTTAGCAAGCTTGCTATTTGGTTATTTGTTGGTAAGGCTAAAATGATGACAACATCTTGAGGGGGCAATCGGTTAGCACGAGGGAATGGTAATAAGAATGAGAATTAATATAGCGAAAAATGAAAATGGCTATTATCATTATAATTATGATAGTTGGTTAAGAGGAAGGAATGATTATTATTACTATTGATAGTGATTGGTTTGTAAAAAATATTGTAATTAATTAATTACAATATATTAATTAAAATATTTTAATTAATTAATGAATTATATTTTAATTAATTATATTGTAACTAATTAATTAATTATTTTTTAATTAATTATAATGTAATTAATTAATAATTATATTAATTATATTACAATTAATTAATTAATTACAACATTTAATTAATGAATGAATTATATTTTAATTAATTATATTGCAATTAATTAATTAATAACAATATTTTAATTAATTATATTTTGATTAATTAATTAATTAATTGCAATATTTAATTAATGAATAATCATATTTTAATTAGTTATAATTTAATTAATTATAATATTTTAATTAATTATAATGTAATTAATTAAATAATAATAATAATATTTTAATTATTTATATTGTAATTAATTAATTAAAATATTTTAATTAATGAATAATTATATTTTATTTACTTATATTTTAATTAATAATAATATTTTAATTAATTAATTATAATATTTTAATTAATGAATTATAATATTTTAATTAATGAATAATTATATTTTATTTAGTTATATTTTAATTATTAGTAATATTTTAATTAATTAATTATAGTATTTTAATTAATAAATGAATTATATTTTAATTAATTATAGTGTAATTAATTAATTATATTTTAACTTATTATAATATAATTAATTATATTATTTTAATTAATTAATTAATTACAATATTTTAATTAATGAATTGTATTTTACTTAATTATAGTGTCATTAATAAATTAATTATATTTTATTTAATAACTTAATTACAATATTTTAATTAATGAATTATATTTTAATTAACTAATTATATTTAATTAATTAGTATTAAAAATAATTTTAAAAAATAGCCACTAATAAGAATAAGTTTCTACTAAATGAAGAGTACAGAGATTCTTCAAAAATAAGATATCAAATTAGTACCTATAATAATAACCAACAATTAACTACTCCCTTTTAACACTTTACCCTTGATTCTTTCCGAAAACTTATCAACCAAGCACCGCATGACCTAAAGCCATACTATGAAGGCTTCCAGCTGGAGAATGTAGAAATGGTGATGCTTAAAGACGCAAATCCTGAATGGTTTTCTTTCTTTGAATCTCTATTCTTTAGGAAGTATTTGAATCCATAAAATAAAAGACCGCACATTAAACACAGAAACTATACTAGTTCTGGTTAGAATCGATTTGCAGAAACAAAACAACTCAGATAACGCAATAAAAAACAAGATGATGACAAATGGCGGCACGAGGTGAAAGGCCTGGCAACGACATTGAACGAAGAGAGAAGCGCCTAAGCCTGCAAATCCAACCCAGTTGGTGGAGCAGGAAGCTGGCAAAATCTTAACGATACTGCCATGGTAATATATAAAATCTCGCGACTTTAAGGTTGATTCTCGAATTGCTCGCTTCTCTCGGTCTCCTCGGCGTTCAAGAGATCGAAGTTAGAGCTCCAGATAAAAACAAAAAAAAAGTTCTCTTCAGCAAAAAGAAACAAATGAACAGAGATCTAACAGATTCGACAGCGCGGAGATTAAAGATTGGAGAGATCAATAATCGTGAACGGTGACTGAGACGATAGTGTGAAAGAAACCGACATGCAACCCCTGAGAGACGGAGAACTGGATGGAGAGAGAAAGTACTTAATATCTAAAGGAGTACCTTGTTTAAATTAGCTTTTATTCCATATAAGTTAAGAGGGATTTTTATCTCTTTATATATCGTTTTCATATAAATAAATAAATATAGTTCAAAATAATATCGTTTTTCTAATTTTAATCCCCAATAGCAATGACACATAAAAATAAAATTATTTTTCTTCAACATTTATACGGACCCTAATTGTAATATTAAAATAATTTTAGATAAAAGATATGATACTCGTTTATAGTTTAAGTAATTTTTTAAAAAATCTTTAATTTTTTATAATTTGAACCTAAACGTTGATCTAATTCAAATTAATCCAATAAAAAATAATAGTTATCTCTTTTTTTTTTTTTAATAAAGAGTGGATTGATAAAAACACTTTAAGAAGCTGGTGTTATCTCGCTTTCACTGTACTCGAAATCGATTGAGAGACTCCAACAACTTCTCTTCTAACTCCTGAAGTTTTTGATCGAGCGACACTGGTGTTCCGGGAACCTAAACAATCTTCTGGAGTCCAAGTTCAGTAAGCTCTCAGCTCTGAGCTTCTGCTCCTAGTCTCTAAGATGTTGCTTTATTTTTTGAGCTTTAAATTATCGCATCACGAAGAGTTAAGCACATTTCACTGCTTTTGTTAAATATGTACTTAACTTTATTATTTAAATAACTTAAAATAATTATAATAAACAATTGAGTTTTCTTTAAAAATTTAGAAAAAGGACAATTTAAAGATTTTAAAATTTGTTAAAACTATAAGCAGCATGATCCTTTTTCCTGTATTTTACATATCTATTCACCTTTGAATGATAATGACCTGTCAAGCAGTCTTCCGTTAATATCAGCAAACAACCAAATTTGAGAAACCCTAAGATAAAATGAAACATACCAAAAACCCTCGTTTTCCCGTTACCTACAAGTAACCCTAATTCTCGAACAAAATCAAACCCTAACCCTAAAACTTTCCCAGTTCCACCAATGACCTAACCAAAACTCTCCAATCGTCCCTGAAATCCCCACATATTTCATCTTCACCATGTCCGGCGATAGCCGGGAAGCCCCTACGGTGGACGGAGGAGGTAACGGTGTTGTGACCGAATCGGTCAAGCCGAGTTTCCAGGTGACCATGTCGGTGGCGCCGAGCCAGAGGCTGAGGCTGAACCCTAACAAGGATCATAAGCCAGAGAGCTACGAGGATCTGCAATTGGATTTCGCTCCCTCGGTTTTCAGTTCGTTGGAGCGATACTTGCCTCCCAGCATGTTCAGCGTGAGTAGAGACGACAAGGTGAAGTTCATGAGGGAGATTCTGTTGAAGTACTTGCCTCATGGAGAGAGAACCAGAGTACGTTCTTGCAAACATATAAGAACAGAATTTCGTGTTTTTAATTTGGTTGGATGGAATCCGGAAGGAAATGAAGAGAGTTAAATTAAGTCATTTATCTTTTTGGTTTTCACATCGTTAAGAGCCCTAGTCGTAAATAAGATCACAGGGCGGGAGAGCTCAAGGTTGCTGCATTTTTTCTCAGTTCATACTTTTTTGTCTAATGAGTATTAGCTGAAATTACGGTAATGTCCTTCGGATACATGGTTTAATAGTCATCTGATCTAACGGCGTCAAGTGTGCTGGCACTTGTGGGAATATATGTGCAAATTAAGTCATAATTTTATAACCAAAAAAGAAAAGAAAAAAAATCGTCGCTTTTGTAATTGTATTAGTGCATGTTGAGGGAATAAAAACTAAAACGATTGGGATAATGGCT
Organism: Erythroxylum mucronatum; assembly: GCA_027563825.1. NCBI lineage: Eukaryota > Viridiplantae > Streptophyta > Magnoliopsida > Malpighiales > Erythroxylaceae > Erythroxylum > Erythroxylum mucronatum. The sequence continues at coordinate 19,592,375 of JAOSBP010000006.1, forward strand.
TTTTGAATAGTTGTTACTGGGCCTGTTAATTTTCTGCTACGATAGAAAAGGTTTTTAGAAAATCTATGTGTTTGGTTAATTCATCTCTTTAGAAATTTCTTTGTCTCTCTATTACTAAAAAAGGGTATGTTTGAGTACACTTGGTTCTGATTCCGGAACTCTGAGGGTGGAGAACTGGAAGGTGTTAATTACATTGCTGAAATTGGTATAGAAGGTATGCAAGATTGGCTTTGAGCAGATTCGAACTTGGATCTTTTAGGGCTAAAGATTTGAAACTGAACTGTTGACTTAATGTCTATCTTGGCCTACACGTATTATCAAACTAAACCAGAAATTGCCATTTGGCATACAGATTTGTGCTCTGGGATTATAAGCTGTATCACTTGTTACCTTTTCTAGTCCTCTGAGTTCTTAGAATTTTTTATGGATAGGTGCATTGGCAATTCAAAGGGAAAATTTTTAGGAAGCGTCCGAGGGCAATCCAATTCTGAGCTTATAAAGTTATTTTTTAAAATAAAAAATTAGGTGAAGATAGAATGTTCTATATCATATGAAAGATCCCAATTTTATCACATCTTTGTTTAAACTTCAAAATCTCAGACTAAATTGTTGGGCTAATGTCTAACTTAGGTTACGTGTGTTAACAAATTAAAACAGAATTTGACATTTGGCATACAGATCGTTGCTCTGTGATTATAAGCTGTATTTTTGTTACCTTTTCTAGCCCTCTGAGTTCTTAGAATTTTTGGTGGATGGGTGCATCGGCAATTCAAATGGAAAAAGTTTAGGATGTGTTTGAGGACAATCCAACTCTGAGATTTTAGAGTTATTTTTTAATAAGAAAATTTAAGTGAAGATAGACAATTTTATATCATTTCAAAGATCCCAATGTTATCACATCTTTGTTCAAAAGTTCAAAATCTCAAACATAGTTATATATTTGCATTATTATTGTCTATCTCTATTGCACTGGCATGCAAGTTTGTGCGTTATGTTATGCTATAAATCATTGATCTTTTTTTTTAATGGGGTTTCTCTATTATTCATATAATTCCAATTTTTTACGTGTAAAATCAATTTGAACACAATGATTATACCAAGTAGTTCTTTACTCAACGCTTTGTTTAACAGCTTCGACAGAAGGTATAAAGTCCGAAAGCAATCCAATTTACTTGTACCTTGTTGTTTGACCTCATATTTTATACAAATTTTGAACTTCATTTCATTTTTTAAACATTGTGGTTACCATAAACAGACTGAAACTCTTTTCCGCCTTTTTCAGGTTCAGAGACAGAGAGAATATAGGCAGAAGATAATATCACATTATCAGGTCCGAAGCATGATCACTCTTGCTCAGTTTACATGGCTAACTAATGTGGGCAATTTCTTTGAGACTTTTCTTTCCAATCCTTTTACAGTGGCTGCACTTACTTGCCTCCTGCTAGGAAAATTGTAGAGGTTGGATTATCAACTATTCTGGGCTAGGAAGAGACCTTACTGGGATTTGACTGCACTACCTTTAATTTGTGAATAAACTTTGTTGAAAGCATTAGTGAATGTCTTATTTTGTAATTATAAATAGTAAAAATAAAATAATAATATGATGATGATAATAGTCATAGCACCAACAATAACAATAATGATAAGCACAATTGTCATACTGACAAAAATAACTATGGAAAACAATAAATGGAGAGATAATGAAGGACAATGAAATTGGCTGTTGTTATTGAATTCACCTTTTTACGATGAAAATTCTGAAGTTATATTTTACTAGCCAGATTGTGTGCCCTTCAGCTTAACAATTAAATGTTTCTGATGGTGCCTGCAATTTTAAGTGCTAAAAAATGGGACTAAAGACAAAATGCACTTACTTAGAATAGTGGACTTCTATAAAGTCAAAATACATGGCAATTATATTGTTGCATCACTTTATCATAGACATGTCTTTTTCTTCTGATTCTGTATTTGATAAGCACCCATAATGACCCTATCAACACAGGTTCTCTCTAAATTGGCTATCTGTGTTGCAAAGAGGGAATGCATTTTGTTTAATTTTCATTTATTTGCTGTCTTTGTATTACAATTTAAATATTTACTGTTACTAAGGTACTATGTGATGTTTAAGCAGCCTTTACATAGAGAATTGTACACATTACATGCTGCTACCTTTTTCGTCCCATCCTTTATCAAGGCAATCAGTGATAACACGGAAGAAAGCTTGAGGAACATAATGTCAGAACCTTCTCCTGGTGTCTTTACATTTGAGATGTTGCAGCCTCATTTTTGTGATATGCTACTGGCAGAGGTGCTATTTGTTAGGTTTATCTGTAGCATGACTTCTGCAATCTTAGATTTCTCCATTTTCTTTTGGATAAAATTTGTTGCTCTTACATCGATTTGGCTTTCTAGGTTGAAAATTTTGAGAAGTGGGTTGATGCCTCAAAACTTCGAATCATGCGCCCAAATACAATGAACAAATATGGTGCTGTTCTTGATGATTTTGGCCTTGAAACAATGCTTGACAAGCTTATGGATGGTTATATTTGTCCTATAGCTAAAGGTGATGCATATCTTCTTGTTTGGGATGGTTGAATCACTAGTTTGTTAGAGATTATCTATTTGCTGCTCTGCCCCTTTTTTGTTTAGTGTGCCCATGCATACATGTTTTTCTGCACATTGATGACCAATTTATAATTAACTATTGCATGCCACAGTTTTCTTTCCTGAAGTTGGTGGATCAACTCTGGATTCTCATCATGGTTTCATTGTTGAATATGGTGAAGATAGGGATCTCGACTTGGGTAGGTGCTTTCTTCAATTTTTGTGTCAAACGTTCTTCAAGCTGTTCATAACTTGTTTAGCATATGAGATTTACGGATTGTATTGTCGAGTTTGATGTGTATGGCTTCAAGAAGTTTCTGTTGTGAGTAAATGTAGAATTAAGTGTTATGTTCATGTTATGCCTGCAAACTAAAGGAGTCATGGAGGGACTAAAAGGACTGGAAGTCCACGGGGCTTAGAATGCCATGTGACAGGCAAGAAGGAGATGACTCTGGAATGCGTTTGAACTTCTTGGATGTTAGTGGGTTATGTCGCTTGAGGAGCATCCTCAATGACAACTTGTAGGGGTATAAATCTTAGTGAAAGAAGATTTAAATTCTAATGCAGTAAAAGCATTCTAAAAGATGAGTGGTTAAGGAATATTTATGATTGAGAAGATTGTTGAATATGTGGAATTATTGTGTAGTATTTTATAACAACATCATTTGGAGACTGTTATTTAGAGGATGCCGTGATATTGGAGAAGCTAATGTCTGAAAGGACTAGGCCAAACTTGCATTCACTAAGAAAGTAGAGGGGAACATTCCTTGATAAGCTCCCCCTAAGCCTACCAAGTTTGTAAAACCTGCCTATTAAAGGGGCTTAGCCCTAGTACTTGATATAGCCGCGGTGGGGATATGTAAGATAAGGAGGTTGTTTTTAATTTCCTTTTTGTTGCTTAGATATTACTGTAGGAATTTTGTATTCCAGTCATGGGTAGAATGTTTCATGAGACTTTGAATCATGTATTATCAATTGGAACTGGGGACTATGATATTTAAAAGATTCTTTTGATTGTTCATGATACACATGATGTTATCAAGTGTAACTTCTGCAATTAAGGTTAAATGGGAGAAGACAACTGATGTGTAAAAGGATAATTGAAGCATATTCAAGGAATGTCTTCATTTTTCATTTGTTCTTCTTAGGAGTAATATGGATTGAGAATAGCATCTTGAGTCTTTAAATTGGTTATTCAAAAAGTTAACTCTGATGTTGCGACATTGTAATGTTGGCACTTTCATCATTTATTTGGGACAAAAGAAAAGGGGAGAAAGGAATAATAACAAAAGGTACATGGATAACTGGCGTTGAATTGTCATGGTAGAAAAGGAATATGATGCAAAACATTGATCAACAGCTTACCCAACCATTTTAGTGATTGATAAAGGTGTTCTAGGTGAGGCTTTCAACTTATTTATTAAAAAAACAATAAGGGTTGAATTAGAGCTTATAGGCCATCTTTTAGCTGCCAATATGATCAAACAAGTTGATTTCATATTTGAAAGAGAAGCACAAGTTCTCTCTTCAGTGACAGGGTATTACAAGGTGAAGAAAGATTTTACCACCTGAAGGAGTATAGTATATCAGCAGATTGTCACACCTTCTGATGTATTTTAGATGGTTTATAATTGCATTAGGCTTACAGGAATTCTAGGTGTGTTGTTGATATGATATTGCCTAATGAAAGTGTAGAAAACATATATTTCATTTCAATTATCTTGACCTCCACAAAGAGTTTCTTACAATTTTGTTTTTGCAGGCTTTCATGTCGATGACTCGGAAATATCTCTGAATGTTTGCTTGGGTAAGCAGTTTTCTGGTGGAGAATTGTTTTTTCGGGGTACAAGATGTGATAAACATGTAAATACTGGAAGTCAGCCAGAGGTATGTAATCTTTAAATTGTAGTGTTATTCAAGCTGTTATGAGGAATAACTAATCAGGAAAAAAAACTTCATGGCCCTATTCAAAACTACATTGTTGATTTGTTCTTGCTAATTCTGGATGTTGGTGGGGCTTTTTCTTTTACATGATGTGTTGACTGCAGTGCTAGATATTCATCCAATAAGAACTACATGAGTGTGTCGTAATTTATTGTTCATAATGAATGCCGTTCTATTCATCCAGTATGAACTACATGAGTGTGTCCTAATTTATTGTTCATAATGAATGTTGTTCTGTATCATTCTCAGTCCATTTTGTTGATATCCTTGGTCATATTGTCAAATACAACTGGTGTCTGATTTTTTAGTGTGTATGGGCGTTCTTGCTGGCAAAATATTCTTTTTTAATGTTATCGTTCCAAATCCATGTTCCTGAATAATTTAAAGTGTGTTTGTGCATGTTTTAACAAGCTATCCCATGATACAATATCCGACTGAAAGAATGGTTGTTGCTAAACTGAGAACATATCTTTCTGCAGAGCTCCAATAACTCTCCAGGAAGGGGCTAGACAATATTTTCTCCTTTCCTGCTAAGAAAAAGTAAAATATTATGTTTCTGGAGTGCTGATTGAAATGCTTTTTTTAGGAGAAGCAGATGGCAGGCTGAAAAGTATTGAAGATTGCATCTGTTATAAGAATTTTTATGAATAACCTGTAGTTAACCATTATTGAGAATGCTTTACAAATGGGGTGAAAAATCTCATTCTTTTGAACTTTTTTTTTTTCACAATACATCTATACTTTTTGTTACATGAAGATTTGTTCTGTGCAAACAGGAAATCTTTGATTTCACTCATGCCCGTGGTCGAGCTGTACTTCATCGTGGTCGACACAGACATGGAGCTAGGGCCACAACATCTGGTCACAGGATCAATTTACTCATATGGTGTAGAAGGTACTTCAAATTTTGCTGTACCTACAGTACCTACTATATTCCTTTATGAGATGGTTTGCTTTGACTTACTGCAAGAAAAATAATCTTTGTCATTCTAATCCATGTTTTGGGTGGTCATCATTTTTGAATAATTGCAAAGTATCCCTTTCATTTTTAGTTATGTCATGCCATTTTTTATATTTAGATTAGCCATATATTGCTAGAAATACACTTAGTTTCTGGATCTTTTGGAGAACTTCCATGGAATTTCTTTTAGTACCTATGTTGAGTTCTTTTAAGCTGTTATTGCTTGAGAAGAACTCTTAATTCCATGGCACTAACAATTGTAGACCTATGTTGAGTCGTTTTAAGCCCTTGTTGCTTGAGCAGAACTCTTATTCCATGGCACTAACAATTGCAAAATAATGTGCATGCAGAATGAAATTATTGGGCTCCTTTGCTAATAGTAGGATCAAGTTGATGATTATGTTTTTTTTGTATATGTAAAACACCATTCTAATATTTGAGGTTTCTGTCACACAAATCTGGAATTTACTATTCTATGGCCACACTCATTTTTGTTTTCATTTTAATATTGTTCATCTTGTGATCCTTTTGCAGTTCTGTTTTTAGAGAGATGAAAAAATATCAAAAAGATTTCTCTAGTTGGTGTGGAGAATGCATTCGTGAGAAGGAAGAAAGGCAACGGTTGTCTATTGCTACTACCAAATCGGTAAAGTGCTTTTTTTTTCCATAGCCTTATATGTAAATTGACTATAACTAATGAGTGGAGAGTAGAAAAACATAGATCTTTATTCTAAGTCCTTTTGATTCTGTTTTTTAATTGGTCCATTAATTGTTGTTGCTCATTGTAAAACTTACTATGATGTTTTACTACTTTAATTGCCTGTGCAAACGGGGAAAAAAAAGGAAAAAGTCTTCATGGAAATAAGAGGCCAGTTTTTGATTTTACTTCCCATTACTCAGGATGCTTAACAGAGGTCATTGTTGAACTAGTAATCATATGTAGGTTCTCTTAAGAACTTTACATGTATAAATATGCTGCAAAATAAAACAATAGCATGCATGTGTAATTCGTGAGAGATAGAGGTCCATCTAGAGTTAGGATATTGTTATGTTTCTGAGAGTAGGATCGAGTTATCGGGCGATTGATCGGAAAATCAAACTCAACTCTCTTCCCTTTGTTG